>LQNS02278149.1:6655678-6685917 GCA_001587735.2 Parhyale hawaiensis
TGTGCCTGAACTGAGAGCCTTGTATGTTATATTTTTAGGCAACTCTTGATTTTCGCTTCGAAGTCTTTGACAGTAGGTGTTGGAGTATTCCATATTTTTAGAATTGTAACATCACCTCTTGGAACAATAGGAAGAACAAGTGTTGGAGCATTCCATATCATTAGAATTGTAACATCACCTCTTGGAACAGTAAGAAGATTACCAATTGTGTATCTAACTGAACATTGTATATTGTAATACTTGTTTTAGTACTTGTGTTGGTGTTGTAACTCTATGTAACATCGCATATATGATAATCATATCATATCACCGCAATCCTAATACAAGGAATATCACCGCATTCCTAATACAAGGATTGTGGGGTACGTTGTGTACCTGAGATCGTCTGCCTCCAGAAAAGGAGTTGGTAATTAAACTTTCGCACCGGCTAATTAATCTGCCAGCAGCAGCTGCATAAAGAAGGAGTGAGAATAAAAGACATTCGCGCCGACAGCAGCTGAATGGGGAGCTAGCTTACGAGCCAAATGTTGGCAGTCGACAGAAGAGATTTCTGAGATGGATGGTAATTGAGAAGATACCGTCTGTCCTCGATATGCTCGCTTGTAAAACGGCAGCTACATAACGAGCTAGCTTAAGAGCTAAATTAATTTGAAATAGTTGACGGTGGAACAAATACGGAACATTTTGAATTAGCTAACAGCTGTGAGGCTATACTTGATTTGGGCCTCGTTGACTCTGCTCGCAAAGTATATAAACCTAGAGGATCCAGGGAAACGCGCTTTTCGAATAGACGGCCCTTGCGACGAGGGTAAGTCTACTAGCTATGGCTTCACTAGTACTGCGTTAACTTTGTATACATCTCTCAGCAAGTGAAATAAAATAGTTTTTGTGTGCATCAACGTTGACGTTTCCTTCACCATAAGACTTGGAAGAGTGCTTCAAACTCTATTCACGATGAGACGGTGTTTACCAACGAGAGAAGTCGAGCATCATAACGTCTAAGTAGTAACAGAGGAATTTAAAGATTTAGAGTCTCACATTCAGGGGTCGTCTCTAAGAGTACAAAGAGACATTGAGACATAACCCCCACAATACTTCTTACAGTAGGAAAGTTCCCTGAAGCGTGTTGCAATCAGACGCCGGTGTTACCCTCACAGTGCTACATACTTAGCAGTGAATGCGACGTGCGATCTCAGCGACTCAATACAGTGTTGTTGAAATTTCGACAAACTTAAACATTTACATCTCTGGCGGAGCCTTGTTTTGGCTGTATTTTAGGATAAAAGTTAAGAAAACTACGTAAATGTGCTTCACATGCTAGAATTCAAGCAATATTTGAGTCATACATTTTGTAATAGTAATTATGGAGTATCATAGTCAATGTTTGTTAACAAAACAAAGGCAGTGTTTCCCAGCTCAAAACCCTAAAATTTAGGAGGGTTGTCGTCGGTGTCACCCGTTGTTACCCAACCTGTGTCGCAATGGAGGTCGGTGTGGCGTATGTGACACCGAAGGCCTGATTTCAGCACGCCCCTGGTGTTCACAAAAGAGAGAGGAAGCTCTCGTTAACGGTTTGTGTATCATTCACGTGAGGACAAGGTTCATAGGGTTGTACATATTATCCGTTCATTGAAGGTGAAGTGTGAAAGAAAAAGCAGGAGTGTTGGGGAGGTGACATAGTTATCTTTTGGAGCGGATGAGGAAAACTTTAGAGATTTTTTTTTTCTTAACTGAAAGAGAAGAGAGTTCTCTTTGCTATCAATCAATCGTCTTAGCCTAAAAAAACTTTTGCAATACACTAAATTTGGTGGGGCACGCCTTAAACATCGCAACTGTCGACTGCTTTAGAGAGAACGCCTTCTGTCGGTGCTAAGACAATTCTTAGAATTTTATTCGAACTAATCTTAGAATGGAAAAATTTTAATATCTAATTTGAAAACTATTATCCTAAAACTGCTATGTTTATTTGTCTCCTCTGATAACACTGTACAGTAATTACTTGATTTAAACTGACCAATGAGAACATATACCTATATAAGTTTAATTATAATGCAACATTATCTTAACATTTACAGGAGCCATCGCTGAATGTAATTTTTGCTGTCTGCTTCATCGTGTACGGCAGCCTTGCACTGGCGTTCTTCAGTGACGACACAAAGTGCAGAATCTTGTTTGGACACGAAGGTTGCGACTACGGCCTGGCCATGGGCAGCTTGTCTCTCATCGCCGGCATAGCGTACGGAGTAGACACTTTCTTCGCTGTGCGGGCGTTCCGCAGCTAACTGAACCATCGTGCATCTGTTATCAAGTAGCAGTAATACTTCAATACATCATGGGCATTGTACAGTCCTGTCCAGGGAGTATTAATAACATATTAACATATTATTACGCCCTCCTTGGTCCTGCCAGTCGACAAGTCTACAGAGACACCAGCAACTCAATACATGGCGATCACACTAGTACTGGGAGCGACACTCTTCAGCTCCCTAGCTTATAAGTTCTCACTTTTAACTAGTCCTTCCCTTCAGAAGAAGTTTTTCTCTTGGTTTATCAACATTTTTTTCGTCCTCAACTCGTCAGCTGTGTATTTTTATGCTTATACATTTTCTACTATACATAACTATATTAGCACTCACTTAATAGCAATAGCTAACAATGCACCAAAGCCCAAGCTGTGGCTTTTCTTTGGTAACGGGTATCTTAGTACAATGCTTGTTTAGTATTTAATTCCATCTTACGCTAACTTCACTCACATTAGGCCTTGAATGTGAACTCTAAGCCATTTCCCAGGGCTCGAGCATCGGGACTGTTAAGCAACGTGTGCAGTAGCAGCTATCCAGTCAGGTTGGTGACGACATAAGGATATTTATTGAACTTCAGGGAAAAATCTTACCTTTCAATTTCAAATAAAATTGAACATAGTTGTCCTTCAAATACTGACAAGGTCCGGTAGCGGGTGCTATTTGGTTTAGCTGCTCGTATACAATCAGAGATGTGAAGTTTAATGTTTCGATTTCATTCGATACCGAGCGATGATGAGACTATACGGTAACTTTACGCGGCTGCAGCAAAACAATATTTTTACACTTTTTATTGCCTACTTACCTTAAGGGCAATAAACAAAATTTCTCACATCTGTAACGTATTTAGATATGCATGTAATATTGCTTCGTACATCAATACAATTTCTCAAAGACTTAAGCTTCTGTCTATATACAAGCAAATTTTATTTATGTAAGCTCACTCAGCAAAATTGTAGCACTTTGAAATTTTTGTCAGAAAATTATCAGTTCAAGACGCTCGTGTGCAGTACGCCGACAACAACCCTAGAGCTCATCAACAGGTGCTCAATAAACAAGCACGGCAATAAAGTCACCTTGACCATTCACGGTGTATACTCTGACGGTGAGAGAGCTATAACCTACCGCTTTAATTACTCATATTTTAGGCCGTTACAAATATTTCCTGCCATTTCTTATAATCCCGTCTTTACTTATGGTTTCCGTCATTACTTATATTTCCCACCAGTACTAACATTTTTCGTCATAATTTACCTTCCCCTTCTGCTGGCATGATACCTGTTATGTATACAAAAAACTACATATTTTGTGCTTTGACTGTATAATTTGTTTGTGTCCTGGGAACGATGTTAGAAAGCCTGAAAAAAATCCTCAATCATAACTGCGATGTGGGCGCTTGATATAATAAACTGCAGTAGCCAGGCTCCTTGTAGTACTGGTTAACTTATAACTAGCATTTTCCTCTCGTCTAACCTCAAGAGAATATCCTGCATCAACTGTATGTCATCTCTTGCAATTTCGTATAAGATTCGTGTAAAATAAAGATTACAACAAATGCGTTGAATATGATTCACTCTTTCTAAGAACGGGTCGTGCAACAGGGAAAAGGGGGGAGGGGTCTAAATAAACAAGCATGGACACAAAAATGTTAGTTTCAACATAAAAATTTTAATTTTTCTATCAATATTTCAAGTTTTTTTAATATAAGCGAGATAATATGATTTATTAGCCATGTTTTTTTAACTAAATATTTACAAATGAGGTTCCTTCTCTCACAAACGGTATTGTATCCCGAATAGCCTACCGTGACCTGAGACTATTTCGCAAGTAGTAGGTAATGTTCCAGACTTCTTAAGCCCAAAAAATTGTCCCATTGGGCTCGTTCTATTGGAACATCCTATGGAGATAAAATTTTTGTGAACTGTTAGAGCGATTGAGTTTATCCAGTCGAACGCTTGCTATAGCAACAGTTAAACTAACAGGGCTGACGTCAAAGTTCCAGAGCTGATGCGTTGCTCCGTTCATGCAAAACAACGGAAAAGTGCATCACTTTCTGGGCTGACATTCATTATCAATTTAGAGAGAAGCAAAACCACTCTACCAGCGACACTTGCCCAGCCTATAACAATTTAGTTGATCCTTTTGTAGACACTTACTGACCTCAAATGTTAGCCATGTGGCTAGTTGGATTAGTTTCAAAATTTCAGTTATTTTTTATTTGAAGTGATTTACGCTTTATGGATCCACAAATTGACATCAATATAAAAAATACAGCAATTCAATTTGCATACATGAAATTGCCGGTGGCTACAAAAAAAAATTCCATGCAGCAGAAAATGCACTAGCCTATCTTCTGCAATCGCCAGGCTGAAATATAATAAATATTGTTGATGGTTTTCTGCGACTTTATGAATATTGAATAGGGTAATGAAACTACAATTTCACGCACCATAGTTCGATACACAACGATATTTTAAATGCAATGCGCTTAAGAACACTCGATTTACCTCCAAAGTAGAATAATTACCTGCGCCAATGAGGTTTTGTTTTCGTCGGGTTTGTCTGTCTCTCTCTGTCCGACTCTTTGTCTGTCTGCCTTTCTGTCTGTCATCAAGATAACTCAAAAATGTATGGACCAATTTTGACGAAATTTACAGGGATTGTTAGGTATGTTAAGAGGAACAGATGATCCGTCCATCAGTTTGTTTGTTTGTCTGCCTCATTTTTCTAAATGCTATAACTCAAAAAGTTATGGACGTATTTTCATGAAATTTACATGAGTTGTTAGGTGTATTATGAAGAGTGCTGACCAAATTTTTGTAACGATCCGTTTGGTTGTTCATTCGTTTGTCCCTGTTTTTAATTGTATCCTTGTTAGCACAACAACTGAAAAAATAATGAATGGATCTTTATGACATTTACAGGAGTTGTTAGTATTGCTCAAAGGCATAAATGATCACATTTTGGCGTGTACCTGTTTGTTTGTTTGTATATTTGACTCATGTTTGTCATAATGCTTGTGAGCAGCATAACGCAAAAAGTGATGAACGGATCTTAAAAAAAAATTACTGAAGCTGTTGACACTATTGAAAGGCACAAATTATTAGATTTTAGTGTTGATACAAAGAAAATTATAGTCTCAGAACCAATTTCAATTTTTCGTTACCGTTGCCTTGCTTGGCGGAGGTATGCGCTCTCAGAGTGCTCTAGTAATTGATGTGTTGTAACGTTTGCGAGTTTTGAATCCAGCGAGACAATCCATGCGCCTAGACTAGAGACGGATTAAAGATATTGAACAGCGGCGCTTGGAGGACAGGAGCCGAATGCTGCAGAATACAGGAAGATAGATTGCCTGGGCCCCTTGATTTGAACACATACAAGTGGATCAGTTCTTGAAGGACCTCATGCTCCGTTAAAACACTCCTGATGAGGAAGCTAATTGTATCAGTACCGGTATAGTAAATAACAAAGTGAAATATCAGATCAGGCTAGTATAGTTTAGAAACTACGGTGTTGAATGCTTCGTCATTGGTTTTTTATATATGTGTGAGTTGGCCTCCATTTGCATACTTTGAGAAGGCTACGGAAGCTTCTTCTTCCCGTTTAGTAGGGCTGATTTTACTCTACACTACCCGCCTTACCGTTATGTGATTGATCCTGTTCTCTCTCGTGTTCTAGCCCCCCCCCCCTACTGATCTTTCGGTGAGTAGTCTCTGGTTAGAACCACTTAGGGCTGAGCGTTTCCTCACTTCTCTTCCTCTCTTCAACTTTCTCCTCCTTCTGCCCAGACCCCCTCCAGAGCCTCCTCCCCAAGTTGACATTGGTGGACCCTAACGACGGCAACGAACAGCAACAACATCCTGTTCTAATTCAGTTGGATTTCGCTGCCAGGCTGTGTAACACATTTACCGCCAGGCATGCAGCTTCTAATGATCCACTTGATTAAGAGGAGCTCATTACTTATACTGAGCGATTTATTTGGGGTGTGTTGCCCGGTAACATTCAGAATGCTGGTCTTCAAGATATCAGAACCTTATTCAACACCGCAGACCCCCATGAAAGTTTTCCCACGTAGCATTAGACCTCAGTTTCAAGTTGAACCAAAGTTGCATTTTCAACATTGGCCGAAAGTTCGTTTTTGAAAGGTCGATCCAATGTTGGTTTTCAATCTACGACCAACATTGTCGGTGAATCTTCAGCCAACAAAGCAGTTGGTTAGCCTACCTACACGCAAATGAAATAGTTGTGCATTGATGCTAATGAATTGATTCAGTATGGAGGATTATTCTAACTGTAAGGGCTGTTTTGCCCTTCCATTGTGTTCAGCTATACTGGCTCAGCACAAAACTATAAGGAGCAATGCATTACACTAGGCCAGCTTAAGAGTCCCTTTGAATTTACATAAATAGTAAACGGCACAAAGTGTTACAAAGGTCACTGTGGCTAGATGACACAAATTTTATACATTTTTGGTAGATGTCTGCAATAAATGAATAGTTCCATTGATAATCTGTGAATATATAAGCCTAAATGGTGCCTAATATCATAATTTCCATAATCTAGATAGCTTGCAGTAAACTAAGATTAGCCCTGTCTTTCCCGGGCAGAGCTACACCACCACTAGGACTCCCTTCCCATGGAATACACTAGGAGGCGCCCCGCTACCACGTCGCTGTGCTATATCCATAATATTATGGAACGCTTATGTAGTTGCGGTAACAGTAACTATCGCTAAAGCAATAAACTTTTATCTAAACATAGATACACGACGTTAACGATAGTGAACAGGTTTTCTTAGAAAATTTGTTGAGCTTCAGTCAAGGGTGATAATTTTAAGAATAAGTATTTATCATAGTATTTTCATGTTTTCTTTCATATATGAGTGTATAACGCATCATGGATTCAATGCGTCATCGTTTCAAAAGAGGAAATCGTTACACGTCGGACGACTGTTGGAGTTGGAAATTATTATTGGCCCAATATTGGAACCCATTATTATTAACTCTCCATATTTTTTTTATAACAGAAATTTGACTAACTTCCTGATGCTCATAGTCAAATAATTAAACAGTTTAAGCACTTTATTACCTTTGAATAAGCTTTAACTTTTTACAAATAATTCTCTTGTTAGGTACTCCACATGAACTTCGCATTTTCAGTAAGCAGTGCATAGAGCACTCGGAGAGCGCATATCTCCGCCAAGTAAGGCAACGG
Organism: Parhyale hawaiensis; assembly: GCA_001587735.2. Taxonomy (NCBI): domain Eukaryota; kingdom Metazoa; phylum Arthropoda; class Malacostraca; order Amphipoda; family Hyalidae; genus Parhyale; species Parhyale hawaiensis. The sequence continues at coordinate 6,663,193 of LQNS02278149.1, forward strand.
TAACGAAAAATTCAAATTGGCTCTGAAACCCTAATTTCTTTTGCATCAATTCCAAAATCTAATCATTTGTGCCTTTTAATAGTATTAACAGTTTTTGCACTTTTTGAAGATCTTTTCGTAGCTGTTTGAGTATGCTGCAAACAAACATTATGACAAACATAAGTCAAACATACAAACAAACCAACCGATCTTCACCAAAATTTTCTCATTCATATCTTTAAACATTACTAACATGTCGCGCAAATTTCATAAAGATCCATCCAAAACTTTTTGAGCTATTGCGTTACATACAACATGACAAACATCTGCACAAAAATTCAATCATTAATGTCTTTTGACATTACTGATCATTCCTGTAAGTTTCATAAAGATTCACTCAGTTTTTTTTTAGTTATTGGGCTAACAAACATAACATAAAACACAGTAACAAACATACGAACTAACAAACAGACCATCACAAAAGTTTGGTCATTTACTCTTTGTAACATACATACCTAACGACTCATGTAAATTTCATAAAAATCTGTGCATAACTTTTTGAGTTATGGCACTGAGAAAAATGAGGCAGATAAACAAACAAAAGAATGAACGGATCTTCACCAAAAGTTAATCACCTGTTCCTCCTAACGTGCCTAACAATCTCTGTAAATTTCGTTAAAATCCGTCCATAACTTATTTCAGTTATCTTGGTGACAGACAGACAGAATACAGACAGACAGGAAGACAGACCCTACGAAAACATAACTTCCTTGGCAGAGGCATTCATCGAATTGTGTTCTAGATAGGTCACTAACGATGTAAAGAATTTACTTCTTTGACCATTTACTGTGATTCTTGCTGTGCATAGTATACTGGGAGCTTTCTTGAGCATTTTCACGGGTTCTTGTTCATTACTGGTCATTATTAGGATATCATCCAGGTAAACAATTTCATTAGCTATGCTGGCAAGAGCCTGTGAGATAAATGACTGAAAAATCGCAGGAGAGGTGCTAACTTTTAAAGGCAGATAATTGAACTGGCACAAACTTCCAGTGGTACTGATGGTCGTAGACTTTTGAGTCTTCCTGCAAAGGAAGTTAATATAGACCATTTCTAGATCAATCTTGCTAAATATCTATGCATTTCCACTTTCACTCAGAGCATAGTCAATACTAGGGATATACTGTTAACGTATTAAAAAAGATTTGAAAAGAATTAGGATTTGTGTAGATTTCTCTCTTTCGATCAACAAAGAATCAAAACGTGTTTCTTCTCCCACTTAGAAGCTTGATGCCGCTCACATTAAATAAAGTCTTCAGAATATTGAGTAACTTGACGTACTTACGTCTAGTGTGTAGTCTTTTTGGGCTTGCATGCTTTAGCTATATGTCCATTCTTTGAGCAGGTTTTGCATGCTAGTTTTAAGGCAAGCCATTCAGAGAAAAATGTCTTCCTTAAAGCGGGCTGCTGACGAGAGATTTTTGTTCCAAGAAACGCGAACACAAGCAGTTTCATTTTTGTTGAACAAAATGTTGCCGACACTACACACGCGGAGTCTACTTTCGCGACTCGCGAGCACATCAGCTGGTCATTGTTTACCAACTGCTTCAGTGTTATGTTGCTCCTGTAACCTGTCAAAAGAAAAATATAACCAGTATTTCACTTCACTTCCTCATATTGCTCTTGAAACATTTTATTTTAATGTGCACAATATTAAACTGACTATTATCTAGTTAGGTATATCATTATTTAAAATGAAAATCTATAGGTATTATGAACCATCTCCATCCTGGCCATCCTCTGAGTAGTTGTCAACTTCATCCATGCTCTCTCATACCCTACTGAAACATAGCACTTTTCAAATTCCCCAAAATAAGTCCAATGATCTCCCATCATCTCAATAATTCACATATGTTTTACACAGACTTTCCCCCAACAGCAGCATGTGATGATGCACCTCCGAATACACTTATATATTGGAGAATCATTAAAAAATGAACTATGCGGCTTCAAATTTGACAAAACGTCGTTATAGATGGGAAAAAGATTGTTTCCATATGAAATTTACAAAAAGTTTTAAGATAAGCATCGCCACAGCCTCTGTATTGTTCCTGTTTCATGCAACAGAAATGCAGCAATCACAAAGCACAAAGTTGCATCTACGAGCGGCAAAACAGCCCTTCTTTGGAACTTTCGTTCTCAGAACACGAAACGTGCTCGTGTTCCAACTCTTAACTGCAGCCGCCTGTTGAAGAACATCGATTGCTAAGACAGTATTTTGAACTTTCCGAGGAGGCATCTCTGAATGACCAGCAGGCCCACTATCTCTTGTTTTGGTCTGCTTTGTTATCGCACTAACTGTTGTGTCTGTCATGGCTTGAGTATGATGAAAAGTAATCCTTGGCGACAACTGTGCATTTTTTAAGGTATGTATCTACTCCTTTCTCCCACCATAACAATGAGACAAGTTGCGGATTTTTTAGTCCTGATATAAACATATCTCGACGTATGAGACCCTTGCACAGTTCATAGAAATTAAATTGAATTGCTAATTACTACACAGAGTTTATTTATTTGTAATATATCCCTAATTCAGCTTAAAGTATAAATACTTACTAGAACGCCTCGTGGCGTAAGACCATCACCCACGGTGGGGTAAATTCAACGACGTCATTTTTGATTGCCAGCTAATCCTAGTTTTACATATGGATGCTGTGTCCAAGAAGGTTAGGACAGATCGTCCCCCATTGACATATTTTGAGAATAACATAGGAAACTTGAGCACTCTGAGAGCGCATACCTCCGCCAAGTGAGGCAACGGTAGCGAAAAATTCACGTTGACTCTGAAACCATAATTTTCTTTGTATAAACTCCAAAATCTAATCATTTGTGCCTTTTGAGAGTAACAATAGCTTGTGCAATTTTCTTGAAGATCCGCTCATAACTTTTTCATTTATACTGTTAACAAACGTAATGACAAACATGAGTCAAACATGCAAACAAATGAACCAATCTGCGCCAAAATTTTATCATTTATGTCTTTTAACAGTACTGACAACTCCTATGAATTTCATAAAGATCCATTCATTATTTTTTGAGTTGGTGTGCTAACAAGCATAAAATTAAAAATAGTGACAAACGGACGAACGAACAAACGGATCATTACTAAAATTTGGTCATTTACTCTTTGTTATATACCCAACAACTCATGTTAATTTCATTAAAATCCATTCATAACTTTTTGAGTTAAAGCATTAAGAAAAATGAGGCAGACAAACAAACAAACAAATGGAAGGACATATCTTCACCAAAAGTTAATCATCTGTTCCTCCTAACATACCTAACAATCCCTGTAAATTTCATCCAAATCGGTAGATAACTTTTTGAGTTATCTTGGTGACAGTCAGACAAAGAGACAGACAGACAGACACGACGAAAACATAACCTCCTTGGCGGAGGTAAAATTAGAACGCCTCGTTGCGTAAGACGATGTGCCGCTGTGGAGGTAAATTCGCCGCAGTGGAGAAAATTCAACTCCGTCATTTTTTATGGCCAACTTGCCCTAGCTTTTGGCCTCTGTCACATCTAGGTCAACCCATCAAACTCCCTACAAAAAAATTATGAACATTGTTCAACTCTTTCAGCCACTTTTTGGGAAGACAGACATATAGATAATACAAATATATATGTATAAATATATTTACAAATATGTCTACAGATATATACACTTAAATCCTCAACGAAACATTATCACCTCTCTCAATTCGTTTGCAGGCAATAAAGATAATATCAGTGCTGTAATTTCTATACCCTTTCCTGTATACGCCAACATCACCAGAGGTGATCCCTGGTAAGCATGTGCTGTAGGTACTATACCTGCTAGGCACAGAAATTATTTATTACCAATAATTTATACGTTAGAGTTATACGTTAAAGCTTCATCCTTCACGGAAGAAAACTTTCAATTTATAATAAGATAGATCCTTTCTACCCTACGGAGGAGAATAGGGCCCGTCAATATCTTTTTGTCAAGTTCATTAGTTTTATTATTAATGAGCGCACACTAAATATGAATTGTTATGAGATCTTGATTATCCTGCAATTCAACTGACAGATAAAGCGCATAAAAAAGGTGGTTGACGGACCTAAGTTTTTTATCCGTACAGTCTTGTGTTAAAACCTAGTTTCAGTTTCATACATGCCAAAAACTGTGAATAGGTTGGTGCGTTAGGAATTCAGAAAGCAATGAGGGAGATTAACCCGCCATAATTTTTGAACAACTGCTCTAGCGGAAAGCTTTTGTATGTCTTCGTGGTTGTTCTTCATGAATAGTTGTATCAAGTTTTCGTATATGTAACATCACTGTGCTGTTAACGATTGATATAAGGACAATAAATCATTTGGGTAACGTTACACATCTGTCCTAGCTTTTTGTTTCCCCAGTTTGACTTGCCAGTGGCTAAAGATAACATCATGTTTAGGGGTACTGGCTTTGTAGAAAAAAAAACTGAGAATTGCATGCCAGAAGAACTTGCTTCATGCTCCTGCATAAATTTTAAATAAATAACTCATAAAGGAAGCCAATGTAATTATTGTTCAGGAAAATTTCTAATAATTATATAGATGGGTATGACTCAATTTGAGGATAGCTAAGATCTGATGTTCATTAAATATTGGAATCTTGTTGCATTGTTTCATTCGGGAGTAGGCCTTGCACTCCCAGAGTCACTCTATTCGTTGGAACAGTTGAGTAAAAAATTAGAAAAATATATGTTTTTTAATTCTGTTGTTTGAATAATGGCAAACTACTGCGCCGTAGGGGAACAGAGATACACAGGCGTCCTATGTGCGTAAGAGATAAGTGTGACCGTTGACAAGGTAAAGAAGGTAAATCGATATCCGGACGGCGAAGCACGACTAAGGGCACGTTCGAAAATGAGCTTTCGAGACTTGACTTGTCCGAAACTTCGGACAAACACGCTGGCTCCGTCCCTTAGAATTGAATTTCAGGCGCTGGCCCTCAATCGGTTGCCCTTGAGGCATCTAATGGCTCATTCTTGCTCCGAAAATGGAGTTCCCACCGGCCCAACGTAAGCGAGTTGTTCTTAGCACGTGGAACGCGATTCGAACTGAGAAAGTCAATGCACCTGGCTGGAGGATTGAGCACGAGAATCCTAAAAGGTGTAACTTCAGTGTCCGATCGAACGTGACTTAACAATTTATTTACATCCCAACTCAAGAATGTGTCAAATTTTTGAAGCCAAACTAACTCGGTCTAACCTAATCTGTTCCAACATAACATTTTCTAACATTTCCTACCCTAATCTAAATTGTTTTAAGCCAACCTAACTTTTTCCAACCTTAAGCTATTACAGCGAACGTAACCTTGATTTAACTTAGCCTAATCTAACCAAATCTCACCTCACTTAACCTAACCTTGTCTCACCTTACGTATCCTAACCTCACCTATTTTACGGGTCATACAGCTCATGTTTGTTCACGCAAACAATCAGGAAATTTTAGTTGAGAGCAGTATTATTCAGTTCACCTCAAAATAATACATCTCAAAACAACTGACTCACAGTTCTTAAATAAACTGTTAACTGGGGGCTGGGCTTATTTACTACGGTAGCTGTTTCCTTAGGGCATTTATACACCAAATCTTTATTCCATCCTATATTTTTTTTCCACCGCGGGTTTTCCGGATACCGTAAAAAATACAGTCAGCGCACCAGCGGCAGTGACATTACGAGAATGGCCTTTAGGGTTGAACCTCGACTGGAAGCACACCGAAGTATGCACGCAAGCTCTAATTATTTCGTCTCTTAAGACACTTTTGTTTGAAAGCTCTCTGTGTTAGAAGAGACCCACCCTGCGGCGATAACGCTCGCAAACTCACACCTCCACCTGACCAGCCGATAAGGAGATAATGTTTACCTTACCTAATGGGTGATACAAAGGGTACAAAGGCGGCTTGTGAAAGCCACGGGTCAGTTGAGACTTGGTTCCTGTCGTTTGCGCAGCAGTCACTATCTTGCAAGTATGTATCACAGCCTGAAGAAGCGAATCAGGCTTACACTATGGAATAGCTTTTGGATAGCACAGTGCGTCTCTTTGTTACTTCGACTTTTCCTTGAAATATCTCATGTCTCTTGACAGTACCAGATTAGTAAGGAGAAGTGAAGCGATTGTTCCTGGAAGAAAAAACTAGCTGTAAAGAGATGAAAATGAATAAAAATTTACTGCAGATAGAAATAAACATGTATCAAAGTCTTTGATGTGCACAAAAACATAATTAGGCCAAATATGGACCTTTCTATGGTAGTGATTTTCGAGAAGAATGTATTTTAAAAAGCTTTCTTGCTAAAAATTGTTTGACAGGTTCATAATAATGTAGTATGTGTATATTTCATTATGCAGCCACACATATGCATTTCTATGGTTAATTTGTTGCTAGGATCAGGAGCTCGCGGGCAGTTTCGATACATATTTAAAATCTGTAGAATAGATACCGTGGCATAAATGACGTCCGAGTCTCGCGTCCTTACATCAAGTAATAGTCGGTGTAAATACCTAGTGTGGGCCCGGCTTACACTTGCGACACCTTTCAAAGTTGCTTAGCCAAAGCTTGTGTCTGAAGTTTCGAACAGGTCAAGCCTCGGCTAAGACCTAAGTTCGGCGACCGATGCTACTTCTGCTGCTTAAATCATAGCAAATTGCTCACTGTCGTAGCATCTTCCGTTACCGCAGACGAGTAGAACTTTTCATCCAAAGGGGGGCAGCTTGTTACCCCAGGTCTCACTTCGTTCCATTTTGGTTTTCCGGGCTTCGTCTGTTTTCGGTTCGCGCCTCCTCAACCGCCCGCTACACCGGAAATGCATTGGTCATAGCAATTAGATCAGTTTCGCTGCGCACTGCACAAGGTTAAAAAGACCGGAGAATCTGGCGATTCTTCTCCCTACCCATGCATGTACACTGCATTGACACATGAAGTACCTACCTACTGTAAATGTAGGACCTCGTGCCGTGAGGATTTCGAAGTGATTTCTTCGATTTCAACTCCAAATATTCCAATATCAACCAATACATGACCGTGTTCTACGTTTTACTTGACCTTCTCTACTTTCCTGCTTCATTCGACCGGAAACAGCACTAGATCATTATTTCCACTACTATGCTCCACAGGCATTACGGGCTTCACCATCTTGAGCCTTTCTCTACCTAGAAAGGTGAGAGTTCCTCTCGAAGATCACGTAGGCCTCTAATGAAATGGAGCGAAGGTCACCTTTGTAAGTGGTTCAGCAGTCCTATCCATGCTCAGCAACCATGTTTATAGTAGGGAAGGAACAAGAGGAGACCAGAAGGGCCATGGCACCCTCACGTTCACACTTCTAACCTCTTTTTCTGCAGTTACCGGTTTTGGCCCCCTTCAGGAGCCTCTTTGACTCTTTTAGTGACCTATAATAGCACCATCCAGTAAGTATGGTCACCCTGTTTGCGCTCCATCAATAGCTTAGGCTGTATAAGGCTTGCATCATAGTCCATCACGTTGTAACCAATTTTTTCATCGTCTAATAATACCAGTATTTGACACATTTCTTATCAATTTTAGCTACATTCCACTATAGGGTAGTCTGATATATGCCAGTATAAGTGTGGTAAGACAGCAGGCATTTATCACTGTTTGCAAGGAACACAAATGAAGTGTTTTTTTTTAGATTTATTGACACCATAATCTAGTCTCGCTCAAGACGAAATTTTCAAAAATACTTTTATTCACCAAATTGTGAGACTGATATTGTCATTTTTATTATATTCCTGGTTTTAACACCGTACGCACGCCATACAACGTAATCGGAGCAGAGAGACTCAATTTATTTTGTCGCATCAGTATATGACCGTGACAGCGGCGCGACATCGCAGCAAAGGACGCTGGGTTCGATTCTCGGACCTTACCCTATGGATTTATATTGCGGGAAGCTCTACGACACCGAGAGGCAAGGAGAAGTACGGCGAGGGATTCCAAATTGACTCTCAACACGACTGCTTTCCCTGCCCTTCACATTACCAGATCTTCAAAATTTTAGAATTAGGCCTAAAGAAAATCCCTTTAGGTGCATCCATTTTATGCGAGATACCAAATGATCATTATTATCATTTACTAGTGCACCAAACGCAACCCTTTTGTTGAATAAGTCACGAAAGTATGCATTTGAAAATATCTTACCATCCTATCGAAAAAGTTCACAATGCTCCAAATTCCACCATGTCCACAAAGACCACGAAGTTCACAAAATGCACAAAAGCAACCAAGTTCACAAAGGCCCGTGACCAGGCCTTCACCTATAACCCGGGAATTCCCGGGTTCTTATCCTGGATACGGTTTGGCAAAAAATAAGTTGGGTACCTTGGAATTTTTTCTTCAGTATTAGATAGGGGTAAAATAAGGCTTCGGACAGACGGACGGACGGACGGACTGACAGATAGACGGCGCTCTTATTATAGTATAGATTATCTCAGCATTTCTGTTGGAAAGTCTCAGTTGGCTGAGTATGCTGCTACTGGTGGGGGAAAAGGTGCAAGGCATTCCTAAGAGACGGAAAAAGCAAAATACAAAAGTAATATATACCAGTGCGGAAGTTCCCTTACGCGGTTCCCCATACGAGAACATGTAGAAGCCCCATGTGATGGATCACCTATAATCATTCGGCGGCCCATCTAGCGTGGATAGAAGGGCAATGTGGAGAACCTACCTGCTGCGCTCTGGTACGTCTTCTGGCAGCTGTCTATTCTACCAACTATCCACGTTAGCGGGAACTGCTGCCAGCTGCAAAATCTGCGGAAAAGACACTCGGGAGCTGGGTGAGCGTTGCCTGTATACATTCTGACAGGAAAAGAGCCCCCAGAATATACCGCTGAGGTCAGACTCCTATAGTCCCGGCATGTTAAAAAATCTTATACTTCATCGAATGCCTCATTTTGACAACCGGCAGTTTGTCTTGCACGCTGAAGCGCTCGCCAAAAAAAGAAACATGAATAGTAAATGACCTACGATATTAGTCCCTGGCGATACAAGATTTAGATATGGAGCCCCAAGGTTCCATGAAACACTGGAATTAGGCTCACATAACAGTAAATCCATGTTCATTTCAATACATCCATTGCATCCGGCGTAACGGCACAGGAAGTAACCAATCCATATTAGCCTACTGCCTAATACATATATATATATTATTTTCTTGATATAGTATAAATATAGATTTCGTTTAGCAGCAGTTAAACAAATTTTGATACCCTAGGACGGGCATTTCGCTGTTCTCCAGTTCATCAGGTGGGAGAGTCGAAGTTGGTAAATTTAGTTCTTGAAATCTAGCGAAATTTAGAGAGGTTATCATAGGAAGGTGTAACTATGAAACCGACTGTTCCAAAAGTATAAATGAGATTTCCAATCAAGCAAATGTTTCATCAATTTTCAACTACAGTCCGCTGCGTAGACTCCAATTAGGGCACGTTGCAGACACACAGATGTGACACACAGATGAGGGAGAAATCTCATTTATACTTTTGGAACATCCGGCATCATAGTTACACCTTCCTATGGTAACCTCTCCAACTTTCGCAAGGTTTCAAGAACTAAATTTACCAACTTCGACTCTCCCACCTGATGAACTGGAGAACAGTGAAACACGCGTCGTGGGTATCAAGTTTTCTTTAACTGCTTGTAATCGAAATATATATATGTGCATCTGGCCGCATGCTATTAATCATTTTTTCAATAGATGAATTTTTTTTGGGGCAGAGATCAAGGTCACGAGTATACTGCCCTTCAATTTAATAATAACTTTTATACCCTGATCTGGTTTCATTATTCCGTTTACTTCTCCAAAATTAACTGTTTCACACACGTCGCGCTTTCTTCAGTCTTGGGGACTTGGGGCGGACTTGAAAAGTTGTCACTGCCAAGACAGCAAGACTGCTGTTTGATTTCCCATCGGACCTATGACTCATTTCCAGTTATAACGATATTCACAACAAACTTAGGATCAATGATGCCAAAGTTCAGCATGTCATCTGCAACTTCCAGGTCTTTTCATTCTGCCGGCAACAGCTTGAGCATGAATTGTGAAGCCACTCTGCGCACGCTCAAATTTTCAGTGAGAAGTCAATATATGTAATATTTGCCCAAACTAGAAACTGATTTACAGTATTAACTTATAGGGATACCCAGAATTCTGTTAGGTTACGTCACTCAACCTCTCTGCCAATCTCGCATGCAGTCAAATGGTGATCTCTCATTGCCAATTGTTTCTGTCTGCCAACAACTGCAATCCAAGCCGTTTGATCTGCCTCACTAGCAGTCCCAGAATGCTAATATCTTCACTGATTTGTGCCCATTTTTCAATTGGCTGAACCGCTTTTTAATTTGGGTTGCAATAAAGCATCGTCTTCAACCGCCAACTCAGCCTCACGAATTGATTTGTTTTGAGAATCGCTTAGTTTTTGATCAAATTTCCCGCAGTATATGTCCTCGACTCGTTAAAGCCGGATCTACACGATCAGTCGCTACGTCAGTGACAAACACGAGGATAGATGAACAGGAACAAGAACAGTTCTCTTCTTTATCCAAACGGGATGGGCCAGGAATCGCGAACATTTCATGACCCCGACCACCGAACATCTAACTCAGAAATTCATTTTTTTAAAAAGTTACGTTCATTACTCAGCACAATTCTTTCATGAACTGCTACAGAAAACCCATCAACGGCCTCACGCCAGCATCGGCTGCTGGGCAGTACAGCGTTACCAGTGTCGTTTGAAATAATTTTATTTGAATCATTAAATAAAATTTAAAATTAGCATTCCATGCCTATTATCAACTTTCCACTCACTTTATTGTTGAAAATATTCGTTTCATTCGTAGCTACCTGGGGTGTTGTGAGTTTCCTGATCCTGGGTCTACTTCGGATCAGCTATTCTCTGACATGGTACGCGACTATGTCCCTTCCCGCTTCATTACTGTCAGGATAAGCAATGAGTCTTCGTGTGATGATGCCTGTAGGAAAGCGCACCAGTTGAAACGGGAGGCATATGCCCGTTGGCGAACTAGCCGGTCTGCTGTCGACTTTCAGCGTTTCAGGGAACAGCACCGTCGGACTGGTGCAACTTATGAGCAAGCTGAGAGGAGTCATCATTTGAGGGTCCAGCGAGTTGTTAGCTTCGTCTGTTTGCGCACATAAGTGGTGGTCCACCTTGACGGGCGCTGTGCTTGGTGTGAGCTCTTCTGTCCCCCCTTTAATTGAGGGCGGTGGTGATCTTGTAGCAGACCCCGCTGCTAAGGCGTACCTTTTGTTGCGCTACTTTGATGGGAAGCAGAGCCGGGACCGGGTGTGCATTCCTTCAGTGTATGATCCCCACCCGAGGTTCTCCGGTTGTGCTTTCACATTTTTTGAAGTGCACCGCCTTCTTCTTGACCTGGACCTCTATAGGGGCACTGATCCATCGGGTATGTTTCCTCTGTTTCTTCGGAGAGTGGCTGGTGTGCTCGCAGCCCCGCTTGCTTTCGTGTTCCGCCGGATGTTACGGTTGAGTTCTCTTCGGGAATGCTGGCGTGTCGCTCCTGTGACGCCTGTTCGGAAGGGCTCTGTTTCATCCCGAACCTCCGACTATAGACCCATCTCGATTACTCCTATTTTGTCGAAAGCTTATGAGAGGTTGGTTGCTTCTGCATCAAGGTTGTGTCGTTTTATTGAGTAGCAGGGTTTCCGTCCCCAACAGAGTATGATTTTCGCAAGGGCTTGGGAACTTGTGATACTCTGCTTCAAATTTTTCATGTGTTGCAACTGGCTCGTGATGGGGGTCATGAGGCAAGGTTGATACAGCTTGAATTCAGTGCTACTTTTGATCGCGTGAATCACCTTAGGCTGCTCCATAAGCTGAGATTGATGGGAACTGATGGTTTAGTTTTCGCGGTAATGAGCCAATTTTTATCTGACAGACTTCAATGAGTAGTTGTTGATGGGAAGAGGAGTGAGTTTTTGCACGTGGTTTCTGGTGTCCCACGGGGTAGTGTTCTGGGCTCTTTGTTATTCATTGTACATACAGCACACCTGTTTGATCTTGTTAATAATTTGCGTGTTGGTTACGCTGATGATGTTTCTTTGCTGGTTGTTTGCGTTAAGCCTATTGATAGGTTGGAGGTTTAAAAATCCATTCAGCATGATTTGGGAGTGTTTGATTCCTCGTGTTCTAGGTGGAGGATGAGGCTAAATGCAGGTAGGAGTAAGAATATGCTCGTGTCCAGGTCACGTACAGTGGGACCTCCTTTTCCTGTACTCATACTAGATGGTGCGTCACTTCCTGTGGTTGAAGACTTGATAATCTTAGGTGTCAGTTTTTATCCAAAGTTGACGTTTGAGCCCCACATTCGTTCGGTTGCTTCACGTGGATCGCAGAAATTTGGATTTATGAGGCATGCTTGGACGGTGTTTGGCTCGATTGAATTGACACCTTACTGCTTCAATTGCTATGTCCTTCCTCTTCTAGAATACTGCTCCATAGTCTGGGTTTTCTGCTGCCGATTGTCATCTGTGTTTGCTTGACAAAGTGGTTCGTCGATGTGCGTTCGTGCTGGATGGTGTTGTGCCTAGTGATCTGGCGCATCATCGCAGAGTTGGCTGGGGCTGCTTTTCTGTATAAAATTTATAACTACCCTAGTCATCCACTGTCTGATTATCCTCCGGTTCCATTTGTTCGGGAGAGGTATACTCGGCTTACTGGTGCTCTTCGTGAGTTTGCCTTGGAACCGTTATGATGCCGAGCGGCGTGGCCAGTATTCTCGTTCGTTTTTTCCATCGTGTGTGGATGTTTGGAATGGTCTTGATGGCTCTGTCTTTGCTGGTGCGGGTATTGGCAGCTTTAAACGATCTGTACACAGAGCTATTCTGTGATCNTGCATTTTCCATTTACCTTACTTTAAGTGAAGCAGCAGTAATGTTAATATTAGTAGAAACAATTATATCTTATTTTGCTTCTCACGCGAGAGTGATTCTTGGTTAGCTCTATTGCGGAGCTAGTCCAGTTAACTCATTTGGTATGTGATGGCACTGAGCCATATCGATTAGGCTGTGAATATATAGCTGTAATATTTCTAACAAATTACTGTGCACACAATTTTTAATGTAAGCTGTAATATAATAATCCAAGAACACCTCCCGCCTGTGGAGACACAAATGTCTAATAATAATAATAATAATTTCCAAGATTAACTGTTTCACACACGTCGCGCTTTCTTCAGTCTTGGGGACTTGGAGCGGACTTGAAAAGTTGTCACTGCCAAGACAGCAAGACTGCTGTTTGATTTCCCATCGCACCCATGACTCATTTCCAGTTATAACGATATTCACAACAAACTTAGGATCAATGATGCCAAAGTTCAGCGTGTCATCTGCAACCTCCAGGTCTTTTCATTCTGCTGGCAACAGCTTGAGCATGAATTGTGAAGCCATTCTGCGCACGCTCAACTTTGCAGAGAGAAGTGAATATATGGAATATTTGCCCAAACTAGAAACTGATTTACAGTGTTAACTTATAGGGATACCCAGAATTCTGTTAGGTTACGTCACTCAACCTCTCTGCCAATCTCGCGTGCAGTCAAATGGTGATCTCTCATTGCCAATTGTTTCTGTCTGCCAACAACTGCAATCCAATCCGTTTGATCTGCCCCACTAGCAGCCCCAGAATGCTAATATCTTCACTGATTTGTGCCCATTTTTCAATTGGCTGAACCGCTTTTTAATTTGGGTTACAATAAAGCATCGGCTTCAACCCCCAACTCAGCCTCACAAATTGATTAGCTTTGAGAATCACCTAGTTTCCGATCAAATTTCCCGCAGCATTTGTACTCGACTCGCTAAAGCCGGATCTACACGATCAGTCGCTCCGTCAGTGACAAACACGAGGATAGATGAACAGAAACAAGAACAGTTCTCTTCTTTATCCAGACGGGATGGCCCAGGAATCGCGAGCATTTCATGACCTCGACCACCGAACATCTCTCTCAAGAATTCATTTAAGAAGTTGAATTCATTACTCAGCACAATTCTTTAATGAACTGTTACTAAAAACCCATCAACGGCCTAACACCAGCATTGGCAGCTGGGTAGTACAGCGTTACCAGTGTTATTGGAAATAATTCAATGTCAAGCTTTAAATTAAATGTGAAATTCGCATTCCATACCTATTATTAACTTTCCACTCACTTTACTGTTGGAAATATTCGTTTCATTCGTAACTACCTGGGGTGTTGGGAGTTTCCTGATCCTGGGTCTACTTTGGATCATCTAATCTCTGACATGGTGCACGCCTATGTCCCTTCTCGCTTCATTACGGTCAGGATAGGCAATGAATCTTGGTAGAAGGCGCACCAGTTGAAGCAAGAGGCATATGCCAGTTCTTGTACTAGCCGGTCTTCTGTTGACTTTCAGCGTTCAAGGGAACAGCAGCGTCGGGCTGGTGCTACTTATGAGCAAGCTGAGAGAGAGCATAATTTGAGGTCCAGCGAGTTGTTAGCTTCGTCTGTTAGCGCACATAAGTGGGGGTCCACCTTGAAGAGCGCTGTGCTTGGCGTGAGCTCTTCTGTCCCCCCTTTAATTGAGGCTAGTGGTGATCTTGTTGTAGACCCCGCAGCAAAGGCGTACCTTTTGTTGCGCTACTTTGATGGGAAGCAGAGCCGGGACCGGGTGCGCATTCCTTCAGTGTATGATACCCACCCGAGGCTCTCCGGTTTTGCTATCAGATTTTCTGAAGTGCATCGCATTTTTCTTGACCTGGACCCCTATGGGGCACTGATCCATCGGGTACGCTTCCTCTCTTTCTTCGGAAAGTGGCTGGTGTGCTCGGTTTCGTGTGCTTTCGTGTTCCGTCGGATGTTACGGTTGAGCTCTTTTCGAGAATGCTGGCGTGTCGCTCATGTGACGCCTGTTCGGAAGGGCTCTGTTTCATCCCGAACCTCCTACTATAGACCCATCTCGATGACTCTTATATTGTCGAACGTTTATGAGAGGTAGGTTGCATCGATGTTGGGTCGTTTTATTGAGCAGCAGGGTTTCCGTCCCCAACAAAGCATGATTTTCGTAAGGGCTTGGAAACTTGTGATGCTCTGCTTCATACTTTTCATGTGTTGCAGCTGGATCTTGATGGAGGTCATGAGGAAAGGTTGGTACAGTTTGACTTCAGTGCTGCTTTTGATCGTATGAATCACCTTGGGCTGCTCCAAGATTGATGGGTATTGATGGTTTAGTTTTCGCGGTAATTAGTCAATTTTTATCTGACAAACGTCAGTGCGTAGTTGTTGATAGGAAGAGGAGTGAGTTTTTGCACGTGGTTTTTGGTGCCACACAGGGTAGTGTCTGGGCCCTTTGTTATTCATAGTACATACAACGCACCTGTTTGATCTTGTTAATAATTTACTTGTTAGTTACGCTGATGATGTTACTATGATGGCTGTTTGCGATAAGCCTATTGATAGGTTGGAGGTTTCAGAATCCATTCAGCATGATTTGGAAGTGATTGATTCCTCGTGTTCTAGGTGGAGGATGAGGCTAAATGCGGATAATACTAAGACCATGCTCGTGTCCAGGTCACGTACAGTGGGACATCATTTTCCTGTACTCATAATGGATGGTGTGTCACTTCCTGTGGTTGATGACTTGATAATCTTGGGTGTCAATTTTTATCCAAAGTTGACATTTGAACCCCACATTTGCTCGGTTGCCTCACGTGCATCGCTGAAAATTGGTTTTATGAGGCGTGCTCGGAGAGTGTTTGGCTCGGTAGAATTTACACGTCACTGCTTCAATTGCTATGTCCTCCCTCTTCTGGAATACTGGTCCATAGTCTGGTTTTCTGCTACCGATTGCCATCTGTGCTTGCTTGACAACGTGGTTCGTCGATGTGCGTTCGTACTGGATGGTGTTGTGCCTTGTGATCTGGCGCATCATCGCAGAGTTGGCTGGGGCTGCTTTTTGTATAAAATTTGTAACTGGCCTAGTCATCCACTGTCTGATTATCCTCCGGGGCCATTTGTTCAGGTGAGGTATACTCGGCGTACTGATGCTCTTCATGAGTTTGCCTTAGAACCATTACGATGCCGTTCGGCGCCGCCAGTATTCTCGTTCGTTTTTTCCATCGTGTGTGGATGCTTGGAATGGTCTTGATAGCTGTGTCTTTGCTGGTGCAGGTATTGGCAGCTTAAACGATCTGTACACGGAGCTATTCTGTGATATCAGATCTTCTCTTTCTTTCTTTTTTTTTTCCCCTTCACTCGCTGGGCTGGTTGCGGGGGAGTTTGTCAACCTCATGGGGTTTCTCCGCTCCCACATCACCAGTCTGGCGTGATTTATTAATAATAATAGCAGCTGATTGGTGGGGAAAAAACTTCATTTCTTCTGTTGAAAAGTAGAACTTTTAATTCACTCACTGGCACCTCTCACGTTCGAAGTAGCAAACTACAGAAACATGAATTTCTCATAGTTTGATCTATTTCTTGGCTTTCCATTGCGGTTCACTATGTGCTTATCCATTTGTCTTAAAACGTAAATCTTGCTCTATTGCAGCTCTGTGTAATTAAAGACAAAAGTTACAGACGTCGACTGAACGAAAAAGCTGCCGTTATTTATTCTAATGAGAAAAGTATAGCTGACAACTGCTTCCCGCAATCCAGAAGTTGCAATCAAACGCTGAGAAAATTCACGACGCGAGTTAACATCAATAGAAAATGAAAAATATTTGTTACCACACACCTTGCATATTGAAGCCTTACACTTATAATTATGCCATCCACAAAACGAAATAATTTTCGAACACTGACTTTCCTTAAACTGTTTGTGCGTGTTTTCCAACGAGCTCGTAAATTTAGATTCCAGTACCAAACTTTGAGCTCCGTTTTGGATATGTTTGCGTCCCTGGAACAGGTTACAAACATGACGGTAGACGGAAAATTCGATCGTGTAAACTCGGTTTCACTTTCTAAACATGGATCAAGGCACCTCACTTGGCGGCAAGCACGTAACTACTGACCCACTCGAAAGGCGGAGATACAATTCAAACACGATTATTTAGCCGTTTCACTCCACCGTTACAATGACAACAGATTATTGTTTAGTATTCAAATTGCCTTACCGCAATAGGTTCACTGGAGTGCCTGCAACACATATTGAAGAACATCACAACGGTCGTTAAGTGCATACTGGGAGACCTTGTAATAGGAAGCAATGAAAATAGTCAGCCTAGGCATACTGGCACGGGTTGATTAGCTATGAGCACAAAAATACTGTATGGTATGCACAAAAATTACAGCATCGCCATGCAGAAGGACAGGTAAGCAATGTTGCATATCAATGCGGTCAAGCCTGCCGTCGCCCACATACAGTATCAATTCCAGTGCCGTTTGAGCGATGAGCCCTGATGGCTCAGATCGAAACGAATCATCAGTTCTGTAGCAACGAATTTACGGAATTTTTCACCCCACTGGAGACTACCGTACATGCACGTACGGGCGAGAACATTCAAACTTTGTAATATACTGTATAAAAGGCAAACCATCACTCGCCTTTGTGTGCCTAGGTCTAGAAGCACCCATTAAACGAATAAAAATATCGTTATATTGGGATACGCCGCGTGCAACCTGCTGATGGACTGTCTTAAGGAGTTCGTCGATAGGGAGTTACAATGCGATGACCAAAAACATGATTTGCAGAAATTACTTTTAACATTCAAAGGGCAGCTATGGCATTGCTATAGTATTGGATGGGGCCTGACCTGCCATGCACAATCAGCAGCATTTATGAGCTCATTATCTTTAAAATAGCCCAAATACATAATGCTGTGCGTATTATGTAACTCGACGCTGCTTAGAATTGCATTCCTAATCCTGAATTGCTATTCACTAAGTGGGGCAAGACTCATGCGCCCTATCATTTCCGTGTCGTATATAGAGTAATATTATCGTGTAGCTCCTGTTCTTCAGTGTCCCAACTGGTGACAAGTTTTTGGAGATGACTGTGGTGTGATTCTCAAAGTGCCGTAACAGAATAGCTGACGGCATTGATGCAACGGCCAACTATACAGCGCTAAATTTTACTGCCGCTGAGCTTGCTTTGCAGTTCATCAATGCACAGTGTCATCGCCCTATACCTAGCAACACTCATTCACATGGGAAAATTCAAAGTTGTATTCATTTCAGGCAGCCCCCAAAGGCCTAATAACTGTAACTCCCACAGTTTTTGAAAGAGGAGTATTTACTGTACTCGAAAGGCAACCACAAAAATAAAAATATTTGTATGTTTTCAAATCGTATATGATTTTTGCTAATCCCTTTTGTTTTTCTTATCTCAAAACAGTGAAAAACAAAAATGAGTTTTGTTACTCGATTATTTCCGCTTTCTTTTCCAGGTGACCTCGAGAGCGTCTGCTCCATATCTTCTTCTGCGCATTACTTCCCTGGTCGAAGAACGTCATGAACTTCAGCTACCTCAAGTCCCCAGGCGGCATTCTGAAGCTGCTGGAAATAGTAAGTGACTCTGTCTCAACAAGTAAGGGCGATAATGGAGACCCGCATGATTGTCCTGGAGACTGTTGCACTTTGCACAGTTCTAGGAGCTCAGTTCAAATTAACATCTCACAGCGAATAGACTTGTTGAATTCGCAGTTTGTATGGATGAATTAAACTAATAGAATTTGCAACTATATGACACTTTGTACCTGGTACAATGTTTGGTTAGGTAAAAATGGCAGCGCAGTGAATAGAATGAAGACAGAGATGTCAATTCCTCTGCATCGCAAAAAAAAAAAGTGCAACAAACTCTAGAATGCGCATACGCATACGATACGTCAGCTTAAATGTGAGTAAAGTAATCACATACCGAACAAAAATCCGTTTGTACTACTACTGAATAGCAGAACCATAACAGTCAAGTCGGAAGCTGAGTGCAGTCAATCGTAGATATGCATCCAAAAGGAGTCACTGAAGCCTCCATTATCGCAGTAAAGCCAGGGCAAGAGTATATCGCCGCTAATAAATCGCAAAAAACTCCAATAACTTGAACAACGATAATGAAGAAAAATATGGAAAGTTTGTAACATTTGCCTTAGAAATGATGCATACATTATGCAGGAAAATAACATATTATATAAAAGTCTATGAAATTCAAATTTATGCGGATTACTTTTCGAAATTACCAGATTTCGATGTGTGTAGACACTGTAGTATTAGGTGCTCAATCGATCTTTGCTGATAAAAGTTCTGAAAACGAACGTGAGACTGGAAATGCTTCCAGATAGTAAATTCAATATGCAGTGATATGAATAGGTGTAATGATATAAATTGTAATTATTTCTGATGAGAAGTATTGGATAATTTAAAATCTCGCGAACAGCTACGTCCGATCTGTACCCAGGAGTGACGTCATCGAATACGTCAGAGTGCGATTTCAAGGAGATTTAATAGAATGGGAAAGAGAGAGCGCTGGCCGCAAACCTTATACTTCCTGAAATTCCTGAATTATATTTCCTGAATTTCCTGAAGCATTCCATCGAAACGGGGAAAAAGCAATGCCAGCTTAACCACGCCTTCTACTGGGAACTCCATGCAGCCTGGTTTGTATGGCAGATATAGGCAAACTGACTCCATAGGAGTGCGCGGCTGCAATCGACCGCGGTTCATCAAGAGCTATGGCGTCACCGATGGAAGGCACTAGTACAACCATCTGCGCCCATCAACCCTCCCCATTTCTGGTTAGGGTTAACACACCCGCAATTGCTTTGTAGACATCAAATGCAGGACCGCGCCTGTCTGGGTGGTATTGGAATTCCCGATCTTCAGCATCATATCAGCACCCTCTAGCCTGCCACTGCTCCGGGTAGGAAATGCCTTCACCGTTCAGCATAACAGGCCCAGACTTACTTTAACCAATATCGAATCCTGTTCTATAGATGACACAGAACCGCAAAGATCTGATTTCATTTTATACACTTTATGATTTTCATGATGCATAGAGAACACTGTTTGCAAGAATTATCATCACGCACATGGAAGTTGAGATCTACGTAGGAGTTACATAAATTTGTTGCTGCTGTTTGGATAGCAAAACTGCTGGTAGCTGTAGGCTGGCTAAGGTACTTAATGTATTCATGACAGTCACAATTCACCGCAGGCGCTGGTTGTGTCTTCCTTTGGTATCATGAGAGGTGGGAACCTGCTGAGATACTTTGGGGACACTCCGGGCGCCGTTGTTAACAACGCCTACTTCGGTATCGGCATCAGCGACGCCGCCATCATCATCACACCGCTGCTGCTGGCCGTGTATCTCACGGGCGAGATGGAGGTGCAGAAAACCATTCTGGTGAGCACTACATATTGCTAGAACCAGGTGTTGTTGGGACGATAGCACTTGTATTATGTCTCAGGCTACTAGCAGTTCAAAGTAGATGGATTAGCTCTCTTCGATGCATGTACGGCTCTGCCTTTATTATTATTTCACCGTAGTGCTGCGGGCAACACAAGCGATGTGTGTTCCTGCGATGATGTCACAGCGCGGGTTGCGGCGTGATGATCTGTAGGGACCAGGTTCGAGCCCCTAACTAAGCTAAGTCATGTACGCTGATGAGTCGCGGACAACAATAACGTTTCAGCACACATATCCCATAATTCATTCAGATATATACACCCTTAAGTGTGGCGGCTCTGCTGCACATGCACCTTCTCTACTAATAGCAGGTATCCATCAGCATTGTACATTGTCTTGAGCTTGCTGTAGAAGATGATCCTTTTGGTAGGACGTCCTGTGGCTTGTAGAATCTGGCAGAAAACTCGGGGCATGTGACTGTAACTTTGAGGAGCCCTGGTGCTGGACACGGATGATTCCAACTAACCGCACATACCTAGATTGGTTTATTTGTCGTGGAAACGCAGGACTGCTGGTTGATCATATATCGCGTATTTACGCTGTTATGAAAGGTTTCGTAAACGCGATCGCTTGAAATGCATCTTATACTGGTTTCTGTGATGGCAACCGTACTCTAATTGGTAGGCAAATATTTTTCCCCAAAGTATACAAAATTTATTCACCTCACCGTGTCACCACTCGCATGGCGGTACTTGGCAACTGACCTGCACACCTTGTTTTCCTTTCCCCATAACTGAATTTTCTTTTCTTTATATAACGCAATTGTGCTAATGCAAAACTGACCCCAATACATATATAACTACTGTCTGTGCTCTTTCTCTATAACAACGATATTGTTCGAAATTTAGCGACGCACTTTTCGTGAAGCCGACGCCTTCTTTTCGGCCAGTTGAGTACTCGGGACTCGCCAAGATTCAGCCGAAACTTTTATTTGAATAACATAAGCTAGCGTCTCCAGCAAACTCAAGTAACATTCTCATCTCCACTATGCGTACACTAGAACGTCAAAGGGAAAACAACTTAGAAAGAAATTTATTCAGTGTGACGCATTCGCAGCTGCCGAGCGTCCGATGGTACCAGAAATTGAAGCTTGTCCTGAAAGAAAAGGATTCTTGCACGCTTATTTAAAAGTGTTGATTGCACAGTGAAGGAAATATCATTCACCAGAGTATGTATGTAGAGGAGTTCAACAGAGTACGTATATTACGCTAAGTGAAACCTCCACCAATGAACGTATTATTTACACTCCCGACAAGGACCTGAGCGCAGAGCTATCAAAAGAGATAAGAGTGCAGCCTGCATCTGACTGCTCCAAATATTTTCATTTTCAAAATTTAATATTGGGAATGTGTTTGATGCAATACCCAGTGAAGTTCACCTCTCACCCTCCACACTTCCGCTAATGGCCCTCATATTGGCCAGCAGTTCTCACTAACGTAGTAAAGGTGCCAGCCGCGTTTATTTTAAACTTTAGCCCTAATATGGCTAAAAAGGCCAAAATAGGGTTAGGTTAGCGATAGGCTGGCTCATCCTAGGGAACAGGGCTCCCACAGGGATAGCGTTGGTTACCAAAGCTTTAGCCAGACCTTCAAGACGTCTCTTCTTCGCGTCCAATTTCCTTCCTCCTTGTTTTATGGTCTTTCTGTTATTGCTTTCTCCAGTCCTTCCTATTCTGTCCCAACATGTAATTCCATGCGCGTTGATTCTGTTTGGGAACACCCTCATGCATGTTCTCCATGTTGCTATCGACATAATGTATACCCCTTCTTTATTTCTTTCTTCTCCTANCCTTGTTTTATGGTCTTGCTGTTATTGCTTTCTCCAGTCCTTCCTATTCTGTCCCAACATGTAATTCCATGCGCGTTGATTCTGTTTGGGAACACCCTCATGCATGTTCTCCATGTTGCTATCGACATAATGTATACCCCTTCTTTATTCCTTTCTTCTCCTATGAACACACGTAAGTAATATAACAATATACTGCAATTAGACCTTGACGTGCGCATATACGAAACGAATACAGTCTCAGCGTGCTACAGCCTAGTAAGCAAGAGTGCGACTGAGAGGAATTACTGTTGCTGACGCTCTCATTACCATACCGCAATGTTTACATCACACGTTTTGACGATATCCTTTTTTTCGTGCAGGAGCCAGCGCTGAATGTGGTTTTCGGCGTTTGTTTCGTGGTGTACGGCAGCCTGGTGCTGGCGTACTTCGCCAGCTGTTTGATGAGGTACGACTTCTGCAGCTACGCTTTGGCCATGGGCAGCTTGTCTCTCATCGC
>LQNS02278149.1:6772615-6783568 GCA_001587735.2 Parhyale hawaiensis
TAGGTTAGGTTAGGTTGGGTTAGGTAAGGTTGGGTTAGGTAAGGTTGGGTTAGGTAAGGTTGGGTTAGGTAAGGTTGGGTTAGGTAAGGTTAGGTTAGAAGTTTAGGTAAGGAGGCTAGGTTAGGTAAGGGTAGGTTAGGCTAGGTTAAGTTTGCCTAGGTAGTGTTTATTTTAGTGGTGGAGCGCGCAGGAAAGCTTATGTGAACGCAAAATAGTCGTGAGAGACGATAGTGCATCCCGGCTGCACGACATAGCCGCTCGCGGTGCTCCAACAGAAGGTTTTATATATATATTTATTTAACGTACGTCGTGCCCGCCGTGCACAGTACTTCGAAGTCTTCTTTTACGCAATATAACCGCACCGGCTTCCCAGAGTTCGAACCCAAGGATGATGAAACGAAACAGGTTAGCGCACTGTTGAATACGCCAGACGTACAGTAGAGCTGTGACGTACTGTTGCCTAGCAATCGTGAATAGCTTAAGATGTGGAGTAGTCTTTGTCAAATGGAGTCCAGAAAAGCAAAAGTTATGATAGGCTCACGGTCAATACCAAGTGAAAACCATCAGAAATCAGTTTTTAGATTAGATTAGATAGGCGGCAGTAGACGAACCAATAGGCCCATTCCCAAAGAGACATCAGAACATACGCCCCGGCACTCTATGAGCTATTGCCAGGACAGAAGAAAAGAGAGAGAGAAGAGAGAGAAATTTCATGTTGAAGTAACTTTCACGATGCAGCCCGTATCGCGTTGGCAAATTCATTTCTGATTAACCAAACTGTACTAACTGCCCATATTAAACGTGAAGTGAAGCGGTATGTAAAGCGCATAGTCAGCTGGCTGGGATGGTATCGCTGCGGAGACGTGGAAGTTTCCCTGGAGACATATATTGTGTGCTGTTGTGTGCCTATCTCTGAGTTCAATGATTGGACTGTTTCAACGTGAATAGGTTTGTTCT
This sequence comes from Parhyale hawaiensis, assembly GCA_001587735.2. Taxonomy (NCBI): domain Eukaryota; kingdom Metazoa; phylum Arthropoda; class Malacostraca; order Amphipoda; family Hyalidae; genus Parhyale; species Parhyale hawaiensis. Next base: position 6,773,573 of record LQNS02278149.1, read on the forward strand.
AAAGAGGACCATTCGGAATTTCGGGTTCGTTCAAGCGAAAAAAGTCGGTCTGAGGATCAGTGCTGACCAACTTTTGAGGATACACAGGCTGCTGTTCGAGCTTACTGTATTCAGAGGACCAAGCTCTCTGGGAAACGCACGTCAGATGCATAGCTCGTTTATGATAGAGCACAGTATCACCAGTGGCAGCGTTCCAGGGAATCTTGATGAGGATTGATAATTTACAAACATCTTTGGTTGAGTGAGTTGAAGGGTTCAGTTTTCGGTGCTACTCCGTCGTTACCATCCCTTGTTGGCCTCAGCGGTGGTAGCGTGGTTGAACCCTTGGCTAAGGCGAAGTTTTATCTGGCAAGCAGAGCAAGGCTGTGTCAATGTAAGCCTCCATTGACTTCTTTGGCGCTCAGATCTCGCACTATACAAGCGCTTCTAGAGAACCTCGATTCATATGTTGGCGTGTATCCTGTATTTTTAGAGATTTGCTGGCGTTTTCGCCCCTAAGCTTGGAGTGATGCAGTCCCACGTATGCTCTACAGTCTGCGGTAGTGGTCCGACTGTTGTTGATGTGACCAGCCTACACATCACGACTCCTAGGGAGTCACCACGAGTGCTACTGTTCACTACCGTGAATTGTTGCAGGCCGCTGTATGAGACCGAGTTCTGCTTGCATTTTAAATAAATGCGAACGGCTGCCAGCCGAGAACTTGGCACTGTTGTCATTGTTCCAGTTTTACACGTTAGTAAAACTATTTACACGTTAGTAAAACTAACTAGCGTTAGTTTTACACGTTAGTAAAACTAACTAGCGTTAGTTTTACACGTAAGTTTTCCTGCCAGGACTTTTCAACCCGCTAAAAAAATGAATGTTCTCTTTCATGTGTATTTGTGTTTTCTTTTCAGATAAAAGGGCTTTAGATTTTATTTCACTGCGTTGTATAACTTCCTGCGGCTAAAATGCGGCCGAATATCAACTACCTGAAGTCTCCAAGAGGCGTCCTGAAGCTGGTGGAACTTGTAAGTGAGAACAATACCTGATTAGTGTAGCTCGTATTGGAAATAGAAGAGCATTCTCGACAACAACATCCATGTTCTATTCCTCTTTTCATGTTGAAACGGATAACACTTTAGTCGCTGGTAAGATCCTCAGACCAATGCCGTTTGGATGAAAATCGATTTCGAAGAAATTTTTTAAATGCGAAGTATCCGCATCACGATGGCTTCTTATAGTTGCTACAATTCATCTAACGAACAAATTTGGACTGACATCCTGACACAAAAGTATAAAACATAAAACGTCGTTAATATAGTAAGAAAAAAAACGCAGGCAAAAAAGTATGGTGATAACAGTGAGGCCCTACTCGTTGTAACGACACGGCACGGTGCAGCTTGCTTCTGCCTACGCAAAGCCAAATGATCTGACATTCCTTATATTTTGTTTAGCTTCAATTTCATGAATAAAATGCAAATACAGCTAAATAGAGGCCCGTTAGACGTGTTTCAAGTACATAATGTTATTGCATCTTTCTAGAAAAATTATTAAACTGATTTATTTCAAAATTAGAAAGAAGTTTAAATTCAAGTTTTGCGGTCAACCATGAGAGTGTCGCCTCCTAGCTGGAGCTAGGACCCACCCCTTCAGTGCAAACGGCTCACTGGTAGCTAATACATATGTTCAAATTACTGAATAGTTTCGACGACTAGAGTTTTCATCCCGGAATCCAGGTCGATTTTGGTGCAATTTTTAATCCCCGGAATTTAGGATGATTCCCGCGGATTCCCGGGTAATTGCTTATATTTAAAATTACCCCAGAAATTTATTCTGACACTTCAGTTGCTGGCAATGTAGTTTTTCTTGAATAATAAACTAGTCATGGGGAGATGAGTTCAGGTTGAAATGTTATTTTTATTTTTTGCCCCTTTTCGTGTGTGCTAAATCCCTATTATTCCCTGTATTCAGTGACCTGGTTATTAGATTGATGAGTATGAATTTTTAGCTCAAAATTTATAATGTTTATCCTACATCGTATTATCATCTCTGGTAAAGTATTTACCCAACTGCTACCTGATCTTCATATATTTTTTATTTATTTTTAACTTGAACGTTGTTTTCCAGTTGACAGTTGGAAGAAAAACGCCAAATGCTTCTAAAGCCGCATCTACACCACCATCAAAATCACAAACAATTTCGCCTCCTTGTCCCAACGATATGAGAAAGAGAAGCCACGATCAATTCAAGGTCACTACACGCGAATTCAGCATTCCATTACAATTAATCGATATTCCACCCTCNGAATCTTGCCCTCGAAGATATGTTGAAGTCATCAAACATAAAGGATCGTTCACAAAATATTGATTAAGGATGAAGGTTTTTGTTAAATTTGTTGTTTTGTTGCGTTTTTTGTCAAGTGTCCTTTAATTCTGCTCACAGTAAATTCATAATTATAAGTTAAATTTAAATTAACTTTTTTCTTATCCTTCAGATCGTAATAAATTCTTAGCATATTATTAGGTAACCCAATACCTCTTTCATGTTAAAATTTCAGCGTTGAACTTTTTACAGTTTTTGAGATAGGAAATTTTTTATTTTTGTCCTTTAATTATGCTCGCAACTGTAGTAAGAAAAAAATGCAGGCAAAAAACTATGGTGATAACAATGCAGGCCCAACTCATTGTAACGACACGGCACATGCAGTGCAGCTTGCTTCCGCCTACGCAAAGCCAAATGATCTGACATTCCTTATATTTTGTTTAGCTTCAATTTCATGAATAAAATGCAAATACAGCTAAATAGAGGCCCGTAAGACGTGTTTCAAGTACATAATGTTATTGCATCTTTCCAGAAAAATTTATAAAATTGATATGTTTCAACATTACAAACAAATTTATATTCAAGTTTTACGGTCAACCATAAGAGTGTCGCCTCCTAGCTGGAGCTAGGACCCACCCCTTTAGTGCAAACGGCTCACTGGTAGCTAATACATATGTTCAAATTACTGAATAGTTTCCACGACTAGAGTTTTCATCCCGTGATCCAGGTCGATTTTGGTCCAATTTTTAATCCCCGGAATTTAGGATGATTCCCTCGGATTCCCGGGAAGTTGCTTATATTTAAAATTACCCCAGAAATTTATTCTGACACTTCAGTTGCTGGCAATGTAGTTTTTCTTGAATAATTAACTAGTCATGGGGAGATGAGTTCAGGTTGAAATGTTATTTTTATTTTTTGCCCCTTTTCATGTGTGCTAAATCCCTAATATTCCCTGTATTCAGTGACCTGGTTATTAGATTGATGAGTATGAATTTTTAGCTCAAAATTTATAATGTTTATCCTACATCGTATTATCATCTCTGATAAAGTATTTACCCAACTGCTACCTGATCTTCATATATTTTTTATTTATTTTTAACTTGAATGTTGTTTTCCAGTTGACAGTTGGAAGGAAAACGTCAAATGATGCTAAAGCCGCATCTACACCACGATCTTTTCAGCGATCACAAACACCAGAATCGACGATCAAAATCACAAACAATTTCTCCTCCTTGTCCCAACGATATGAGAAGGAGAAGCCACGATCAATTCAAGGTCACTACACGCGAATTCAGCATTCCATTACAATTAATCGATATTCCACCCTCACATTATAGGTCAGATATTCATTGTAGTTGTAGATGCTGATTGGCGGGTAAAACTTTATATATAATGGCAAAAAGTATAGCTAAAAATTCATTCACTGGCATCCCCTCAAATGTAGAAATGCACACGATAGAACAATAATTTCTCATTTTTTTATTCATAAATTTCTTTAATTTCTATAGCAATTCACCCTGACTACATCCGTTTATTCCATTGAAACGGAACTCTTGCTCCATTGTAGCTTTTACTAATGAGAAAAAAAGAAGGTACAGACGTAACTTGAGGAATATGCTACAATTATTGCTAATTGGCAACAAATAGTTGCCAAATGCTTCCCGCTGTACAGAAATTCGAATCAAACATAAACAAAATTCGCTATGCGGGTAAATTTAAATAAAAAATGATGCTTCAATTACTATATAATATATTTAAAATAGATACATCTATTACAGAGCGAAATATAGTTTTCAAACTTTTTGTGATCGTGATTTTTGATCGTGATTTCCAGCACTGTCGGAGATCAAAGATCACGGACTTCGAAGGCTCGCCACGTGTGTTTGGCGATCAAAATCTTTCCGCGATCACAAACTTCGACGAAAAAAATCGTCGTGTAGACGCGGCTTAAATAGAATGGTTAGGTGTCGGTGCAGCGAGTGGTGCAGTAGACGGTGTTGGTAGGTACTTAATTATACACTTTTAAATTTTGAAGTAGCTCTGTTAGTGGAAAACTCGGTGGTCGAGACAATAGCTATACGTGCTTACTCTGGCACTTCGATGTCCTTCAAATGAAGTTCAGGTGGTGTTATGGACGTCACTCGATGTGCATACGGAGGTCTACGAGTTGAACTTTGTACCCACGGGAATGCTGCGAGTTGTCTCCACGGTTCATGGAGCCGTTGGAAAGTAAACTTTGAAACACACGCATAAAAGAGTCAATCGAGTAAGAGCAAAATTCTTGTTCTTTTGATTTCATATAGAATATTTTAATGCTTTGGGATATAAGTTTTTTGTCTATGGTAGAATATGCATTTCAACAAAATTATGTGCTAGTATCAAATACTTATCCGTTTGATTGTTTTGCCTCCAAAGAGCGATTGAATGATGAAATTTTTCTAGTAGAGCGTTAACTGAATAAAAATTGTCAAGCACTGAAACGGAAATTAGTCTGACGCTTATTTACTGATGTAATATCATTTATATTACCTACTTTGCTTCACAACGCAGGTATATATTTATTCTGGAGACTAATGAACATCATACATATTCTCTGTTCACGGCAGCATTCAGTAGCTACAGGACTATGGTACGTAAATTTACATGTAAGCCTAGTTTTGTACGAATTAATTTTGAATACAAATATAATATGTCAAAATTAAAATAATCGAACTTAAGCACACCAGCATTCAGAAGAATCGAATATTTCAATACAGCTCGACTTTCAAGTATACTCAATAGCGTACTCGGTTATGACGCTAACTTCGTGATCCGCTATAAGACGAGGATTCGAATAATACACCGAAGGCCGTTTTTGATTCAGGAGGGCTAGAAAATTCAGGGAGAAATTCTGCAAATCTTACGGAATTTTGTTAGTATTTGTGCTGCCATTGCTTCTCACATTAAATTTACCACGTTTAATTCCCTGTGCAGCATAAACCCTGAAGAATTGAACAGTGCGTTCCGGGCATACTCGTGGTGGCCATGAGTGTTCAAAACTGCTAATGCATATATTTTACTAGAGACTAAATAAAAACTGTTGTTGCATTGATAATGCATTATTAATAAATTAAGCATGATTTTCATGCCCGTATATGAGTAGATTAGATTAGATAGGCGGCAGTAGACGAACCAAGAGGCCCATTCCCAAAGAGACATCAGGACTAACACCCCGGCCTCTTTGAACTATTGCCATTATGTTAGTAGGATATAGAGGATTGGGAAAACGAGAGGAGAAAAAACCGAAGACGAAAGAGGAAAAAGAGAAAGAGAGAAAAAATAATATAAAAAATAAAAAACAGAGGGGGAGAAGAATCTCCGCCATGAATGCCCCAAGCATGATCGATTGCCGCTGGTATACGGAGCTTAAATATATAGATGGAGTGGAAGTGAGAAGAAGTCAGCAAAAAATGGCCTGGGAAGCTTTGGGCGTTAAGTCTTTGCGACTCGTGGTGGAGGAGTTCTTAGCTGAGGAGGATATCTCTCCTAGTGTATGTCAAAATTATTTTTAAACGAGTTGACCGACTCCGCAGAAACAACATCGGAAGGTAGTCTATTCCAAATGCTGACTATGAACTAGGGAAAGAACTGCTGACTCAAGGTTGTTCTTCGAGCTTTATGCTTGAGTTTTTGACCGTTGTTTCGCAAGCGATCATTGGGGTCTCTTTCAAAGAGTCCCGTTATAGGTACGTCGTTGAAGCCATTCAAGTACTTGAATGTTTCTATTAGTTGCCCCCTGAGTCGTCTTTGCTCGAGAGAGATCAGACCCAGTTCCTTTAGGCGACATTCATAAGTAAGTTGGCTATAATTTATTTTGTAAAGTGAAAAATAACAATCCTCCAAAATTTCCCGGGATGATTCCGGGAATTCCTGATATTTTTCTTCCAAAACCTTGGAATTACGAAATTTCTATTTCGTACCGAGTTTTCAAACCCTGACGTACTGACAGGGGACTCTTCCTGTCAGATATGATGATGTTCGCCTCCAAAACAATGCGTACAAGTTAATACAATAACACAAAATAACTAGACTGTGTACAAGGTTTTACCGTAGTTGATAGCTTATATTTGAAATCGATTTCTTCTGAAATTGTGGAGCAAAGTTGTCAACGCATTAAAAATTATATAGCCTATATAAGGACTGTGAGCAGCACCCCCCGTATAGCTTTGGCACCCTCCATTTCAACTTTTAATTGATTCATCTCTCAGAGGCACTTTAGTTCTATTCCATAACCAAACTAATGACAGTTCTATTCCATAACCAAACTAATGAATATTGTCAGACTTACAACGAATTATTTTGTTGCTACTTGTTAGGTTTGCAAGTCCATTCCACTGATTACAGTTCTTCGTTTCATCTGTGTTACTCTCTGCTTCGGCTTCACCAGTTTTGTATTATTATTTCTTCACAAGCAAATTCAAAAACTCATTGCATAAGGTGCACTGCGAAAAGTGTTGAAATGACCAAGGAAAAAAATCAGTAGGTGTAGCATTGCATAGATGCAAGAGCGTTGCCGAAGCTGTAACCTCTCTAACGCAAAACGTCTACTACAGCTTGTCCTAGTTCATGACGTGTCCTCAATGAAATGAAGACGAAACCATCACGTCAGCTGACTGGAGCTATGAATTTTGCGAGATCCATATTGCAATCAAGTTAAATCTCTGGCAGCTATTTGAATATGTTTAATGAACGTTATAGAGGTAAATCACCTAATTTTTTTTAGATTACGTTCAAACCAACTTAACAGTTACCTGATTTTTATAAAACATGAATGTTTCAGTGTTCACTGATACCTGAACTTGATGTCTGAGAACTACGGTATCAAAATTTGGAATGAATTAATTAAGATAGGCGGAGTCAAAATTACTTCCTTCCCTGAAACTGTTGTCTTTCGACTACAAATACCTATAAAAATATATCTCACGGATATCCAGGGCCGGAGTAAGCCATTGGAGGCTCTAAGCAGTTGAAGAATTTGGTACCAATAAGTGTGTAATTCAAAGTAAGAAAAAAATAATAAACAAAAAAAAATCGATCCACCATAATTTTAAAAATGTAACATTAACAAAGAAAACAAATGTAACGGCTACCGTAAGGCTGACTTCACTAATCATTCATACCAACGCGTTCGCTCATCCACTCGTCCGAATGTATTACTGTGCCTTAGAAATAGCAGAAAAGTGCACTGTTTCTTTAGTTTTATGTCCCTCAAAATTTGTAGAGATTTCCGTAATTTGCTTAATGATAGTTGCAGCGGAAACTGATTTTGAGGTTAACAGTTTACATAACTTCTTGTGATGTTACAGCCCTCAGTTCACCTACCGGATGCACGATCGTGGTCATGTGACTGCCACGCCTTAAGAGTGTCAGGCCTTCAGCCATAAAAGGGACTGCCGACTCACCTCGACAGCCCAGATAGAGTCCAGAGCTCCGTTAGATAACAGCTCACCATGTCTAGATCGTCTTGTCTAGCTATCAAGATGTACCTTAGCCACCACAGGTACCACCAGGACTCATTTGTATAAGATGTACCAATACAGAGAGCAGAACTACGATACGTTTCCTTCCGTTCCTTCGACTACGCCATCGTCCGACCCAAGGATATCACCCAGCACCCGCAGAAGTGACAACTAGATCTGATTCACACGTTAGTGGCCTAACAGACGTACACAAAGTGTGCTGACAATGACGTATTCGGATGAGTTGATGAGTGAACGCTTTGAGATAAATGGCTTGTGAACTCGGCTCAAGGAGCTTTAATAGGGTAGAGGGAATCATGCCGCTAAAGCTTAGGCTCGCCAGCGAGACAACCATATCCGGTGTTGCTGTGACGCGTTCAGGAATCCCAATGGTGGAAGTGACGGAGGAGCAAGGAGTTTTGCGGAGGAGCAACAAAAAACAGTTATTCTAATTTACGATTGTTGCATACGGCGACTGGCAGCAGCCACACCCGACTCTTGAGCCTAACGGACGAGGCTCCTGGCTCCCTCTTCTCTTTCAATCTCCTTGACTCGGCCTAACAGCGCGTGAATGCTGAGTCTGTGGTCCCCATTCTCCGTGTCATAATTAAGTACTTGCTGAGTTTAACCTAATGGCTAATCCAGCCCTGATGATATCACTTCTTTCAGCATGTTCTCTTCACCTCAGGTGCTGGTAGTGACTGCCTTTGGAATAATGAGAGGTAGAGGACTACGAGTAACGGACTTTGGTTCATATCCTACCCAGCAATTAAACAACCTCTACTTCGGTATCGGCCTCACGGTGTCCGCCATGCTCGTCACCTCCCTCCTGCTGGCCACTTACCTCGCCGGCAGCTCTGAGCTGCAGAGGAGCATATTTGTGAGTTGCGTTCGAACACGACCATTTTCAAGTTGATTTGCTCCAAATGAAAATAGAATTGCTCCAGACGAATGTTGATTTGCTCCAAATGAAATTATAATTGCTCCAAACGAAATCTGATTTGCTCCAAAGGAAAGTAAATTTTCTCCAAAGGAAAGTAAATTTCCTTTCAATGAAAATAGACTTAATCCAAATGAAAATAGATTTAATTCAAATTAAATTAGAACTGATCGAAATGAAACTAGATTCGATCCAAATGAAAGTTGATTTTAGGAATTATGTTTAGTTTTCATTTCTCAAGTAAAGTGCAATATTAACGTGATTTGTGTTCTAAGATTTACAGAATATTAAACGGATGTTTCATTTAATTTCCAGGGAATTGTATCCTTACTACCGTGTATGTATAAAAGTCCACGCATTTGGTCCATTTTTCCTGTAAAGTGTTTGTTCCCAAAATAACTGCAAGACTTTTATAACCATGAAATACAAGAAAATCAACGTGAGTGACAGACAACGAATAGTGGAGGCTTTTAACAACGAAGATGACTGGAAGAAAATTGCCAAGACGCTCGGCGTTAATCTTAAGAACTTCAAAAAAAATAAATAAATAAAGGAAACAATAAGAACAAAACGTCGGAAATGGTGTAAACCCTGACAGGCTGACAAGAGCAATGGAAGCTAATGGTTCCGTGACTCTCTTGGAACTCCAAATGAAGATAAGACAAGAGCACAACATCCGCGTCAGTGCTAATACTATCAAAAACTGGCTGGACGGGGCATTGTTTCTATTAAATTAGTCAGACCAACAATTGACAGGATCAACAATGCAGAAAATAAAAAGAAGCGCGCTACGTATACAGTTGCGAGCATAATTAAGGGATAAAAATAAAAAAATTCATATCTCAAAAACTGTTGAAGGTTCAACGCTGAAATTTTAACACAAAAGAGGTATTGGGATACCTAATAATATGCCAAGAATTTATTGCGATCCGAAGGATAAGAAAAAAGTTATGTATGTTTAACTTATAATTATGAATTTAGTGTGAGCAGAATTAATTAACACTTTTCAAATATTGTAATTTAAATCTGCAGTAACCCCATTTTCTTGCGTTTCCGAAGAAGAAGACTGCCTACGTCATATGTAAACATTGCAAGTACTGAATGCATGGCTACCCGGGAAAAAGTTTATAAATCTTTACGCATGAAAATTGTTAATTTACAAAAACAAAATCTCAGCATCAGGGCAATCGCAGAACAGGTAAATCGTTCAAAGAGTATTGTTGGAAGAATTGTGAAAGATTATGAAGATCTTG
>LQNS02278149.1:6864417-6891555 GCA_001587735.2 Parhyale hawaiensis
TGATCGTGCTTGAGATCACCCTCGAGCTAGGGTTCTTTGTATCTAATGTTTCTATCGACATACTAAGCACTTATCCTTAACTTTTCCTCTGTTAGGTCGCCTATGTTGTGGAGATGTAGTCTTAAGTTTCCAATGCAGTAATATTAATGTATCTTCTAACTAGTAGAATTATGTGAAGCATAGAAACAGCATATTCAGTAGAGTTCATCGTACTGTTTTGTTATGCCTTTAACGATTGGGCTCACGTAAGTACGTGGTAGAGTCGTATTCAGCTACCCATGCGCTGTGCGCTGAACTTCTCCCTGTGCTGCTTATGCTCAGCGTAAGGTCCATCTGACGACCCAATGCTACTGCACACTTGCCCCTGTACTTCACTAGCTCGGAAGTAACTTGTGGGGCGCACCGCACAGCGTGGCGGCCTACAGCTTTGTCTGCACACCTCATCGTGACAGCCAGTGCCTCTATCCTGTCCGCTGGCACTTGTTGCGGCCACCTCCCTCCCTCCCTCTCCAGTGTACATGAGATCTTAACCATTAGACCACCGGTCGCCTGGCAGCATCTTCCTGCTGTGCCCCCTTGTTAACTCAACCCCATTTGTAACATGTGTTATTTTTGCTACAGGAGATACCTACCTGTCTTGTTTTTTTTTTATCGGTGCGAGTTAGGTGCAGACAATCTTGAAGCGCCGTTTATCATTGGGAACGGTATATTTCTACTAGTTCCCCTCACGGGGCATAGGATGGGCCATAGCTTTAGGTTAGCCCATCCTATGTTATGGGGAGCAGCGCCCCTAAGGGGACCCTGTAGGATATCAAAGCCGTTAGCTAGGCCTTGGATATGTCTGGCTTTTGTGCCCACTTTGCTTCCTTCCGATTTCATACTCTTACTCTCATGTGTTGTTGCTCTTCTTTTTTGTCTTGCTGGTCCGATGCGCGTTGATCCTGTGTGGGAACACCCTTGTGCATGCCGTAGGTTCTACGTGTCTATCGTCATACTATATGTCCCTTTTTCTTCCTCTGTCATATCGCCTTTCTAGTGGAAACGACGTCTTGACTTCAGAATATAGTAATTTCTACTAGTTAGTATCCCTCACCTTTGTTGCGATATTGCGTAGCCTGCTAGAAATAAAGTTGACCTAGTAAAGCTCAAATGAACTGTCGGTGTCTTCTTGTAGGAGCAGCATGTTGTAGACGTCGCTTGTGAATTACGCTCCCCCCCCCCCGGGGCTTAGGCACTGAAGGCCTGTACCTCTGTCCGCTCCCTCACTAGTGTGTAGCAGTGCACTGGCCGTCACCTAATGGACGTTTGTTTACATTTCAGAGGCCCATCGTAGAGTTCTCCATAGAAAATATGAACGTGCTCAAGGCCAAGCAAAAGCGAGCGGAAAAATCTAAATTAGACTCAGGCAAAAAATCCAAGACTTCTAATAAGAGCAAACTTTCCAAGGCTTCCAGTGAAAACAAAATATCCCAGGCTCCCAGTAACAACAAACTTGCCAAGGCTTCTAGTAACAGCAAACTTGCCAAGGCTTCCAGTAATCGAGGTAAGTATAGCATTTAATAAATTTTCCATTGTTTAATAATTACGGTATATACCGGTACGTATTTTCTTATTTCAGGAGTTAGTAATCCGAGACGATAGACAAATAATCCTCGTTACATGTCCTCCGTGTTCTGTGCGTAGCTATTCGATAGGTGTTGAAACTTATAATTCTCAGGTATTTGTTATGTGTAGCTACTCAGTAATTTGTGTTGGACGCACACGTTTGTAACACTTTTGTTCTATGAACATGCTATGTGTTTCAAAGAGGATAAGTCTTTCTGGACTATATCCTGGTGAGCTCTTTCCCAGTCAGAGTCAGCCTGTGCCTTTCGAGTGCTCTCTCGCAGATGTTGCAGCTGGCCGCAGTTCCTGCTGAGAAAGTCCGTTTGTAAGGTTAGGTAGGGTCTCTATGCTTTCTTTTTTCTTCTTCTTCTTCTTCTCCTTCTGCTTCACGAGGTGAGCAAAGTAAGCCGCCGAATCGAGCTTCCAGGTAGGGTCCACGGAAGGGACTTTCCGCGCTGGTATTTCTTTTGTCATCTTCTCTTTCCTTCTTTCGTCTCCTTGCTCTGTGCGCGTGACTGAGCAAACAACCTTGCCATACAGAGTTAGAGATGCTTTGCACCTTATTTTCTTGCCAGTCGTAGTTCACTGGCGACTTCGAGGAGAGCAACAGAACTCATTTGAATTCGCATAAAACTCGCGACCTTCCGACAGAAAAGCCAGGAGAAAAATCGCCGAGGATACGCCGCGATGTGGCTACTGACTCAACTGCTACCTCACAAAATCAATTGCCGTGACTGCTTTAGGGCTTTGGCTTGGTAATACCGTCCGCAGCTACAGCATATTGGCTAGTACTGAGATGTGCCTCTGGTGTCATATAGTGTCAAACATTTCGATTGCAGGCAAGCTAGCCAGCGCGGGTCAGACCCTGGGCATCCCGACGACCGACAGCGCACCACTGCCGACCTACGCAGGTCTCAAGGGCAAGCGCGAAGTTGTACGGCCCGGCAAGAAGCTGCACGTGCATCTGGGGCCTAAGGTAAGACGGGCTAATGTTGCTACCACTACCCTAACCGAACTGTTGCAATCGAAGGTCAGCTGTAACGGAGCAACTACAATTTATTTACTTGTGCGATAGATATCCCAGGCGAGAGTGTTGCACTACTTATTCTGTGTAGCAGATAGCCATGGTGTCTGTTGCTGTATTATTCTACATCAATTTAATTTTTTCGAGCATTCGTTTACGACGCACCAAGACGCATAGTGAAGTACAAGTGTGGGTTTCACCTGTCTGCCAAAAAGCACGGGAGCTAAATTTAAGCTGATTTTTTATAACCTTCCATGCGGAGGCCAGTTCTGACGCTACACTTTTTCTGGCCTAAGAATCAGATAGGTAGTGCATGAGGAGTACAAATAAATGTCCATTACCCATCACGAGGATGTTCTAGGGCGTCTATTGTTGTATCTCATCTACCCAAGAACAACCCTAGGGATCGTTGTATTTGCCCACAATTCCTGCCCAAGGTTAATTTGGGTGGAAGGTTTGGCGTCTATACTGCTTTTGCTGTCCCGCGAGGGGAGCCACTTGAAATGCAAGCGACCTATCGCGCGGGACTCTTACCTCCCCCCTTGTAGAGAAGCCAAAAAGAGATGCTCCACACGAACGTTTCATTTTTCGCTTCTTATCTCCTTTTATTTTTTCGTTTCTGTGAGATGCTCTTCACCGTATCTTAAAAACACCCTTTACCATCTGTTTACTGGTACGTATGAACTACTTTACTATCTGCGGTGAAGGGACGTTTAACATCTGCTGATTCGGGTTCGATCCCTGGGGTACAATTCCTACAATTGTACTCAAGCTGTACGACACCTTCCCGTAGTGGTACCGTCAGTATACCTACTTGACATTTTCACCCTTATTTTTTCCTTCAGAGATATTTATATTTCTTTTTCCATCGTAATCTAAAGTGTAGGTAGAACCAACGTCGACAGCGCCCGGTCCATTGGACCGTGGTTTTCCTTTTATTTGTTTTTCTCTATCTATGCCTATGTCTACGTGCTTCTGTGTAGATTAGTTAACTAACGGCTTCTTAGAACGGGGCAGACCTATTGGGATCGTGCCCCGTCCATACCGTACCTATCCGTAGGCGCTTGATCACTCGCTTACCAATCACATGACCAAGACGCTTGGACTCTGACATGGAAGAGCCCGACAATGCGAAGCCTGGGGCTGGCGGCTTTGCAGCTACCGACGCTGGAGGGACGGGGGAGCCGACACTGGCCCCGAACGCTTCGGGGCCAGTGTTGGCCGCTAATGATGTGCCTACGGATACTGGCCATCCCCCCATCTCCACGTCTTCTGATGGGAGTCGACCACCCATCAACCCTCAGAGCTCCTGCAGCCCACCGAGCACTGGAGCTACGATTTCTTCCTCGGCACGAGCCGGATCTCCTTCGACCACTCTTTCGAATTCGCCAACTCATAGTGAGCCTGTGCGAGTAGCTACGCTGGAACCATACAACTTACCTAGAAATTCTCGATGCCCTCGTTCGAGACCCCAACCACTCTCGTTTTAAGATTTAATGAAGCTTGATAAAGAAAATAAAATTCCTACTTATCCGACATTCTTTGTCATAAACTTCCCATTCTCCCACCTGTCGCAGAATGTGGACATTATTTCACTACAACAGGACTACGTAACCAGATAGGAAAACTTAAATCAGTAAAACGTATCTCAAAAAATGAACTCCTAGTTGAAACCAACCGAGAAGACCAAGGTCGCCGTTTGCTCAACACCACACGTTTGGGCAACTGCCTCGCGACAGCATCCCAGCACCGCTCTCTCAACACCGTTAAGGGCACGGTTGTGTCCAGAACAATGACCAACACTCTAGAAGTCAAGCTCCTTGAGCAACTAAGGGAAAAAGGAGTGATAAACGTGGAAAAAGTAAAAATAAGAAGAAACGGCGGAATCATCCCGACAAATCGCTTCACCCTCACCTTCAACAGATCGTACTCCTCTCTGTCATTACACTGACGGAATGGCATCCTGAGATTGTTGAACCGTACCTACCCAACCCCATCCGCTGCCCCTGATGCCAAAAGCTAGGGTATTCAAAACCAAGTGCCGGCTTTCAGTGAATGCCATAATCTGTGTCCATTGCGGAGGTAGGGACCATAGGGGGAATACATGCTCGCATGACCCCTCCTTTGTCAACTGCCAACAACGGCACCCTGCCTCTAGCCATTCCTGCCCCCAGTATATCTTCCGCAAGGAAGTATTAGCTACTATGATCGAATCCCGCACGTCGTACTGCCTAGATAAAGAAATAGTTCTGGACAGGTACAAGGAGGAAGGAAAGTTCTACGCTGTTGTCACAGCCAGACCCTCCCAAACAGAGTGTCCAACTCCAAATCCTTCCCAATCGACCAACAACCCTACCGGAGGCCCATCGGGACTTTCTACTACCTCATACGTAGCACCACCCATTTCCCAACCTCTTTAAGTGAGATACCTCTGGCGTATACAAGCCTGATATCTGAAGAACTCCTCGCCTCCTCAGGGCCTGGAGGACCGGTACCCGACATCTATGCCCCCGAAAGCACCCCAGGGCTCAAATGCCCTCAAGCCCCTACAACCACCTCCAACAAAAAGTGGTGCCACTCCCTGCTCTACCTCTCCAAACCGAGACGATGCAAATGGTCCTCAGTCCTACTCCTTTAAACCTGTCCAAGACTCAAAGAACGCTCCCAATAATGTCACAATCCCCCAAATACCAAAGAACCCGCCCATAAACCCTACCAATACCAAAACAGACAAGACTGACGCTATTTCGGAAAAAGAAAAAGCTTCAACTTGTACCTTCTCAGTCTCATTCTCCTCCTGATGCTGTTTGTCTCTGTTGCAACTCCTCTTTCCCGGCTTGCAGTGCCCATGCGCGTCAATCCTGTATGTTAACACCTGGGTTCCTCACATATCTTTTCATACCACAGTCCCAAACTTTTACCGGCCAAAACTTCGGAGCTTATGAAAAATTTCCGGACAGTAACAGCGTGTAAGTTAAAGCTGTGGCCGCGGGAACGTCATCAGATAGGTCGAAAGGAATGTTTCGCTTTTTATGCTCTAGTAGTCAACGGCACGAAGGCAAGTGGTTTGGTCATACCCATAAACAAGTATAGCAGTCCGTTACAGCAAAGGTTCCTCTCTGCAGCCCCTGCTGAAGCACAGACCAAAGAGTTTGGAACACAATACGAGCGGAGAATGCATGCAAATTTTGTCCCAATTCTCGTCGCCCTCTGGTCGCAAGGGTGTATCAATACATCTGTATGTTAACAAACTGTTAAATATGGCGGCATATGACGTGAACGTAAGCGTCAAAAATAATGAATCATACCGTGTTTTACTGCTCAATAAATTTATAAGTCGGCGACGTCATAAATGTCTAGTTTTAGAAATGTTGCCGTTTCATTTAGTATTAATTGACAGGATTTGGGCTCACTTCCGCTCGCCGCTGTTTTGGGTGTAAAATGTGGCACTAAGCCGTGGTTTCGTTTGCAGAACCAGTTCTAAGCTCCTATCCCTAAGGAATAATGCATCGTTTGGGTTAAAACATATAGATTTGTCGTTTGTAATTGTCAAAGATATATTTCCCCAATATAGGATATCAGTAGGAAACTGATATTGTTTTTTTGAAAGTTTTGACTGCGACGCATCGGGCGCGACACGACGAGACATGTGAATAGTAAACCAAGGAGGTATACTGGTCTCATAAGCTCCTTGTGATGAGAAAGTTTAGGATTTCTCTCATTATGCGATGCTTATCTTATTTCTAGTTATTTTCAAAGTAAATCTTATCGTATAACGTATAAAGAACGTATGAGCTTTTTTCTCAAATACATTTAAACCTGAACTTAGAAGTTACTAAGGAGGTTGAATTAACAAATTAAATCTACTTGCTTAAAATGACCCTAGCGCCACGTACGGCTCGGGTGATGCGACAGGGACAGAAACTGCGGCGGTGTTTCCTCTCTTGTATACTCAAAGCTCTTGCTCAGACTCAGCGCCTGGGTAGATGCAGCGCAGCAGCTTTATTCTACTTACCGCTGCTGACTGTTGCCCTTCTCTTTGAGGGGGAGGGGGACCTATCGAGCCCCGCATCTTTGCTCATGGGTCCGCCTAGCTGCTGGACGCTCCAGCCTCGTTGCCGTGGTTCTATAGCTACCCCAATGGGGCTCAACCGTGCGACTTCGCTCGCCCTCCTCCCCGTGTCTCACGGCCTGCTGTTCTGTTACAGGTACGGCGACGGGACCTGCTCGCTGCCTCTCATAACAAGAAGAACTTCAAGGAACGAAAAGCGCGCGCCGGCAAAGGGGCGTCAGCACCGCAGCGACACAACAAACAGCGCCCCCCTCCTGGCAAAAATAACCGTGCTGCCAATAAGAAAAAGAAGCAGCGTAATAAGAAGCAGACTTGAGTCGTTGATATTGTGCTACTGTGTCTCATTTTAGTTACGTTGTTGTTGTCGACTGTTACGTAATACGTAATTAAAATGCATTTGCCGCGTTTCATTGTCCAAAAACTCAAGTTTCTTTGCAGCGAGAAATTCAAGCTTATTGTAAAGCGATAGTCATGGACAGTCTGCTTCGACAGTTTTTAAACTGAATTATCTGTTATTGTTGGTGAATAACGCAGGCTGGCCCGAAGTCGCTGCGAGATTAGTTTTTAATAACTTATTTGGTGTAACACCTAATGTAGGGGCTTGTAATGGACATGCTGGAAGTGAGGTCAAACAAGGCACATTTGGGCATATAGCTTGTGTATGAAGTGGCACGTGGTGGCTATTGGGGGCTCGACTCACCCGTACGCTAAAGAGAAGGTGCGCCCTAGCAGCTCCCAAGGCTTTCAGGCGCAACCTGCAGATTACCTTGCTGATGCACTCGTTTAGTAGTCCCAACGCCTCCAGTGTGTTGCAGACAGTACGGTTCTTCCAGTCTATAATTCTGTCTCACTTTTTTTTTTACGAAAGAATCCTACTCGTACTTCTGGTACGGTGCTAGAAAGGAAGAGCTGATACCAACAAGCAGGAGACGTTGGAGCTGCTAATGGAGAGTGTCGCTGTGGGAGTCATAAAGTAGGGTAACCTGTCTAGTAGCCGTCCACTTGGCATTGAAAACTTCCCGTGTAAAAACTAGCAGTGCTAAAGCCGTACATAGGCTTAAACTGTAGGCTAAGTAGTGCCCTACAGTTTAAGCCTATGTACAGGTCTCTAGTACTGCTAGTTTTCACACTTGAAGTTTTTAAAGCCAAGTGGACGGCTTCTAGCATGGTGGACGGGTACTAGACATGTTACCCTAGCGCCCGCAACCGCTACTGCTGTTACAATGCAAGTTTTGATAAGGGTACGGGTCTGCAAAGTCTAAAATTTTCACCATATAGGGGACATTTTGTCATAAGTGTAGTAAAACTTTGACCAAAATTGCTTGTGCCGTTTTATCTTCCAGATGTTCTTTTACTTGCTATTACATTTTTCTGTATGTGGCCGTAAAAATAAAGAATCTGTTCAACGACTGAAGCCCCAATAGTTTTGGATCGGCCTGTATGTAAATAACTGAATCCCATCTTTTACTCCTACTGATCTTTCTTCAATCTGTTCTTACTCTTCTTTCCAGACTTGCTGTTCCCATGCGCGTTGATCCTGTGTGGGAACACCCTCGTGCATGGGTTCCACGTGTTTATCGTCACACTATGTGTCCCTTGCTTCTTCCTCTGTTAGATCGCCGTTGCTGTGGAGACGGAGGCTAAAACTACTCAATATAATAATAAAAGTAAATAACTGAAGCTGACGATATCCGGGACAAACGCAACTGCGGGCTTCGCGGTGACCGCCAGCCTTGTGAGGCCGTCTTACCCAATAACCGGAGTTCTGGCACGCCTCTCCACAGGCTTATGAATCAAATGAAATGTCGACATCAGTTCGGTGACATAAAACTGATACTAACTTATGTAAAGAAGGAGTTATAATAGACGTGAGTGAACTGATGGACTGTGAGTGTAGCACTGCCCGGGCAGCCGGTAGGTGTGATACAGAGGCCACAATATACTGTCGCACTCGCAACATGACTGGCGTATGCTCAGCTTGCACCTCACCCTGATACAGAGCTTACCAGGAAGCAAGAGCGTAACGGGAGGACTCACGAAAAATTGGCACCAAAAAGTGACCTCATTGACGAATCTATGGCTGAGCAGCCTAGGAGTATTTTAACTAATTTAGTCAGAAAAATCTTCTTAAATTGCGAAATTCATCTCTAGCGTATAAATAAATTAAGATAATATATACTAATTTAGCAATTATCTATAGAAAATTGCAGTGCATGCTGGTGGAAACTTTCACAGCACTAGCGCCCAATTTGTTCCCTTTCGGTGACCTGATTTAACTTCTTTTTCTTTATTGAAGCCTTATTTACAGTTCATATTCAGTTCACAGTGCTCTTCAGAGAATATATTATCCCTACCAACTAATATAAGCACCACTATAGCCAATTCTGTACGCGAGAGAAACCTCAGTAACAGTGAGCCTATTGCTCGAACTTTCTGTACTTGGCGACAACATTTTTCGGTATTTTGCAGCTCAAGTAGCTGGCTAGTCATAAGCGGAAGTTTTAATGAAATAATCGTAAAAATACGGTGATGTGTTCAAGAAAACATCATACGAAGGCCTGAGGTCGAACACCTTAACACTTCGGCTCGTCGATGTGATGTAAATTTGGTACGTGCGGTCACGGCTAAGTTTTATTTCAGTCCTCCCGTTGCATTCTTTGCTTCCTGGAACTTACAGTCTTTCGCATGGACGTGCGAGTTGTAGTTTCACCAATCATGTCGACCGTGCGATTGTATTGTATGACCCCGGTAATAAAGTGAGGGTCGGTCGTGTGACTCATCTCTCCTTGCATTCAGGAACTGCTATTTGCAGACGTTCCCTGTGATTTTATACTCCTACTCTACTGCTGTTGCTTTCCTCTCTTCTTTCCGAACTTGCTGATGCTCTGTGAGAACACCCTTGTGTATGGATTCCACATTCTATCAAAGTTCCGTATATCCTTTCTTCTACTGTGAGGTCGCCTTTATTGTAAAAATGGACACTAAAACTTTTCAATGTAATAATTGCAGACGTCACCTAGACTCGCTGCGCTACGAACATTACGGTAGAAGGTCTCAATGAACCCTGAGTCTGCTTGTCGCTCTCCCACGACTGGTGTAGTGTTAGCGGTGCGCAGGAGTTAGTTTACCTTCCTTGGCCAGCCTGTGCACAGGCAAAACTGGACAAAAAAAACACAATTACTTTCATTAGTTTAATTGCTCACTTGACTTAATCTCTACACTGCTCAAGTGTACTAGCTAATCATATCAACTTCATGACTCCATCTCTAACAGTCTTTCTATAAATACGCAATCTTGTGCGACAATCAAATATTTTACCACCGAAATTGTAGTCTATTTAAATATGAAGCGAATATGTGCGAGAGAGACTCCTCTCAACATCGGCTGAATAACTGAAGGCTGCCAGCCATCAGGCCATGAGTGAGATCACTTAACAAATAAAAAAGTAAAACGGAGAGGATCGCCAGACACGACCGGCGGACGCAAGTTTGATTATGACGACTATAGTCTGACCATTTTATGAAAGCGATTCGGTCGTGGTCAAATTCCTCTATAGCGTTGCCAATTCTATGAGTATATGTGAGATTTTATTCGGCACATATCTTAGACACGCCCACTAACTGCATATAGAGAAATCTCAGAAATATTCACAGGATTGGCACCGCTGTAGAGGAATTTGACCGCGACCGAACTGCCTTTATAAAATGGTCAGACTATAAGGTAAGAAGCATTTCTAGTAGTTCAGAACTGGATGCACACGAGCAGTTGAACAAGACTGCCATTGCAGGTAATTCATGGCCTGTTGTGTCAATGCACGACTGCAGCAGCTGCTGCTCTAGTTAGGATGCGATCTTTAGTGGGCCGAAATAAGGCTTTCGAGGCTCGACTTATCTGAACTGCAGACACTTAACAATTTTGAATTGAGTTACACGTGTTCAAAACAACCCGATGACGTTGAGCCAGCTGAAAACTTAATAAAAAGCAGCATTGAGGCTCTGGAAGTCTCAAGGGCTACCGATTAAGGGTTAAGGCCTACAACTCAGTGCGCGGGTCGAAGCCACAGCACCTGCCCGAAGTTTGGGACATGTCGAGCCTCCAAGATTTCATTTTGGCGTTCAATCGAGTGAGCCGCGAGTGACTTGCTTGTTTCGTGATGCCCTGCAGGACCAACACCTGTGGAGCTGCAGAAGCCGATGTCGTCGTGACAACTTTTCATTTACGTTTTAACACTAGAAGGACCAAACCCGTCGACTTACAGCTATATAAATCTGTTCTGTTTTAAACATTTTTTCCGTCGATAGCCATACAAATCTGACGTTACCTGTCTTTTTTTAATAATGAAGACAGCAACGAAATACCTCTGATCACATTGGCATTACTAATTGATCGTAAATCTATAGGTAGCTACTACCTATATGGACGCATTGTCTAGCCGTCAATTGCCGGCCACAATCCTTGGGAGTAGTAATAAGTTTTTGGTCCTTCTAGTATTAAATGATGCTAGTCACGCTACCATAACGAGGCACCTAGTTTCGGCCAGTCGGTTTAGGGTGAACAGTACAGCCACCAGCGTATTACTTTACAACAGTCCACAAGCTGACCTTGAATGTANATAAGTTTTTGGTCCTTCTAGTATTAAATGATGCTAGTCACGCTACCATAACGAGGCACCTAGTTTCGGCCAGTCGGTTTAGGGTGAACAGTACAGCCACCAGCGTATTACTTTACAACAGTCCACAAGCTGACCTTGAATGTACTCTAGCTACATGCGGCAAAATGTTTAACAAGCATAAAGAAGCTGTCGACGAATAGAAGAACTAGCCTACTACACACAAGACAAATATCTGTCATTTGTATGAAACAATGAAACAATTTCTCAGATTTATTCTAGAAACTACTACACCGCATCGAAGCGCCTCGTCAATGACAAACAAAAGGCGTCTCTTTGTAGCCACGCTCGTGATCAGAATCACTGCAATCATGATCATCGTGATTACTGAAAAGCACAAAAACGGTTAACGATTTTGTAAACGAGTCAGAGACGCCATGTGTATTTCGAAAAAAAAATTCTATTGTATTTTTACAGAAAATAGTGGGGAAGGGATTTTTATTCATTTTGAAGTCGATGCGTAGGTGAACTATTAGCATTTAAAGCATTTACAACATACACAGGTATAAAAAACTAACAAAAAATACAATTATGGAAGTTAGTATTACAAACATTCCTATTTTTATTATTCAACTTATCCCTAATATAAGAAAACATCACGAACTTGCATTTTGAAATTTTACTTGTCTAACGGCTGGGATCACGCATGATTAGCCTGCGGAGGACGTCACACTGTGATCAATTTTCACCACTGATACGGTTAATCGCTATCACAATCTCATCAAAAAGCGGTCACAAAAACGCACGGATCATACGCAATCAGGCAGAATCATCCGCACGGTGGTCACAAAAAGACGCCTAAAGGAGACTCGTCGACAACAAACAAGTTTGTAGCAGGAAAAATACATACTTCGGTGTTCAACGTTGCTCACCAAGGCCATACCGTGAAATCTCGCATTCTTGGTGTAATGAGCCGAAACCAGTAGGCCTGTCTCGCTCTGAGAATCTGCTATATCACAAGTTGCGTTAAGGCGGTTACACACGCTAGCCAAATGAACGAGTTTCATCATCTCTGCGTCCAAAAGCGTTGCTGTGCCCATTTATATAGCACACACTTGCAAAGAATGTTGAGTTATTATTGAGATGTTTGAAACCTAACAAAAACTAACAGTACTTGCTGAGCGAACTGAACTTGACGGCAAACATTTTGACGCCTTTTTTTTGTAATCTCAAAACTGTGTTGACGAGGGCGCAACAAGACGTTCAGACGATTAGCTGAAGGATTTTTTTTTTTTTGCTGGCGTGTGTACCGGCCCTAATGAATCCAATGTAAACAAATGATTATTATGTGCGCGTTTGGTGGATTTGCGCGATCGATCGCGCTTGCGCAATCGGTGGATCGTTCAAATTTTAAAATGCAAAAAAAAANAAAAAAAAAAACAGTCCTTGCCTCCCCTAACCTACCCGACATTAAACCCGAATATAGTCCAACTTACCCGAAATTACGGCCTAATACCTACAACATCCACCGATTGCGCAGGGCGATCGATCGATCGCGCAAATCCACCAAACGCGCACGACAATTATACTCGCAGTTACGAAACAACAGTCAATTGCCAGCAGTTGGGTACTTGCAGTCAGTCATTTTGGCTGTAATAACTGCCGTATTCAGAGAAGCGTCTTTAGACCTGTACAAGAAGCATACCTTATTATAAAACTCTTATCACGTAAATAATATACACGCACCAAAGGGGAACTAGATTACACCTTCATAATATATATAAGGAAGAGCACATAAGCAGGCGGAACAAGAAACAGTAGATAAATAACGGTAGCACAGCGATATTCTATTGTCTAGCAATTGGATATTTTGACTCATTAAACAGCTGGAAGCTTCAAAATAAAGTAATATCTGCATCAAAAGAAACAGCATTTTCTGTCATTTTTCAGACAATCATTATTTATTCTCAATAAAATAGTAAAGAATGCAGAAAACGATGCGAATTGTAATATAAAATACTCAACAAAATTTTTAAAATCTAAATGTACAGCGCATGTAGTGTACCAAGGGCGGACACTAGCGGAGTTGTAGTCGTGGTGCCACGCTGCCGCAGGAGTGAAAGTGAAGCTTTTAAGCAGGAGGTCCAAAGCCTCCCGCCTAAATTGGTTCCTCGTGTGCCTTGGTACATAGCAATGTTTAGCTCTCTCACTTTCAGCAAAAAAAAAAAACGAGCATCAGCACTCAGTCACTGTACAATGAAGAGGAGAAGTAGGAAGAAAAGGCAGCAAGATCATTATAAATCAGTTAGCAAGTAAAATTAACAAAGAAAACTATCAGATTTCAAAGAAAACGCATTAGTGACACAATTCAAATCAAAGCCGCGTCTACACGATCCATTTTTTGGTCGGATTTTGGCTTCGCCAAACGATTTTGATTGACTAACACGCGCGGCGATCTGTCGAACTTTGTTATTGACACACATCGAACATTTAATGGAAATAATTACATCTCGCAGTGTGAATATATGTATGTGGCTATTATATTATTGAGTAATTAAAGCGTATTTTTTTATTGATTAGAATTCGCGTAGTGAATTTTGTCTATAGTTTGAGTCCAACTTCTGATGCAAATTAGTAATAACTGTAGCATATTCTTCAAGTTATGTCTGTTCTTCACTATTAAAAGCTTAAAGGAAGAAACGGATGTACACTCAGTGAATTGCAATAGAAAATAAAAACATTAATAAATAAAAAATGAGAAGTTATTGTTCAATCGTCTGCATCTCCGCATGTAAGAGGATGCCAGTCATCTTTACTTTTCGCCAGTATAAACAAAGTTTTACCCGCAAGTCAGCTTCTAAAATTAAAATATATATGTGTCGATTAAAAGTTATGTTATAGAATGCTGAAATTGCGTATCGTGACCTTGAAGTGTTCGGTCTGATCCTGACTGGACAGAAGCGAAGTGTTTGCGTTTTTTCCTGTCTATTCTCATGTTTGTGATTGATGTAGTGATGGATCGTGTAGACGTACCTTATGGGACTGCTGATCTGCAGGCTGCAAGAGTTTTACTTGCCCTAAGCTGCCTCGCTTCCTTATCCCTTTTAATAATCCCCACCATACAAATTTTTTTCTTGGAAAATTTGCAACCTTTGGCTACCTTCCGACCAAAAATTCTGAGCCGTGCAATGCTTTTTCTTTGCTAAAAGTGACTCGTATTTGGTTGAAAAACAACGACGAGAACTCATGGTCCATATAAAACAAACTAAGTGATATTATCATTGTAACAGCTGACAGAGCTGATGACTGTAAGGCCTTCAATAAATGAGTCAGGATTACTCAGGGAGTAAATATATTATCATTACTCCCTGAGATTACTGGCCGTAAACAAAGGCTCCAGAGGGAGGGCTACAAATAAGAACGTACTCCTACAGAGCAGCACTCAGCTCTGTTGTTCAGTAAGATAACATAGCGCACTTCTCACTCTAGTGTACCTGAGGTCAGCTACGATGGGTTCAATTAAAGACTTCCTATATAACAATAACTATTACAATAACTATTGGCAGCCCAGCAGAACTATTAGAAGCAAGCACGGAGCGTCTTTGGTCATGAAGTCCTAAATCCATGGATGTAATTAAGCACATAATAAATATACATACGTATAATAAGTTTAATATATGTACAATACATTTATTTAGCACAATTTTTATGGATCGTTGAAAAAACGCACACAGCTTTTTTCACATAGTTTACGAAATTTGTTACATAAGGGATTTCTTTCCAATAACTCTGGGCGCATTTCAGCAATGTGCTCCATGTCAAGAAGCTGAACAGAGAAGATTCAAGTGTTTTACGACGCTTTCCACGGCTTCGCGAACGCACGCACCGTTCAAGGATCACTGAGAACTGAAAGGAAGAAAGCACATCAAAGAAGTTGAGCAGCAGCCATAAAGTGGAGAGAAGGAAAGTGGCGAGTAGAAAAAAAAATGGAGTATAGAAGGCCCTATTAAAAGATTTCTGGGCTGCTGAGGTGACCAATGGGGCCACGGCTTCCCAGGAAGTGGTACAGCGATGCACAATCGCAACAACACTTCATTACTCGGAGCTGATAGTGTACGCAGAAGAGTATTACAGTGCATACACAAAACAGTACAAAAATGACCTAAAACTCGTACGTTCATACATCTTATGTTCTTTTAGGTTTGTGTCTCGGATTTGCAAGCAGTCTCGGATTTGCAAGAGGAATTTTAAATCATTGAATTTTACATTATGCCTATTCTTATTACTTACTGTAACTACAACATCGTGATTTATCACTTTTCAGTTCAGATCACTGAAACATCATTCATATTTTTCTGCGATATTCGCACCCATGCCCATCCAGTCTAAGTAACACATTGGACATACTTTACGCGACAAGTTTCATAGAAATTCCAGTGAAAGTCCAGCAGTACAAAACATTCAGGGTGCTTACGAAAATGATGCAGTGAAAAGGAGAGGCTGCAGGTGGTGGTTATCCCGTTTCAGCAACGGAAATTTTTTTCAGCTTGAAAGACGAAGAAAGGGAGAGAAGGGGAGTTTTCTTCCATCGTGATAATTCTCGTCGACACACACACACACCGCAACCGACCAAAGCTGTCATGAGAGAATTTGGTTGGGATTGGGAAGTTGTGCCTCATCCAGCATTCTCCAGACGTAGCTCCCTCGGATTATCACCATTTCGACGATTACAAAACAATTTAGACGGCCTTAGGTTGATATCAAGACAAGAGGCTGAAAATAAGTTAGACTCATTTAACATCAAAACCTAAAGAATTTTACAAGCAAATCATTTAAAAGGTCCTTGACGGATGAAATCAACTTCTAGCTAGTGAACAAAAGACGTTGTTGTTGATGTTATGATTCAGTTTTTTTTTAATGAAGTTTTTCATTCTCAATATGAACTTTTAAATCGGCGAAAACTTTTTGCACCGGCCTGATGCTCAGTATATGAAAATAAGAAATTAAATCATCTCTCGACTATTATACCTACTAATAGTGCATAGTTTAACCCTCCATTTTTACAACAAAGGTGAGGTAAGATGAGAGAAAGAATAAAGCTATTTACTATAAGGGACATACCTATATCGATAGAAACTTGAAACATATGCACGAGGGCGTATCCACACTAGCCAATGACAATGGGAAGAACAAGTCAGAGAAAAAAAGGAAGAACAGAACATGAGTGATAAGTAAAAGTACCTACCTATGGGAATGAAAGGAAGGAAAGTGGGTGCGAAAGACAGACGTCCCGCAAGCCTAGCTAAAACGAGGTAGGTACCTCGGGGAGGAGGGTACTTCTCTCAATAGCACACAATGGGCGAGCCTAACTAATGTCCCTTGGCCCACCATATTCACCTACCCTCCGTGGGGCAGTTTCAAACTGAAAAAAAAAGCTACAGATAAAAGACACAATTAAAGAGCCTACTTGTACACAGCCAAATAAATTAGGACACAACAATAACTAATGAGAAGAAGTAGGCATACGTTTATCAAGGGAGGAAGACAATACAGATAAAGATGCACTGAGCAGAGCAGCTTAGCTTTCTTCTAACAAATGAGTGCAAGAATTACCAGCTAAGTACAAACCTAATGGAAACACAATAACTTGAATGAGAACTAAACACAGGCTTTGCGAAGTGCAAAACAAAAATGAGAAACCAATGGTAAGATTTATGCAGTCATTCAGAAATATGACTCTATAGCCAAGGTGCAGACATGTATGCAAATGTAGACTTGACCAATTAATGGACCGTTACGAGTAGCCTGACATTGCCTGGCGGACGAGTTTATTTTCAAAAACCTCTGAAAATCTAAAGTTCAATTTTGATCTAGTTCAGGTCTTTTATTTTTAAAATTACGGACAGATGTGCGATTCAATGTCATTAAGGAACAAAACGGGAGATCGACGTAAGCTGCCGCAAGGAGTTAACAGGTTAATTAAAGGAGATTGAGTAACACGAGCAGACATCACGATCAGATATCACCACATATTCCTTGCCGTTACTTTTTGACAGCATGGGTACACAAACTGACAAACTCATCCTAGCCATTGCGTTATGTCGGTACATTTAGATATTTTAACAACAAAAGAGGAAGAGAATGCACTCAGCGCAGGAGATGATCGTGAAAGCACGAATTATTGCTGCAGCCCCGAGGAACTCCAAGACTGCATGAAAGACACTGGGTTAAGGTGGCCTTGAACTGAAGCTTTGGCCGTTGGGAGTCCATGACTCCTAGATGAGGTGTTCGTAGCTGTGGAGGGTGTTGTTCCCAATGTTTGTCAAGACTACTTTTAAATGCATTGACTGTCTCCGCTCCGACAACTTCGGAGGAGAGTCTGTTCCAGATATTCACAAAATAGTATGTTGTAATGATGTACAAAGACGATGATCCTGAACTGTCATCAATGCAATAAATTACCTGAATATTACTCATCGTTCGTGCCCTTACTACAAATCTGTACACCTAATTTGAGCCAAGACAAGCTTATCTGTAAAGTTTGTGCCATAGTCAAACGTGACTTACGAAATAGGTAGCTTTTACGATTGTTTAATCGATAAATGTTAAAAACGTTAGTGTTAGATGAGGTATGTTAGGGTTAGGAAAAGTGCGTTAGCTTAGAGTAGGGTTGGACGAGCTCCGTTTAAAAACTAGCTTAGGTTACGGATGCTTAAAATACGTTCTGATCACTACCGTCGTAAAAATCATCGCGCAAACCATCGCCATAGTGAGTGCGGTTGTAGTCAACGCAGCGACGCTCATGGCGGCCGACACGCGAGCGGTGGGAGTCGCTGCGTCATGGTCAGCACAGGAAGTTGAGCAACGCGCATCTCGCGAGCTCCGGAAAATGTCCGAGTCTGGCCTAGCATATTAAAATATCTCGCTGCTCCGGCTGCTTACATCACACCTGATAATATTCGAGCGTCTGAACAGCATTGCATCATTACAACACGGCTTTGCTCATCACTACATCGCCCTGCCCTATCGCGGACACCAACTGAAATTCATATGAAATGTGAACTAAAGGAAATCTTGAGCATTCGTTCCCGACTCAAAAGCCATAAAACTACGATCTATTCACACACACAAAAAAGCGTGAAATAAAAAATGACTGCAGGCCAGAGCAAAATGAACACGAGTGCGGCCTACGAGTATTGACGTCACACAGACTAGCACGTGACCGCCCGCAGGCAGTGAGGAGACACCGTTAAGTAAGGCTCCACGGCAGCGCGGGACAGACGACCACAGGGGAAAGTGTAACACGGTCACGCTATCACAATGCTTCCATGAGCTATACAGGCCTTCTTGTATATGAGAAATTACAAGGATATTATATATACAGAAATAAATCCTACAATTAAAATAATCAAGTGCTATAATTCAACGCTTGTAGACGAAGTGTCGGCCTGTGGAGACAAATGAGCATCGGACGAGCGAGAAGCTTGCGACTCGGACGACTGGCGTGCGGTTAAGTTTCTCTTGGCTGCAGCGATGATCAGGCGACTGGATGATCTCCTTACCGCTCGACTGCACACCAGTAAGCTCAAAACTTTCCTCTTGCACGTGAAAGCAGCGAATATGAATGCACCCTGTAGCGTATTGAGAAGAATGAATAAATACCAAAGTATTTCGTGCTGCAGGTACCCGGCCATGATGCCTATGATCCAAGCGAGTCCCATTAGCAAGGTGAGGCGCATGTACAGTTTGAAGAGTCCGTGAGTTTTGCGTTGGTTAGAGAATTTGGCTGTTGACTGCGCAGTGCTTGCAATCATTCTAGCCGACATAATAAAGAAGACAATGTTGATGACCATGATGAGCATGAGAGGGGCAGCGAAGAACACAAGAAGAGCTTTGCGCTGTCCAAACCAACAGAGGCGCTCGCCCATGCGAGGTAGGTAGGACTCAGGCAAAGATTGCCAATAGCCTCCATCAAACACTAGGAGGAGGGTCAGGGCAACGCCAGGAACTGCCCACGCGTAAGCGCTGTACGCGAGGAATCGAAGCCACTGCCCGCCCGACAGGACGCGGAACTCGCTGGTGGCCTCGTGCAGAGTCCTCCATACATCGAATGCCATGACGTTCATCCAGCAGAAGGAGCTCAGGAAGAAATAATACATGCAAGAACCCAGAATAAGGCACTCTTGTTGGCCTTCGTCAGCAAACACCGCCAGTATAAAGCAAGTGTAGGCGGCCACCAGCACCAAACTCAGGGATGCAAGGTTCCTGCCCGATAAATTCCGCAGTTCTGCCACTAACACAAATGCTGTTAAATGGAGAATCAAACTAACTAGCGACACACCAAGTCCAGTTAAAGTGATCCAGCCCATGACTGATGAAAATTTTGGTGCCTCACTAAATATAAGGCAAACTAGCACACCATCGTCGTGCTCTTCGTATTCAGAACTCGAGAGAAATCGATCATACTTGGCAACGAAAATTGTTCCGTTCTCCTTTCTCTCGAACTCGCCATATGGCAGTAGGATACGATTGCAATTGAGCGAGGAACTGCCACCGACGTCGGTATCGCTTGCATCTGTTGTAGGCTGTAAATGTATTTCATCGGGGAAAACAATGATGTTCTGCGAGTTGTGCGTGGCATTGGAATTAACGGTGTCGTTTGAAGAAATGAGGTACACCAACCGCCCGCTGTCCGTGTGGGCCGGACTGTTGTCGTTGCTCGGTAGCAAGGGCTCGTCCAGAGAGAGGCAGCGACCCTGCCTGTAGGACGACGTCTCATTGGCACATTTCACCTGCCGACATTTTTTGAAAAATGGATCCCAAATCTGAGTCGGAGAGCAGTGGTAACCAACTTGGTTCCCTCCGTCCTTGTCGTCAAAATCGAACAAGAGCGAAAAAGCAGCAGGATTAAATTCATCTTTGAAACTGAAACGAATAAACTGCCTACTGTAACAGGATAAAGAGTCGCCGGGTTCTCCATTGCACACGGCGCAATGGTAGTTACGATACGCGTCCCGACCACGGTAAACCACAGCGGTGTAGGAATCACAGAGGCCACTGACAAAGTCGTCCTGGTACTCCGCAGGACAATCTGATATCACAGATTTGCACAATCTTATTTCATTGATAATCGTGTCGGGAACAAAGGGATCGACAGTGCAAAGGTACTTTTCTTCCGCATCAGATCTATTCACGGAAAGCACCCAGGATCCATTGTTAAACGACAGTGACTGAAGCAAATCTGAAGAGTTCAGTGTTTGTCTTACGGCGCGATCGGTCAGTGTCGGACACTCCACTCGAGGCTGCCACATCTGCACGTGGTCTTCATCTCTGTTGCATATGGCACAGTAGTAGTTGGCGTACGTGCGTCGCGTGCTCAGACTAGTCACCGGCGTGGACAGAAACGGGTCCCGTCGGTCATANCTCCACTCTAGGCTGCCACATCTGCACGTGGTCTTCATCTCTGTTGCATATGGCACAGTAGTAGTTGGCGTACGTGCGTCGCGTGCTCAGACTAGTCACCGGCGTGGACAGAAACGGGTCTCGTCGGTCATATCCGGTGTGGGGGGCCGCCGCCCTGCAGAGCTGCTCCACGGCGCCCTCGTCCGACTCGCCACCGCTCCAGTCAGCAGAGCATTCACGGCTCATGTACACGCCGCCGTAATTGCGTAGCTCCACACAATCTTGCGTACGCCTCGCCATGCTTTGTTCTGATCTGTCGTAAGCGATCGCATCGAGACAACAGTCGCCGTAGAATGCACATAATTCATCACAGAAACAGTTCCTCACACTCCAGTTGAGTGGAAGTGTAACACGCGAATTGCGGTCGCCACCGCAGCTGTCTTTGTGTCCGCAGGTCGCGTTGAGCGCTTCCAAATCTGAATACTGGAATGCTTTCACTACACTCGAAAACGTTGCCCAGCAAAGTAGCAACCGCCAAGCGTGATTCGGCATGTTGGCTCACACAGACACTCAAGTCAATAGATCTCTCTGTATCACTGTCACTTTCTGCAGACACAGACACACATATAGGCGCAGGATACACGAGGTGGAAGGTAGGTCTTGCACAGCCACCACTCTGTCTTGCGCACGACTGGAGGTGGCGCGAGCGAGCGAGCGGTGCGCCAGTGAAACAGGATATTGCAGCTAACCTCAGCCGAGCCCTGACCTTCCTCAGTACATCCTTACACGGAACACTCTCGCCCGACACAGGACTTTCTGGAGGGCACAGAGCGCTTGAGATAAGATGTTCTTGCGTCAGCGCTGACACTGGTAGGTACGTACACGTAACAGAGGAGATGCTTACGTGCTGCCACCAGTCAGTAGCGTCACTTGAATAGGAAAATACGTCGAGGAAGTTACTGAGCTACCGAAGTGTGAATAATACAGTTTACAAGAAAGGGAAGATGTTTCTGCAAAGAAACGGTTAGAGTAGCAGCGAATCTGAGTACCAGACATACCTAGCAAGGATGGATCTGGCGAATAGAGTCCAAGAAGTGCAGTTTGCGCTGACATATTGCAATTATATACTTACTACAATAATTCATGTTCAAGCGGCGTAAATAAAATTATTATATAGCTATGTTTTATCTCGGCACCCATTATAAGGTGTGATCCAACAAGACTTGGTGAGGCCGCAGTGTGCGAACACCACGGACGGCGATAGTATGTCTACGGGCAGGAATGAAAACAAGGCACAAAGCACTAAATAGAGGCGAAATATGAAAACATAAAAGGCAAGAGAAAGAGTCACCCGTGCTGAGGGCCTCCTTCGTCGCCCCCACAAGGAAGCAACCAGGACTAGTAGAGCCCCGCGGAATAAGTGACCCAACACGAGCGGCGGCCCACCTCACGAAGTAGAAGTATTAATGACCTACCTAACTTTACAAACTAACCTCATCAGCAGGAACTGCGGCCTGATACAACATCCCCCTCAGGTCACCCCCTGGGGTCGTGAGGCCCGAAGATCTTCAGGCAGGCATAGAATCAGTTAAAATATCCCCCGAGGCCGAGGTTCCAGCTGCGTAAATTTCTGGCAAACAAAACAAAGCCGCTAATCAGTTGCGGCTGAAATAAGCCAATATTGACAGGGAGAATATTTGCTGTAACTTTCTCAGGTTCTGCAGAGGAGAATGGCTGGGATAGGAGCAACTCAGTGTAGCTGAGGTGCAGGAAAGCTCTTAAATGAATGCGTATCATTCTTATGTGGCGAGCAATATAATGCGAGCCGTTTTCATTAGCAACACGTTCACTATTTTATACTAATTCGATCGACAGAAATTTGTTGTACATAATAATGATAAAATATAGCCGTTATGTACAGTGATAGAATTCTGATGCACTCGTAAGTTACTTTAAGCCTCCCTGCCGACAGTAGAGGTATTCCAAGAGCGGAAGAGGAAAGGATATTTAGCATGTCGATGGAAACGTGGAAGCCATGCTCGAGGGTCTTCCCACACAGGATCAACGCGGATATATCAATAAGTTGGGAATGAAAAGGAAGTACAGAACAAAGCGTCATCAGCAGGAGCATGAAAAAAATAAACATAAAAACAAAAAATAGATGCAAAGTTGGGATGCAGGTACTCAGCGCCGAAGGCCTTGGTAAGGAACCCCGTAAGGACCCTGAGAGCGCTACTCTAAAAAGAATAATAACAGGGGATGGGCGACCCTAGAAAAACCTAACTCTATGGCCTTAACCCATTTTATATCTTCTGAGGATATCATATTTTACACAACGAATAAGACTGACACCTTATTTATCCCCGGGGGTGATATTATTTTAGCAAACCCTATCGTTGCCATAACATCTTCGGCCACACGCCCCATGGGATCCTCAGTGACTTTTCCTCAGGTGATGTGGCATTACATTAATTTGAGCACACTGGGAGCGCATACCTCCGCCAAGCAAGGCATTGTTAACGAATCATTCAAATTGATCCTGAAACTAGGATTTTCTCATTATATATCATTATTAAAATTTGGTCATTTCTACCTCTTATCATGTTTAACTATTCCTGCGATTTTCATGAATGTCCGACCATAACTTCTCAAGTTATAACTAACATTAGTGAAGCACACAAACGGACCAACCGATCAACACTAAAGTTTGGTCATTCTGCCTTACCATTTCTAGCAATTTCTGACTTAAGACCCTTTCATTACTTTTTGAATTATTTTACTGACGAATATTTTAACAAATATTTAGTAAAACGCACAAACGGACCTACCGACCAACACCAAAGTTTGTTCAGTTGTGTCTTTTAACATTTCTAACAATTCCTGCAGCTTTCATAAGATCTGTTGATGACTTTTAGGGTTATGTTGCTGACCAACATGAAATCAAACAGACAAACACGCGGACGAACAGATCATAAAATCTTGGTCATATGCTGTTCGTAGCAACTCCAACAATTCCTGAAAATTTATACAGATCCGTCCATAACTTTTTAAGTTACGCTACGATGAAAAAAAGAGAGGCTGGCAGACAGACAGATAGACAAACAAACTGTTGGACAGATCTTCGCCAATAGGTAATCGCATCGCCCTTCTAACATACCTAATAAATCCTGTAAATTTCATAAAAATCCGTCAATAACTTTTTGAGATATATTTATGACAAACAAACTAGACAAAAATCCAACCTTCCCGGCAGGGGAGGGCCCTGAGATGAGAGTTAAAGCCCTGTACGCACGGGCAACAATATAGCCTGCGACAATGTTGCGGGGGTGACGTGAAGCAGATAGTTGCGCGCGCGTTGTGTACACACAACCTACGCATATATTGGGAAAACAGTTGCCAGCACTGCATGAGAGGTCAATTACCCGAAGCTAGTGTACTAGCTAGGTAGTTGACATGCTGGCGAGTAAACGAGTGAGATAGTGATGATTACACGTACTCTCCCAGGAGCCAACTAGACAGCCATTGTAATTGGAACATCGTTCCGTTAGCCCGATACCTACTGCTTTATAGAACCTTAATAAGTTTTAAAATTGTAGTGTTTGTACATATTGTTATAATGAACATTTTGAAGTCCATCCGATACCAAAAATCACTTCACAACATGCCATAAAAGCCAATTTAGAAAGGTGAGGCATCGGACGTTCCAATCGACGGTAAATAGTCAATGTTGCTTCTAGGACCCACTTGTTTTATTGAAATTTCTTATGATGTAAACGGATAAAATAAGGCATTTGAATATTTTCTTCAACAATAACATTTTTGGGGCAGATGCTTAAGGGGTCAAGGCCCCTTTAAACGAGTCTTAGCTATACACCAGCAACTATGATGGCACTGGGCAAATTTACTAGCTAAAAGACAATTCGCCAGCGAGTAAAAGTTGAACACGTCCAACTTTACTCTTAGCTTTTTTACAAGCTGCAAGTTCACTAGCCAAAATGATGACGCGGGGCGAAGCTTGCCAGCTTGTAGCCTGTAAACCAGCCTCGCGTAATTGACCCTTGAGGATGGATGACGCCCCTCGAGTCGCGCGCCATAAGAACGTTGTGTGGAGCGTCATAGAATAACGGTATGTGACGGCGTTCAAACACAGTCGCAAAATGAGCTATGATGCGCCGCGTGCGAAGCACGGGAGCCCGAAATGCCTGCTGTCCGATATCATCTCTATGTACACTGAGAGGGTGAGCCTGGAGCCGCCCCATGGCGGTGATATGAGGTGATGGTGAACTATTCACCAGCGCCAGCAACATTGTCGCGGGCCGAATGTGGCCCGTGAATACGGGGCCTAGGTAGATCAAAGCAAGTCACTTAGATGTAGCAGTTATTTTGGGTCTGTCTCAAATGCTATTGCAAGCGGGATTTCTGCGATGAAACGAAAGGCATGGTACAAAATAAAAATAGGCAGTCTAGGGCATTCCAGGGCATTCCCCCTCATTGGGTAATTACGTATGGGAAAAGCAAGTCGGGAAAAGGAAGCAATTTAGGCAAAATGCCTAATCAGTAGCGGTATGAAGAGAAGTAGAGTGAGAAATGGAATAATATCCCGAATGCCTAATTCTCCGGCTAATTACGGTATATGTATGATACCCCTGGGGACACACCTGCCCGTTACGGAGGAAGAGAACCTAACTAATCTCTAGTAACTTGATGGCTCAACTTATGCCCCTGGAAGTGCCGATGTGCAAGGTAGAATAGGCTCCGACAGACGGTAAGAAAAGAAGAAACAAAAAGCATATCAGTAGAAGTATGGCAAATTACGTAAAACCCTTGATGAAATCTCCGCAAATTTAGCAATGCCATATCACGAAGTCCAGCTTCGGAGAACTCATCATACGGATTGTGTAGAATCGGATGCATCGCTGGAATTAAGAGCACTGGGCCGTGCATGCAACTACTGGAATTGTGGGCACATGGCCATGCATGCAACTACTGGAATTGTGGGCACTGGGCCATACATACAACTACTTACATTGTGGGCACTGGACCATGCATGCAACTGCTGGAATTGTGGGCACTGGGCCATGCAGGCAACTGCTGGAATTGTGGGCACTGGGCCATACATACAACTACTTACATTGTGGGCACTGGGCCATGCATGCAACTGCTGAAATTTTGGGCACTGGGCCATGCATGCAACTGCTGAAATTTTGGGCACTGGGCCATGCATGCAACTGCTGGAATTGTGGGCACTGCGCCATGCATGCAACTGCTGGAATTGTGGGCACTTGGCCATGCATTCAACTGCTGGAATTGTGGGCACTGGGCCATACATACAACTACTTACATTGTGGGCACTGGGCCATGCATGCAACTGCTGAAATTGTGGGCACTGGGCCATGCAGGCAACTGCTGGAATTGTGGGCACTGGGCCATACATACAACTACTTACATTGTGGGCACTGGGCCATGCATGCAACTGCTGAAATTGTGGGCACTGGGCCATGCATGCAACTGCTGGAATTGTGGGCACTGGGCCATGCATGCAACTGCTGGAATTGTGGGCAC
Organism: Parhyale hawaiensis; assembly: GCA_001587735.2. Lineage (NCBI taxonomy): Eukaryota > Metazoa > Arthropoda > Malacostraca > Amphipoda > Hyalidae > Parhyale > Parhyale hawaiensis. The sequence continues at coordinate 6,890,692 of LQNS02278149.1, forward strand.
TGGGCCATGCATGCAACTACTGAAATTGTGGGCACTGGGCCATGAATGCAACTGCTGAAATTGTGGGCACTGGGCCATGTAGGGAACTGCTGAAATTGTGGGCACTGGGCCATGCATGCAACTACTGAAATTGTGGGCACTGCGCCATGCATGCAACTGCTGGAATTGCGGGCACTGCGCCATGCATGCCACTGCTGAAATTGTGGGCACTGGACCATGCATGCAACTGCTGGAATTGTGGGCACTGGGCCATGCATGCAACTACCGTACTTATGGGTAGTGAGCCATTCATGCAACTACACTCTACTTGTGGGTAGTGAGCCATTCATGCAACTACTGTACTTGTGGGTAGTGAGCCATTCATGCAACTACTGTACTTGTGGGTAGTGAGCCATTCATGCAACTGCTGGAATTGTGGGCACTGGCCATGCATGCAACTGATGGAATTGTGGGCACTGGCCATGCATGCAACTGATGGAATTGTGGGCACTGGCCATGCATGCAACTGATGGAATTGTAGATGTTGAGCCATGAATGCAACAGCTGGAATTGTTGGTACTCAGATTTGCATGCAACTGCTGGAATTGGGGGTAGTGAGCCATTCGTGCAACTGCTGGAGTTCTGAGTATCGAACAATGCATGCCACTATAGCACAGAAATCGCGCCATAACCTCTGACAGCTCACAGCAGATAAACTGACTGGAAATGCGGCAGTGCATGCTATGTTGGTACAGGGCCGTATCAGTATCTTACCTATGTATTTATCAGTGCCGGCCGGTATGCTGAATGTTTGCTCTGTCGGTACAGGTCCTTATGCTGTACGTTAGCTATGTCGGTACAGGCCCTTATGCTGTACGTTAGCTA
>LQNS02278149.1:6894193-6908385 GCA_001587735.2 Parhyale hawaiensis
CAATCCAAAAAGTTTAAAAGCATTGATTATTGATTCCACTATTGCATTTGTTTATTGTTTTCGTGACCTTGATTATCATTTATAACCTTGTGGGGGGTGGCTCGCCTCCCAAAATATTATGGCGTCATGTATAACCTGTCATGTCAATTCATTTCTTATTTAATGTATATACACGCTTTCCAATCAAGTATGCATTTGATAAATATGTCACTTGTCAATCAATCAATTAATTATGTATATATGTTGACACTCAAATCTTTTACGCCGTAACAACAGGCCCTTATGCTGTACGTTAGCTATGTCGGTTCAGGCCCTTATGCTATACGTTAGCTATGTCGGTACAGGCCCTTATGCTGTACGTTAGCTATGTCGGTACAGGCTCTCATGCTGTACGTTTGCTATGTCGGTACAAGTCTGGCCCATAACTATGATAGCTAAACATGTCGGGGCAAACCAGTATGCAGTACATTACCCAAAACGGCGTGCAATGGCTATGACGACAGAGCCCGTGTGCAGGGACTTCACTTTGTCTCTCCAGTACATTCTTTCGCTTTGCGTACCACAGCAGCCGCAGTGCTGCGGTGGTGCTGATTCGTATAGCACAAAAGGTCTGCTTTAAAGTTCATAACATATAAGCCATCTGAAGTGGTTTACATTTGACGCAATATCGAAATTATTATCCGTCTTGTACTCTCCTACGCAAAGCTATTGTGATTGATTTTGAGAGTATCGTATCGACTACACTAGAATAGAAAAGTTAATTTGTACAGAGAGCAGCCATAGCCGTCCTCCTGCTCGCCGGACGTGTCAGAAAGGTTCGTGTCTCACCAGCGTGCTCAGAATTACCAAAGAGCAGCAACATAGCACAGGACTGTGAGTCATGTGCTGCAGCCGAGCTCTGTGTTCGCTGCGGCGGCATCTCGAGCACCCCCAGCTTAAGGCGTCTTTTTGTGGCCACGCTCGAGATCAGAATCATCATGATCATGATCATCGTCATCACTGAAAAGCACAAGAACGGTCAACGATTTTGTAAACAAACCAGAGACGCCATGTCAATTTTCGAAAAATATATTTTAATCGTATTTTTATGAAAAATTGTAGTGAATGGATTGCTTATGAACTTTCATCTATTTTGAAGCCAATACGTGAGTGAACTAGCAGTATTCAAAGCATTTTGAACATACACAGGCATAAAACCAGCAAAACTACAATTCTGGAAGTCAATATAACAAACAATCATCATAACATTAAATTTATCCCTGAATATAAGAAAACATCACGACCTTGCATTTCTAAGTTTGAATTTTTACTTGTCCAACAGCTGGAATCTCTCATTGATCGCCCATGATTAGCCTGCGGAGGGAATTACGATGCGATCATTTCTCACCACTGATCACGGTTGAGTACTATCGGAATCACGTCAAAAAGCGGTCACAAAAACGCGCGGATCATGCGCAATCAGGCAGAATTTTCCGCTAGGTGGTCACAAAAAGACGCCTTTGCACACCATGGGATTGAATGTGTCAGACAGCTCTAACTGTAGCCATTCATAATAATCTATCACGATTATAATATTGCCATTACTACGGACCAGAGCTGGGTAGTATCTAGATACTTTTTCCGTACCTAAATGCAGTACCTAGATACTTTTCAAACGTGGTATCTAAAGGCAGTATCTAGATAATTTTAGATACTTTAAATAATAGCTCTGTTCAATCACAATTTGCGAATTGTCAACTTGGCGCTACTTTTTTTTTTATTGTAGCAGATAGTAGAAAATAGACTAATAGTGAAATGTACTCAATAAGAATACCTTTACATATTAATTCTTAATTCGAACTTAAAGTGGTACAAACTCAATCAATTTACAATTGTTGTGAGTCATGTCCTACTTGACCCGTAATGCGTACAACTGTGTGAAATCTGAGCATGTGGCATATCAACAGCTGTCTCACAGAGTGCAATGTCGTCACCTGACAAACTACTTCAGCTCAGTATAGCCACTGTAAACGACCCAGATCAATATGATCATTATATTTCATTATTTATGGTAACAAATTGAAAACCAGGTTTGAAGAAATTATGCTCAAGCCTCGAAGAAATATATGTAAGCAACAATTTAGAGCTGGTACTACCGAATGAAATTCGGTATTTCAATAGTACCTTCTGTAATTTTATCTACCAAAATACCGAATCTTTTCTGAATTTTCTACTGATACCGATACCGCATGGATGTACCGAATGACTTTCTTCGGTACATTGAAATTTCTTGCCCCAGCAAAAAAATACTTCTAAGCCCTCTATGACCCACCGTCCTTCCTGGAAGACGTTCAAAAAATCCCATTGATTTTCGTTCAGTTGAGTTTTTTACCGCTGTATCACTCTTTATTGAAGAGAAGAGACGTAGCGCTGTGAGAATTGGGCGTAGTGTGTCATGATGTTTAGTTCACTCAACTGTAACGTCCTTCCGAGCTTAGTGTAGCGTGAACTGCCGGTGAATGATGTAGTTAAAGGCTTGAAATAGATGTTCTATGGGCTCTTGATGCATTAAAAGGCTTTTAAAGGTGTTTTATATACATAGAAAGTTTTTTGAAACCTACAAGCCCGGTGAGTGGCCATGTTTTCTCTGTTTTATAAGCAGCTTACTGGCCTTCTTGCCTCTAAGCTAGCGGTGATCTTCCAGCGCCTGATCCGGTTAGGAAATTTTCCCCGTTGCGGGCGTATTGGAAATATTCTACTATCATTCCCCAGGGTCCAGTGTCGCCCCATGTCGCCAACTACCGGCCAATTACGCTGACGCCCATTTTGTAGAAAGTTTTCGAGAAATAGGTCGCTTGTAAGCTTGGTCATTTTACTGAGGTTATGGGTTTGCTGCCTGCTTGTCAGTTTTCGTATAAAAATTGTTTGCGTTGTTGTAACGCCTTGTTGTCGGTCCCACACCATGTACAGTTCGTGCTGTATTGTCGGTCTGAGGCACGCCTTGTACAGTTGACTTTAGCACGGCGTTTGACAGGGTCAACCACAGGGGTCTATTATACAAGCTTGAATCGTTTGGTGTGGGTAGTAGGGTCCTGTCAATCACTCGTGATTTTGTTTCTGAGCGAACAAAGAGTGTGTCTGTTGACGGCGTTTTGAGTGCCTCGGTCGCGAAGGAGTCTGGCGTTCTTCAGGGGAGCGTGATTTGCCTGCCGCTATTCGTTCTGTATACTAATGACACGTTCTCTTCGCTGGAAAACACGATGATCAACTATGCCGACGATTCCACTTTGATAGCAATGATAGCTGCTCCCCGCATGCATAATGCTGTCGCCCAGTCTTTGAATAGGGATTGTCACTTATTAGTGCATAGAGCTCGGCCTGGAGTATTAAGCTGAATGCTAGTTAAGACCAAGTCGATGATTATCAGTCGGTCTCGGACACTTGGGCCGCAGCATCTACATCTGGCGACGGATGACCTTTTGCTTCAGGAGTCTAGCTTCTTAGAGATTTTTGTGTTGTCTTCGATGAGAAGCTTGCTTTTGAGTCGCATACTAGGCGACTGGTGCCACGTGCTTCCAGTACGATTGGGCTCCTGCGTAAGGTGAATTTTGTGTTTGGGGACAATGAGGTTGTCCGCAGATGCTTTTATGCAGCCTGTGTTAGAGTACTGCTTATCGGTCTGGGCTTCAGCTGCTGACAGTCGCGTCTGTTGGACTGACTTGTTATTCGGCCAGCAGGCTGTGCGCAGATAATCATCTAGTGAAACTGTCCCACAGGAGAGGGAGTGGCCGAACTCTATGTTTTATTAGGTGTACAATAATGAGAGGCATTGGTTGTATTCTTCTGTCCCGGCACTTAAAATCTATAGAAGAATTACACGTGCAGCGGTCGGTGCGCACTATTTCACTTCGGGGAATGTTAGGTGCCGAACTAATCAGTTTGGTCGGTGCTTCGTACGTACCCTGGTCTGTTAGGATTACCGACATTGGCTTTCGGTCGCCTTGGCCTGCAGGCGTTTTAAACCAGCTATGAATGTTTTTTTGTTGGATATCCTCTAGCAGCATTCCGTGCTTCCCGGAGTTGTAAAGTGTTTCATTTGGGTTATGCTTCTTGTCCGTGGGGCCCCGGCTGAACCAAATGCCGAAAAAATACAGAATCATTCTGTGTATTTTTTAGAAAATACCGAACCGAATGACTCGTATTTAACTACCGAATACCGATACCGGCGGTTCAGAAAAGACACAGAATCCCAGCTCTGCAACAAATAAGTGCCAATAAGTTCCATACTTGCTTGTTGTGGGTACACAAGTACTGGTCATATCTGACACAGAAGACAGTTCCTAAAGTGGTACATGAATCGGTTATTGCAGAGAATACTACGTCTGAATAAGGTAGTGTAATATTAAAAGATACGACACACTAGTACAGATTTGCTTCTCACGATTTCTGAAGCATACCAAACAATACCTAACGCAAATTGCTCCCGTATAGAGCAAACCAAGTGTCACATAAGAGTTCCTCATAAATAAAAGGCCGCAAAATTCTAAGAGACAAGTTACTCAATAAATGAACTGCCAATTCCAAAAACATTTGAATGTGAAATAAACCTGATATTTCTTTATGCACTAGAATTTGGAAAAATCTGTTATTAATCGTTTACCGCAATCTCAGGATAGAAAGAAGCATCAACGTGGCTATAATTATTGTTGATTTTCCGAAAAAGAAGGCTTATTTTGTCCTAGGAGTCGCTCAGACGGTGATTGGGTGTTTGTAAAATTTAACAACGCGGTGCATATGTTTACTGAATAAAAGTAAAAGGACTAGTGCGGCAATAAATTTTTCTGTTAGGCGTTCTCAGACAAGCTGGTTCTGACGTATGCGTCATTATTAATAAAAGAACTGAGCTGATCGAGTGTGCGTCAGCTGTGAAACTCTCATTAATTTCATAATTGCCCCCACCATGAATGTTATGTGTTCGTCTTGTTTTCCTTGCCTGTTTGACTATTGGTCACCAAGATAACTAAAAAAGTTATCAGGCTGACGTCACCCCCGCGAGAAGGGGCTAGATCCGCCAGTGTTCAACGTGCCCACCTGAAGCAAAAATCAAAATGTTCTTGAAGACACAAGGAATGCATATGTCCTATTGGAAACAAACATACATGCGTGAGCCCTTGCCAACGTACGGTAAATTGTAAAATTTATTTTAGCAAATTTTCGGTCATTTCGCTGTTGCAAGCGTCAATTATATAATTATCGTCCACAGTAGGTATGTAGTTACATCTCTTGCATCACCGAGAGGCGCTTACCGTTGGTTTGAGTTCGTTCTGTTATCTGAAAACAAAAAGTATCGAAGCCTAATCTATTTACGATTATTAGCTCTATTTGAAAATATCAAGGGGCAGCCGTGGTAGCGTGTGGGCCATGCTATAGACTATAAAATATCATTAACGTTCCCCATTACTTGTTGAGATATCTTGTGACAAGACAAATGTGAATTATTATTATTAGACAATTACGTAGCCTCTTTAGCAGAGGTAAAAGTGTAAAGGTCATTAATATAATACAGTACTTTGTAGAACCCGAATTATATCCACCTACATGACGTGATTCTAAAACCATATGGAATTTTAAAACTAATGAACGCGGTTGTGAATAGAAAAGTATCTAGTATTGAATCTATAGATTCATTCAACTATCTAGTATCTGTATCTAGATACATTTGAAAACTTGTACCTAGTATCTGTATCTAGATACATTTTAAGGGCGTATTTAGTATCTACATACATTTTTGAGTATCTATGCCCAGCTCTGCTTCGGACTCGTAATGAAACGCGAATGAAACTTTAGTAAACCAGGAAACCCAAGAAGTTCTTAAGAAAGATCCGTCAACAAGCAATCAACAGCTGACTCAAACGCGTGCAGGACCACAAGGCAGAACACGAATCCCGAGACAAAATTCACCAGGGTCTAAAACACTGAGTGAACTGATGAGATCGACAACAAATACTTTCTTTAAACCCATTGCTCCTAGAACAAATTTAGTTGCTGCTAGCAACCTAGAGCCTAGGTACTCAACTAATCCCACTACCGACTCGTGGCCTTGACTTCAGCATGAAGTCTATAAACATCGTGCTCTAATCATTCTTAGTACATCAATCTTTGTGCACCTAAATTGCTGATGATTAGGAGCGATAGTTGAAAGTTCACTATTGCCATTTGCAATGGAGTAAAAAAAATTGCAGCAGCGACTGAGATTTTCGACATGATTATTATAATTAAGTCATAGTTTTACAACCGTATCCGTAAGGTGTAGACTCTGTCTTTCTACGTAGCTCAGTAGGAATATTTTATTTCGGCATTCCTGCCGGAAAATCTCGACTGGCTCAGTGCGCTACTACTGGCGGGAAAAGGCGCAAAGAATAGAGAAAAACACTCGGGTGGACAGCCGCATTCGAGGCTTTCCACACGAGAGAGAGTACAGAAGTCCCACGAACTAGGTCGGCTGTCTCGATCAACAGCCCACCTCGAGAAACAGAAAGGGAAAAAAAGAACCTACCTAACTTTACAAAACTAACCTCGTCGGCAGGAACTGCGGCCAGATGCAACATCCCCTGCCGAGAAGGCACTCGGGACCCTTAGATTTTTTTTATATTTTTATACATTGAAATTAATGTGCAAGCTGAAGCCGTGGCCCGCCCACGTAAGCAGATTAGTTGAGTTGCTTCTCGGCTGCTAGCGGCAACGAAAGTTGTTACGTGGGCACCGGGCTTCACTGGCAGTGCGGTGCCTCAAATGAATAGTTTCCAGTGAGACAATGACAGAAACATCTAGGGACGCGGACACGCAACAAATAAACCCAAATAAAAAAGTTGTGGGAGCCCGCGAACGGCGAGCCCAACAGCGGGAGCCGCAGGAAAGGGGAGGCCTGGCGGCAAGGGCTTGGCGAGGCGAGGATCTATAGATTCGCCAACAGTCCCTCCATCTCGCAGTACTTCCTGGCTGGCTGCTCTCTTGGGGTAGGCGTCATAGGGCGTGTTCGACTGGCCGGCAAAATGCAGATTTCAAAGCTCGACTAGTCCGAAACTTCAGATAGCAGCGTTGGCTTCGTTATTTTGATAAGCGTTGCAGGCGTTAAAAACTTAAAGTCGACCCCAAATAATGGTTTAGGCAGCATAAATTTTCAATTATGAACCATGATTGAGTTTTCGGAAGTCTCAAGAGTAAACAATTATGAGGTCAACGCCCTAAATTCGATTACTGGGTCAAAGCCGGGGCACCTCTCTTGAGTTCCGGATTGTTAAAGTAGCGAAAGCTTGATTTCAGTCTCCAATCGAACGCGCCCTTGGACCGTCTGTTGGTAGCTAACCTAAATTACGATGTTGTAGCGACGGCCAACAGCAGTTCACAGAAATGAATCATTTTTGCACTAAAGATCTACCCAAAAGATGACAAATCAGATGATGCATCTTATTCAACAATTACTGGCGTTATCCAAAATCTTTGCTATCGGTAGAATTAGTTGCGTTACTTTGGTAACGCAGGTACTTGGCTACAGCTCCCTTGCCGCTACAAGGTGCTACAACAAAATAAAAATGACAAGTCATGCCCCATGTCAGGGTAAAGACGGGGAACACACACTGACGGTATTCGTACTGGTGAACTACAAGTAGGAGAAATAAAACAAAGACGGAAGCAGACACAAGTTTAAGCAAAGGAAAAGGCAGAGAACAAAGAAGATAAGAAAAAAGACCTTCTCAAGGTCGTATTTCCGTTGAGGTATCCTACGGATCTACAGTGTAGCAACTCCCCATAACAAAGGACAGCTACAACTTGACACTTCCATCCAAGGTCAGTTGTTCATCCGACGTCCTTGTAAATATACCGTCGAAATTTCGCTGTTTTATGTTAATATATCATTATGCACTTCAGCTGCCACTGAAACCTAATAATTTCAGACTACTATTCAGGTAGATATTGATGAACGTAACATGAGTTTGTAGGTTATTGCCGTTGGAAGTAATTATGTTTAGAGATATAATGTAGAAACGTACAGTTGAACTACACTGTAGTAATGATAGCTTAATTATTATATTGTTAACCCTTTCTTTCCCCACGTACGGGAACTCCAGTTCCCTCATCAAAATCTTTATTATTGAAACGACTGCGTGTTTCTCGCTCTGGAAATTTGGACAATATATTTTACAACCCGTCTGAAGTCAGTGCTTGTATTTTATTTACGACTGAATAAAACGGGCGATGGAGCTCAAGTAACTGCATTGAGAGTGTCTATTATGAGCTGCTTCTAAAACCTCATCGCAAGAGCAGAGTTTTTGGGACCGAAAGAGTTCAACTTAACGTACCCACATCATTATTTCGTAAAAATTAATGATGCCCGACGGTTGTAAGCTAGTAACATATTCATTTTCAGCGAATCGATTTCGGTAGTTTTACTATTACTCTACTCAAACCCAAGAATCTCATACCACTATTTCGGTAGATATTGGTCTGCTGAACACGAATTTATAAGCTACGGCTATCTGATATCAGCTGTTTTTGCGATACTAATTTATTAAGCTCACATCATAAAGTACTCTAGGATAGACATAATTCAATATCTATTATATATGAAGCTACTTTCTAATTAGTTTACATAGAAAACTCTATATCATAGCAGAAACAAACTTTTCGACCAGTAATATTGAAGCAACTGTTTAAATACTATGAAATAACCATAGAGTTGATCCGCCAAATGAGAGAAAGATATCAGCCGTTGCGCAATGCTTCCTAAACACACGTGTGTGCAGAGGACCTTGCATTGTGTTGCTCTCTCCCGCACGACGTTACTACTTACGATATATATAGTACTTGTCCTAACCGTACTTGTGACATGCAGATATAGAAGATCCAGCTTTCCGTTGCTAACCTCTTTTGGAGGATGACATCATTGGAGATTATTAACGACAAATTTATATTTATTTATCCAATGATGCTTTACTTTTCTAGGTTATGAGCGTAGTATATAGGACTGGTTCTGTTAACGGCATCACAGCTTAAGCAAACATTTCACAGCCAAATAACGCGCAGTTATGTGTACCTATACGGCTTTAATACTAAATTTAAGGGTAAATGTGTACGAGAGGGGCTCGGGTTATTTACCAATTTGTTTGTACATTTAAACAATTTTTCTTACCCCAATTATCAATGTTTTACTCATTTTAGGTCAGCGCACAGCGTTTTCTTTGAGTTATAACTCGTTAAACATTTAGTTTTTCCTATATAAAAGTGAAGGTAACAGCCACCACCACCGATCACCACCGTCAGTACGATGAAGAGTGCTAACAGTGAAGCCATCGGTTAGGCCGAGAACCAAGGTTAGGTAAGGCAAGGTAGGTTCTTTTAGGGACCTAAATTTGCTAGCAGAACCTGCGTTGCCTCCCTAACCTAGGTTCTCGGCCTAACCGATGGTTTCATTGTTTGGGTGTACCTCTATCACACAGGCTTACGTAACTAAGCGCATTCATTTCCTAAATCGCGGTACGTAAGCTTACCTTGTAGAAGTGATATTTGATTTCAATGAAATTTTAGTTTCGTAGCTGATTATAGAAAATAATGGAGGCGCTTGAACTTGTTTTGGTACTGTTTAAGAACCAGAGATGTTGAAAGATAGCCGTCGAAATGGTCTATACTACGTCCAAAGCAAGAACCTCCTTGGCCCAAAGCGAGGCTCGGACGATCGTCCTTCGGGTGCCGGTAAACATTTTTACACCGTTTCACGGTGTCACCCTTCATTTTCATATAGGAGAAAATAAAAAGTTTAATGCGTTTTAACTAGGAGAATACGTTATGCATCGACTCAAAATGTGTATAACGTCGATAATTGGTGTAAGAAAAACGAGTTAATGTACAGCAAAATAGGAAAATCACCCGAGCCCCTCTCGTAAACATTTACCAATTCAAGTTATTATTTTACCAATTTAAGTTATTATTTAACACATCAGTATCTTTTAAACTAAGCATTTCCGAAGGTTGTGACCGACAATTCTTGTTCAGAGCATTAATAAATATTTTAAAAATGGGTTCAAATGTGTACTTTCGAGCATGTGATTATGGTAGAAATTTACCGCTCTAAATATTCATGTTTGAGTCGAGGGCACATGTAAAAGTTTACCCATTTACAATTCGTGATCGTAATTATATTAGGAATTTGACTCGAGGAACCTCGTTCTCTTTTAACAGATAGGGCCTATTACTTTTCTCAGGACAAATTGGATAATTTCCTCCGTCGCAGCTTCATACTTAAATAGATACTTTATTACACCAATAGGCCTACGTGTGTTTATTTTAATAGGGCTACTTGACATGGGTGGTGCGTTGAATAGTACTGGTAAATGTATCCAAACAAAAGGTTTGCTAACATGACTCCCATAATATTGTGGTTAGACAAACTACTTGGACTAAGTAAGAACTTGCTCCACTTGGTAAGGTGACAGGGGCCAAGGGTTCAGCAGTGTTTTTGTTACCAGCCTCCTCCCCCTTCCCCCTTCTCCTGGGATTCGGATGAGCCAACAAGGCTGCTGTCTTGAGGATACATCACCCTCGCCTAAATTTGACGGTGCGGACAATTTGGTCAGTTTTTGCTCACTTTAGGCCGTACTGTCGGAAAACCTGAACTAATTTCGGGTAAGTTGGTAAATATTCGGGCTTAATATCGGATAGGTTAGGCGGGCAAGACCTGTTTTTTTTATTATTTTAAAATTTCGGGTACCGTCGCGTTTAGTCAATGGTGAGAAGGGGTTAGGCATCCTGCCAGTTCTTTTTTTTACAGCAGTTTGCTGTAACAGCTCTCGGTCTGGGGAGCTTCTGGTACAATGGATTGCTAGCTGCAGGAATTGGGGTCGTCTAGATCTCAAGAATTTTTAAATATTGCTGAAAATTTACCCAACGCTCAAAAGAGTTACGGCTAAGTCACGGTAAATTTCTAATCCACCATGGTCTAAGTCTAAGCTCCGCATGTTGCAGATACACGATTTATCAAATTTTCGAAATCATCAATTACCGCACTAGAGCTACACGCTTGAGATCTGCCCTGCAATTCGCACTACTAATTGAGAGCTGAGGAAATAAGAGAACAGGGCTAACTGTCACAGCGCTTACCTGACCCTCAGCACCCGCCGCCGCGCCGCATGCACGAGCGCACAGGAAATCCCTGAGGAAGCGGAGATAAGCCGGGCGCCTCAGGATGTGCGCCGCGCCACACGCACCGGCTCACCTTCCCAGCGGGTGCAGGCCAGGATATGGAGACATTGGCGACTGTAGGTGACGTCACTGTTTTGGGAGAAGAGTGGAGTCTTGCAGCCGTAATGCAACATCGAGCTAAGAAAACGAGGTCTTCGCTGTCGTACGTGCTCATGACATAATACCAAAACGATCTCAACCACATCCGCTCTCTAGACTGACAACAAAAATTTATTATGAATGGCTGCCAAGAGCTACAGTTTGTTCAATAGCTCACATACTGTAGAGCTCAACCATCGAGTGTTGGAAGTTAGTAATGGCTGCAGTAGTCTGACGCTTGTTATTTTACGATCAGATGTGAAAGTGTTTTCTGGAACTGGTCCTGAAGGTAGATTGTTGAAAGCTTCACGATCTACAGAGGCATACGGGACTCATAGTCTGTCATCATGTCCCATCACTACCGGAACGTTTCCATCCGAGGAAGCAACCCTACTTCGCTAACATGCGACGTAGCACAGTCGAAGGTAATAGCGCCCTCCAAGGAAGTTTGACGAAATTAAATTCCCTTGTCGCCACCACACGCAAGGACCTGCTAAAGTCCCAACCAACACTATACTTACTGTCTATACAGTACTGCTGACGCATGCATCTTGTATAATGTGTACAATTTTCCGACACCGAACTTCACGATTGTTCTCCTGGATGAGAGCAAGAGCCGCGACACACTAACGACAGGAAGTCAATGGGCCATCAGAGGCGTGTCGCAATGAAACTCTCGGGACCTGTTGCAATGAGATTCCGATGTGACACCGTTCGGCTCCATAGTTGGGGTTCACTTGTTAGGATGCGATGCATCACCGATATGAGGCATCAGCGTCAACTTTAGGGTGAATGCGACGCGATCACAGCGCCTCTAAAACACTGCGGCAGATTGTGCAGAAAACTCACACTTAACGTTTCCTCTCATAGCCTGGTCCCTATACAACATGGCAAATAGTGTAATAGTGTTATTCTTTTGAGCGAGGCATATTAACTCATAAGAAAAAAAGGGTTAACCATTGCTCACGGCGCCCTGTTTTAGCAGTACGTTACGAAAAAAAATAGAAAACTTTGCAAAAGTATTTTAAATGCTAGAATTCAGCCAGTATTAGGCAATGTACACACGTCCCTCGTCGTAACGCTTCACTCACGAAAATGAACACGAGCCGTGAGTCAACTTCTGCTGTCGCTGTCCACACGTAGAACCGACCTTCATTCAAATGACTGACGCCGCCCGTTCAGTTATGATCTCGTTTCATTACATTTTCACCGATATTTCGCGTCGGTTTGAAGTCACATTCGTATCCCATTATCTCAGAGCCTGAATTTGATAGGAACGGCCTATTTTCAAAAAAGTTATAGCCCGATAGATTGATGAAAGCTAAAACAGCAAGCAGCAATACACTTCCCTGTCGAGTCAATGATGGCGTTTGTGTTAATAGTACAACATTTTCAGTTTAACTAGTTTTCTTGTGATAAACGGGAATACAGTGATTTTTATAATTAAAGTGGCGGTAAAAAGCATTTTTATCGACTTGTTCAGGATTTGAAAACGCTATCGAGGATTAATTCTGTATTTATAGGTACTGTTTACTAACCTTGAGTGACGCGGCTCGTTCAGAAAAGGGACGAGGTTCTTCCTTCAGTCTCCCGCATTTGCTGCAGTTGCTTCCATCAAATGAAAGCGCCGCGTCCGTCAGTTTGACTGGACGCGGTACAATGAGGGATGTATGAACACGCCCTTAGGGAGTCATGAAATATTTCCTTTAGTTTGAGCTTTATTCGATCAAAATATTCACTAACAAAGGCAATGTTTGTGAGCAGAGGCGGAGTGACCCATGGTTGAATAACGGTACATAGTTCAGTAATGATGTTACTCAGCTCATAACCCCACGATTTTTTAGGTTTTCTGTGTTGCGTATGGTATGTCGCATTGGAGGTCGGGATAACCGAGTTGACACCGAAGGTCTGATTGCAACACGCTCGCGCAGGTCCGTGATGTCGCAACCATCTCCATGTACTGCTTTCTTGCGCATGATTTTTTTTTCCTTCTTGGATGTGTTGAAGAAATTTTTCTCGCCAGGGCTGCTTAGGCAAAGGGCTAAAAGAAAGACAAATGTCTGCCTGTTTATTTATTTACTAAAGTGCTTGCGCTGTAAAATAGAACAGCGAGGAATTTGTGATGACCGTTCTTCAATGATCATACTTTCGTTACTTATATTCTTGAAGACGATGCGCTACAAAAGCCAACTCAAACTTGTCATAAAAGATGAGTGCTTCCTGTTAAAACTAATGAATCTGAACAGCATACTCCTTTCATCCCATAGACGACTTGTAGAAAATATCAGTTAATATTAGCAAGCAGTGAAGTCTCACTAAATTTAATTAAATTCCCCGTCGCGTATCCTATATAGGCTATATACCTAATGATACTGCTTCAGTACACCAAAATTTTTGCTCTGAAGCGAATACAGTTTCGTCAAAGGAACAAAGCAAGTTGGAAGAATAACTACTGCCCTACTACACCGTAAAAGATCGCTTCTCCTGTGTTTCGTTGATCATCTATTCGATTAGTGCGTCGTGAATATAGCTTCTAAGCCTGGAGAAAGTAATTGAAATCAGACGCCTCGGCAGCGCTAAGACAAGCATTAGATATTTTTATTATTTTTATTATTATTTAACATGTATTTCTCCACAGGCGGCAGGTGTTCTTGGATTATTAGATTACAGCTTACATTAAAAAAAAATGTGTGTAAATTAATTTGTGAGAAATATTACAGCTATATATTCACAACCTAATCTACATGGCTTTGTGCCATCACATACCAAACGAGTTAACTGGACTGGCTCCGCAATAGAGCTACCCAACAATCACGCTCGCGCAAGAAGCAAAGTAAGATATAATTGTTTCTACTAATATTAACATTACTGCTTGTTCA
>LQNS02278149.1:6919947-6933381 GCA_001587735.2 Parhyale hawaiensis
CTCCACGGCGCCCTCGTCCGACTCGCCACCGCTCCAGTCAGCAGAGCATTCACGGCTCATGTACACGCCGCCGTAATTGCGTAGCTCCACACAATCTTGCGTACGCCTCGCCATGCTTTGTTCTGATCTGTCGTAGGCGATCGCATCGAGACAACAGTCGCCATAGAATGCACATAATTCATCACAGAAACAGTTCCTCACACTCCAGTTGAGTGGAAGTGTAACACGCGAATTGCGGTCGCCACCGCAACTGTCTTTGTGTCCGCAGGTCGCGTTGAGCGCTTCCAAATCTGAATACTGGAATGCTTTCACTACACTCGAAAACGTTGCCCAGCAGAGCAGCAACCGCCAAGCGTGATTCGGCATGTTGGCTCACACAGACACTTGAGTCAATAGATCTCTCTGTATCACTGTCACTTTCTGCAGACACAGACACACATATAGGCGCAGGCTACACGAGGTGGAAGGAAGGTCTTGCACAGCCACCACTCTGTCTTGCGCACGACTGGAGGTGGCGCGAGCGAGCGAGCGGCGCGCCAGTGAAACAGGATATTGCAGCTAACCTCAGCCGAGCCCTGACCTTCCTCAGCACATCCTTACACGGAACACTCTCGCCCGACACAGGACTTTCTGGAGGGCACAGAGCGCTTGAGATAAGATGTTCTTACGTCAGCGCTGACACTGGTAGGTACGTACACGTAACAGAGGAGATGTTTACGTGCTGCCACCAGTCAGTAGCGTCACTTGAATAGGAAAATACGTCGAGGAAGTTACTGAGCTACCGAAGTGTGAATAATACAGTTTACAAGGAAGGGAAGATATTGTTTCTGCAAAGAAATGATTAGAGTGGCAGCGAATCTGAGTACCAGACACACCTAGCAAGGATGGATCTGGCGAATAGAGTCTAAGAAGTGCAGTTTGTGCTGACATATTGCAATTATATGCTTACTAAAACAATTCATAATCAAGAAGCGTAAATAAAATTATCGCATACCTATGTTTTATCTCTGTACCCATAATAAAGTGCGATCCAACCAGACTTGGTGAGGCCGCAGTGTGCGAACACCACGGACGGCGATAGTATGTGTACGGGCAGGAAAGATAACAAGGCACAAAGCACTAAATAGAGGCGAAATATGAAAAGATAAAAGGCAAGAGAAAGAGTCACCCTGGCTGACGGCCTCCTTCGTGGCCCCCACACGGAAGCAACTAGGACTAGTAGAGCCCCGCGGAATAGGTGACCCAACACGAGCGGCAGCCCACCTCACGAAGTATAAGTATTGATGACCCACCTAACTTTGTAAACTAACCTCATCAGCAGGAACTGCGGCCTGATACAACATCCCCCTCAGGTCACCTGCTGGGGTCGTGACGCCCGAAGATCTTCAGGCAGGCACAGGATCAGTTAAAATATCCCCCGAGGCCGAGGTTCCAGCTGCGTAAATTTCTGGCAAACAAAACAAAGCCGCTGATCAGCTGCGGCTGAAATAAGCCAATATTGACAGGGAGAATATTTGCTGTAACTTTCTCAGGTTCTGCAGAGGAGAATGGCTGGGGTAGGAGCAACTCAGTGTAGCTGAGGTGCAGGAAAGCTCTTAAATGAATCCGTATCGTTCTTATGTGGCGAGCAATATAATGCGAGCCGTTTTCATAAGCAACACGTTCTCTATTTTATACTAATTCGATCGTCATAAATTTGTTGTACAAAATAATGGTAAAATATAGCCGTTATGTACAGTGATATAATTCTGATGCACTCGTAAGTGCATCAGTACTGCCTCCCTGCCGACAGTAGAGGTATTCCAAGAGCGGAAGAGGAAGGGATATTTAGCATGTCGATGGAAACGTGGAAGCCATGCTCGAGGGTGTTCTCACACAGGATCAACGCGGATATGTCAGTAAGTTGGGAATGTAAAGGAAGTACAGAACAAAGCATTATTAGCAGGAGCATGAAAATAGATGCAAAGTTGGCATGAAGGAAAACAGCGCCGAAGGCCTTGCTAAGGAATCCCATCGGGACCCTGGGAGCGCTACTCTAGAGAGAATAATAATAACACGGGATGGGCATTTCAATTTCGGTCGGATTGTGGGCACTGGCCATGCATGCAACTGCTGGGATTGAGGGCACTGGGCCATGCATGCAACTGCTGGGATTGAGGGCACTGGGCCATGCATGCAACTGCTGGGATTGTGGTCACTGGGCCATGCATGCAACTGCTGGGATTGTGGGCACTGGGCCAAGCATGCAACTGCTGGGATTGTGGTCACTGGCCATGCATGTAACTACTGGGATTGTGGGCACTGGGCCATGCATGCAACTGCTGGGATTGTGGGCACTGGGGCATCCATGCAACTGCTGGGAGTGTGGTCACTGGGCCATGCATGCAACTGCTGGGATTGTGGGCACTGGGCCATGCATGCAACTGCTGGGATTGTGGTCACTGGCCATGCATGCAACTGCTGGGATTGTGGGCACTGGGCCATGCATGCAACTGCTGGGATTGTGGTCACTGGCCATGCATGCAACTGCTGGGATTGTGGGCGATAGGCCATGCATGCAACTGCTGGGATTGTGGGCACTGGGCCATGCATGCAACTGCTGGGATTGTGGGCACTGGGCCATGCATGCAACTGCTGGGATTGTGGGCACTGGGCCATGCATGCAACTGCTGGAATTGTGAGCACTGGGCAATGCATGCAACTGCTGGAATTGTGAGCACTGGGTAATGCATGCAACTGCTGGAATTATGTTTAGAGCTGCTGGAATTGAGGGGACTGCGTGGTGCATATAATTGCTGGAATTGTGGGTACTGAGCCATGCAAGCAACAGCTGGAATTGTGGGTACTGAGCCATGTATGCAGCTGCTACTAAAATTGTGGGTAGTGAGCCATTCATGCAACTGCTGGAGTTTTGCGTATCGAACAATGCATGCTACTATGGCTAATAAATCGCGCCGTAACCTCTGACACTGCTCACAGCAGATAAACTGACAGGAAGTACGGCAGTGTATGCTATGTTGGTACAGGCCCGTATGAAGTATGGGGGCTACGGTATGTCGACACAGGCCCGTATCAGTACCTTGCCTGTGTATCAGTGCCGGCCGGTATGCTGAATTTTCGCTATGCCGGTACAGGCCCTTATGCTGTACGTTAGCCATGCCGGTACAGGCCCTTATGATGTACGTTAGCTATGTCGGTACAGGCCCTTATGCTGTACGTTAGCTATCTCGGTACAGGCCCTTATGCTGTACGTTAGCTATGTCGGTACAGGCCTGACCCGTAACTATGATAACTACACATGTCTGGGCAAGCCACTATGCAGTACATTACTATTGCCGGCATGCAATAGCTATGACGACAGAGCCACGTGTACATTGACTTCACCTTGTCTCTCCAGTACATTCTTTCGCTTGCGTACCACAGCAGCTGCAGTACTGCTGTGCTAGTGATTCGTATAGCACAAAAGGCCTACTTCCAAGTTCATAACATATTAACCATCTGAAGTGGTAAACATTCGACGCAATACCTATCGAAATTGTTATCCGTCTTGTACTCTCCTATGCAAAGCTGTTGTGATGGATTTTGCGAGTATCGTATCGACTACACTAGAATACAAAAGTTAATTTGTATAGAGAGCAGCCAAAGCCGACCTACTGCTCGCCGGACGTGTCAGAAAGGCTCGTGTCTCACCAGCGTGCTCAGAATTATCAAAGAGCAGCAACACAGCACAGGACTGAGTCATGTGCTGCAGCCGAGCTCTGTGTTCGCTGCGGCGGCATCTCGAGCACCCCCAACTTAAGGCGTCTTTTTGTGGCCCCGCTCGTGATCAGAATCACCGTGATCATGATCATCGTGATTACTGAAAGCACAAGAACGGTCTACGATTTCGTAAATAAACCAGAGACACCATGTCAAGTTTCGAAAAATATATTTTTATCGTATTTTTACGGAAAATGGTAGAGAATGGATTTCTCACCACCAGGGTCGAAAACACTAATTGAACTGATGAGATCGACAACCCGGTGCTCCTAGAAAAAATTTCGTTGCCGCTAGCAACCTAGAGCCTAGGTACTCCACTAATCTGACTACCGAGTCGTGGCCTTGATTTCAGCAAGAAGTCTATAAACATCGTGCTGTAATAATTCTTAGTACATCAATCTTTGTGTACCTAAATTGCTTATGATAAGGAGCGATAGTTGAAAGTTCACACATTGCCACTTGCAATGGGGTAAAAAAAATTGCAGCAGCGACTGGGATTTTAGACATTATTATTATTATTATTATTATTATTATTATTATTATAATCATAGTTTTGCCACCGTATCCGTACGGTGCAGACTCTGTATTTCTACATAGCTCAGTAGGAATATTTATCTCGGCATTCCTGCCGGAAAATCCGATTGGCTCAGTGCGCTACAACTGGCGGGAAAAGGCGCAAAGAATAGAGGAAGACACTCGGGGGGACCGCCCCTTTCGAGGCCTTCCACACGAGAGAGTAGAGAGAGCCCACGAGCTAGGTCGGCTGTCTCGATCAACAGCCCACCTCAAGAAACAGAAAGGGCAAAGAGAACCTACCTAACTTTACAAACTAACCTCGTCAGCAGGAACTGCGGCCAGATGCAACATCCCCTTCGGAGAAGACACTCGGGACCCTTGGATTTTAGACATTTTTTCTACATTTAAATTTATGTGCAAGCTGAAGCCGTGCCCCGCCTACGTAAACAGATTGGTTGAGTTGCTTCTCAGCTGCTAGCGGCAACGAATGTTGTTACGTGGGCACCGGGCTTTACTGGCAGTGTGGTGTCTCAACTGAATAGTTTCCAGTGAGACAATGACAGAAAAATCTAGGAGCGCGGGCACGCAACGAATTAACCAAAATAAAGAAGCTTTGGGAGCCCGCGAACGGTGAGCCCAATATAGCGGGAGCCGCAGGAAAGGGGAGGGCGGCAAGGGCTTGGCGAGCGAGGATCTAGAGATTCGCCAGCAGTCCCTCCATTTCGCAGTACTTCCTGACTGGCTGCTCTCTTGGGATTGGTGTCATAGGGTGTGTTCGACTGGCCGGCAAAATGCAGATTTCAAAGCTTGACTAGTCCGAAACCTCAGACAGCAGCGTTGTCTTCGCTATTTTGATAAGTGTTGCAGGTGTTACAAACTTACAGTCGACCCCAAATGACGGTTTAGGCAGCACAAATTTTCGTTTATGAAGCATGATTGAGTTTTGGGAAGTCTCAAGGGTAAACAATTATGAGGTCAACGCTCTAAATTCGAATCAGTCGTAGTAGTAGTTTTTACTAGCGCTTCAGTGGCACACTGCCTATATCGCGCCGAACTATTCCTATGTTTAACCACAGGCTCGTGCGCCGACTAGGGCGCGTTTTAAATTGTCAATGATTTTTGTCTCGGATTCACTGCCGGTAGGTAGGTCTCCGAGTGGTCAGTGCGCTACTGACAGGAAAAAGGCGCAAGTTGAGCATCTCCAACCCCCGGGCGCGGCTGAACGCTTTCACTCAGCTACGCCGCACTGGGGAAGAAAACGAAATACAAGAAGGTAGAAGTCTAGCGGGAATAAGTCAGCCACCTCGATCGGCAGCCCACCTCCTGAAACAGAAGGAGAAGTATTGAAAGCCTACCTAACTTTACAAAACTAACCTCGTCAGTAGGAACTGCGGCCAGATGCTACATCTCCGGCGGAGAAGGCACTCGGGACCCTTGGGTGCGTGAAATTCGATTCAGCGGGTCAAAGCGGGGGCACCTGCCTGAAGTTCCGGATTGTTGAAGTAGCGAAAGCTTGATTTCAGTCTCCAATCGAACGTGCCCTCTGACCGTCTGTTGGTCGCTCATCTAAATTATGATGTTGTAGCGACAGCCAACCGCAGTTCGCAGAAATGAATGATTTTTGCACTAAAGATCTGTCTAATAGAGGACAAAGCAGATGATGCATCTTCTTCAACAATTACCGACGTTATCTAAAATTTTGGCTATTGTTAGAATTAGTTGCGTTACTTTGGTAACGCAGGTTCTTGGCTACAGCTCCTTTGCCGCTACAAGGCGCTACTACAAAATAAAAGTAGAAAGTCATGCCCCATGTCAGGGTAAAGACGGGGAACACAAACTGACGGTAGTCGTTCTGGGGAACTGCTAGTAGGAGAAATAAAACAAAGACGGAAGCAGACACTAGTTCAAGCAAGGGAAAAGGCAGAGAACAAAGAAGATAAGAAAAAAGACCTTCTCAAGGTCGTACTTCCGCTGAGGTATCCTACGGATCTACAGTGTAGCAACTCCCCATAACAAAGGACAGCTACAACTTAACACTTCCATCCAAGGCCAGTTGTGCATCCGACGTCCAAGAAAATATACCATCGAAATTTTGCTGTTTTATGTTAATATATCGTTTTTGCACTTCAGCTCCCACTGGAACCTAATAATTTCAGACTATTATTCAGGTACATATTGAAGAACGTAAGATGAGTTTGTAGGTTATTGCCGTTGGAAGTAATTATTTTTACAGATATGATGTAGAAACGTACTGTTGAACTACACTGTAGTGATGATAGCTTATATTGTTTACCCTTTCCTTCCCCACGTACTGGAACTCCGGTTCCCTCATCAAAATCTTCATCATTGAAACGACTGCGTGTTTCTCGCTCTGGAAATTTGGACAATACATTTTACAACCCGTCTGAAGTCAGTGCTTGTATTTTATTTACGACTAAATAAAACGGGACGTGGAGCTCAAATGACTGCAATGGGTGTCTATTATGAGCTGCTTCTAAAACCTTATCGCAAGAGCAGAGTTTCTGGGACGGAAAGAGTTAAACTTAACGTACCCACATAATTATTTCGTAAATTAATGATGTCCGACGGTTGTAAGCTTGTAACATATTAATTCATTCTCAGCGAATCGATTTCGGTATTTTTACTATTACTCTACTCGGACCCAAGAATCTCATACCACTATTCCGGTAGATATTGGTCTGCTGAACATGAATTTATAAGTTACAGCTACTGGTATCTGATATCAGCACTTTTTGAGAAAGAATAAGTTCTAATTTAGTAAGCTCAGCATCATGTCAGTACTCCAGCGCAATTGGTTAGGTTACATTTAATTCCATATCTATTATATTTGAAGCGATTGTCTAATAAGTTAACCTAGAAAACTCTATATCATAACAAATTTTTCGATCAGTAATTTTAAAGCATCTGTTTAAACACTATGAAAATAACCATAGAGTTCATCCGCCAAATGAGAGAAAGATATCAGCTGTTGCGCAAGGTTTCCTAAACACACGTGTGTCCAGAGGCCCTTGCATTGTGTTGCTGTATCCTTATCGTTCTTGTGACTTGCAGATATAGAAGATCCAGCTTTCCATTGCTAACCTCTTTTGGAGGATGACATCTTTGAAGATTATTAAAGACAAATTTATATCATTTATCCATTGATGCTTTACTTTTCAAGGTTATGAGCGTAGTATATAGGACTGGTTCTGTTAAGGGCATCGCAGCTTACACAAACATTTCACAGACAAATAACGCAGTTATGTGTGCCAATAAGGCTTGAATACTAAATTTAAGGGTAAATGTTTACGAGAGGGGCTCGGGTTATTAGCCAATTTTTTTGTACATTAATTAATTTTTCTTACACCAATTATATATTATTAATGTTATACTCATATTAGGTCGGCGCAGAGCGTTTTCTTTGAGTTATAACGTTTTAAACATTTTATTTTCTCCTGTATAAAAGTGAAGGTAACAGCCACCACCACCACCGTCAGTACGATGAAGACTTGCCAACAGTGAAGCCATCGGTTAGACCGAGAACCAAGGTTAGGTAAGGCAAGGTAGGTTCTTTTAGGGACCTATTATTTGCTAGCAGAACCTGCGTCGCCTCCCTAACCTAGGTTCTCGGCCTAACCGATGGCTTCATTGTTTAGGTGCACCTCTATCACACAGGCTTACGTAACTAAGCGCATTCATTTCCTAAAACGCGGTACATAAGCTTACCTTATAGAAGTGATCTTTGATTTCAATAAAATTTTAGTTTCGTTCCTGATTGTAGAAAATAATGGAGGCGCTTGAACTGGTTTTGGTACTGTTTAATAAACAGATATGTTGAAAGATAGCCGTCGAAATGGTCTAGAGTGCGTCCAAAGCGAGGGTCGGACGATCGTCCTTCGCGTACCGGTAAACATTTTTACACAGTATCACGGTGTCACCCTTCACTTTGATACAGGAGAAAATAAGTTTAAAGCGTTATAACTAGGAGAAAACGGTATGCATCGACTTAAAATGTGTATGACATTAATACTCGGTGTAAGAAAAACGATTTAATGTACAGCAAAATAGGAAAATCCCCCGAGCCCCTCTCGTAAACATTTACCAATTTAGGCTAAGTTATTATTTAACACATCAGTATCTTTAAACTAAGCACTTCTGACGGTTGTAACCTATAGATTCTTGTTCAGAGCATTAGGTAATATGTATTTTAAAAATGGGTTCAAATGTGTAGTTTCGAGCATGGGATTATGGTAGAAATTTACCTCTCTAAATGTTCAGGTGTGAGTCGAGGGCACAGGTAAAAGTTTAGCAATTTGCAATTTGTTATAGTAATTACCTAGGCTAGGCTATGTTAGGAATTTGACTCGAGTAACCTCGTTCTCTTTATAGATATTACTCTGCTCAGCAGAAATTGGGTAATTTCTTCCGTCGCAGCTTCATACTTAAAAACAAACATTGTTACACAAATAGGCCTACGAGTGTTTTTTAATATAGGGCAATTGACGTGGGTGGTGCGTTGAATAGTACTGGTGAATGTGTCCAAACAAAAGGTTTGCTAACATGTCTGACTCCCATAACATTGTGGTTAGACAAACTAGGTACCTACTTGGACTAAGAACTCGCTCGACTTGGTAAAGTGACAGGAGCCAAAGGTTCAGCCGTGTTGTTGTTCACCAACGCCCCCCCCCCCTCTCCTTCTTCTCCTGGGATTCGGATGAGCCAACAAGGCTGCTGTCTGAGGCATCCTGCCAGTTTTTTTTTTTTTACAGTTTGCTGTAACAGCTCTCGGTCTTGGGAGCTTCTGGTACAATGAATTACTATCTGCAGGAATTGGGGCCGTCTAGGTCTGAAGAATTTCTAAATATTGCTGGAAACTCACGCAGCGCTCAAAAGAGTTAGCTAAGTCTAAGTCACCGTAAATTTTTAATCCACCATGGTCTAAGTCTAAGCTCCGTATGTTGCAGATGCACGATTTGTCAAATATTCGAAATCATCAATTACCGCACTAGAGCTACACGCTTGAGATCTGCCCTGCATTCCGCACTACTAATTGAGAGCTGAGCAAATAAGAGAACAGGGCTAACTGTCGCAGCGCTTACCTGACCCTCAGCACCCGCCGCCGCGCCGCATGCACGAGCGCACAGGAAATCCCTAAGGAAGCGGAGATAAGCCGGGCGCCTCAGGATGTGCGCCACGCACACACCGGCTCACCTTCCCAGCGGGTGCGAGGCCAGGATATGGAGACATTGGCGACTGTAGGTGACGTACCTTTTTTGGGAGAAGAGTGGAGTCCTGCAGCCCCGTGATGCAACATCGAGCTAAGAAAACGAGGTTTTCGCTGCCGTACGTGCTTATGAGATAATAACAAAACAATCTCAACCACATCCCCTCTCTAGACTGTCAACAAAAATTTATTACGAATGGCTGCCAAGAGCTACAGTTTGTTCAATAGCTCACATAGCCTACTGTAGAGCTCAACCATCGAGTGTTGGAAGTTAGTAATGGCTGCAGTAGTCTCACTCTCATTATTTTACGATCAGATGTGAAAGTGTTTTGTGGAACTGGTCCTGAAGGTAGACTGTTGAAAGCTTCACGATCTACAGGGGCATACGGGACTCAGAGTCTGTCATCATGTCCCATCACTACCGGAACGTTGCCACCCGAGGAAGCTACTTCGCTAACATGCGGCGCATCACCGTCGAAGGGATTAGCGCCCTCCAAGGAAGTTTGACGAAATTAAATTCCCTTGTCGCCACCATAAGCAAGGACCTGCTAAAGTCCCAACCAACACTATACATACTGTCTATACAGTACTGCTGACGCATGCATCTTGTGTAATGTGTACGATTTTCCGACACAAAACTTCACGATTGTTCTCCTGGATGAGAGCAAGAGCCGCGACACACTAACGACAGGATGTCAATGGGCCATCAGAGGCGTGTTGCAATGAGACTCTCGGGACCTGTTGCAATGAGATTCCGATGTGACACCGTTCGGCTCCATATTTGGGGTTCACTTGTTAGGATGCGGTGCATCACCGATGAGGGCATCAGCGTCCAACTTTAGGGCTAATGCGACGCGATCTCAGCGCCTCCAAAACACTGCTGCAGATTCTGCAGAAAACACACACTGAACGTTTCCTCTCATAGTCTGGTCCGTATGCAGCATGTCAAATAGTGTAGTAATAGTGTTAGTCTTTTGAAAAAAGCATATTAACTCATTAGAGAAAAGGGTTAACCATTGTTCACGGCGCCCTGTTTTAGCAGTACGTTACGAAAAAAAAAAAAAAGACTTTGCAAAAGTATTTTAAAGGCCAGAATTCAGCCAGTATTAGGCAATGTTCACACGTCCCTCGTCGTAACGCTTCACTCACGAAAATGAACACGAGCCGTGAATCAACTTCTGCTGTCGCTGTCCACACGTAGAATCGACCTTCATTCAAATGACTGACGCCTCGCGTTCAGTTATGATCTCATTTCATTACATTTTCACCGATATTTCGCGTCGGCTTGAAGTCACATTCGTATCCCATGATCTCAAAGCCTGAATTTGATAGGAACAGCCTATTTTCCAAAAAGTTATAGTCTGATAGATCGATGAAAGTGAAAGCAGCAAGCAGAAATGCACTTCCCTGTCGAGTCAAAGATGGCGTCTGTGTTAATAGTACAACATTTTCAGTTTAACTAGTTTTCATGTGTTAAACGGGAATACAGTGATTTTTATAATTAAAGTGGCGGTAAAAAGCATTTTTATCGACTTGTTCAGGATTTGAAAACGCTATAGAGGATTAATTCTGTATTTATAGGTTCTGTTTACTAAACTTGAATGACGCGGCTCGTTCAGAAAAGGGACGCGGTTCTTCCTTTAGTCACACGCATTTGCTGCAGCCGCTTCCATCAAATGAACGCGCCGCGTCCGTCAGTTTGACTGAACGCGGTACAATGAGGGATGTATGAACACGCCCTTAGGCAGTCATGAAACATTTCCTTTATTTTTGAGCTTCATTCGATCAAAATAGTCACTAACAAAGACAATGTTTGTGAGCAGAAGCGGAATGACCCATGGTTGAATAACGGTACATAGTTCAGTAATGATGTTACTCAGCTCATAACCCTACAATTTTTTAGGTTTTCTGTGTTACGTATACTATGTCGCATTGGAGGTCGGGGTAACCCAGTAACTGTTGACACCGAAGGTCTGATTGCAACACGCTTGCGCAGGTCCGTGATGTCGCAACCAGCTCTATGTACTGCTTTCTTGCGCATGATTTTTTTCCTTCTTGGATATGTTGAAGAAATTTTCCTTGCCAGGGCTGCTTAGGCAAAGGGCTAAAAGAAAGACAAATGTCTGCCTGTTTATTTATTTACTAAAGTGCTCGCGCTGTCAAAAATGACAGCGAGGAATTTGTGATGACCGTTCTTCATTGATCACACTTTCGTTACTTATATTCTTGAGAACGATACGCTACAACAGCCAACTCAAACTTGTCATAAAAAATGAGTGCTTCCTGTTACAACTGATGAATCTGAACAGCATACTCCTTTCATCCCTTAGACGATTTGCAGAAAATATCAATTAATATTAGCAAGCAGGGAAGTCTCACTAAATCTACTTAAATTCCCCGTCGCGTATCCTATATACCATATGATACTGCTTCAGTACATCGAAATTTTTGCCCTGAAGCGAATACAGCTTCGTCAAAGGAACAAAGCAAGTTGGAAAAATAATTACTGCCCTACTACACCGTGAAAGATCGTTTCTCCTGTATTTCGTTGATCAGCTATTCGATTAGTGCGTCGTCAGTATAGCTTCTAAGCCTGGAGAAAATAATTCACATCAGACGCCTTGGCAGCGCTAAGAGAAGATTTAGATATCTTCATTGGTGGCATTTCAACGTTTACTGAGTAAGTTCAATCCTAATTTTCGACTATTTGTTTTCTTGGCGCGTGATAGAAACTGTACAGATACTCAAATAACAACAAAAATGAAAGAAAAGAGCACAAACCAATAAAAACATGCAAACATGAACACAACTGTCTTTATTATATAGTAGATAGTGTACTGGCGTACCTCGCGTTTAAAACTGATGAAAAACTTAATACTGACACTCCATCATTTGTGTGCGTAGTCGCGTTTCAGCTAAGAAGAATATATGAACATATACTACACAACTATAATACTACTACTACCAATAATATTAAGCATTAAATGTAGATATCGCTTTCATGAAATAAGCAATAGTAATAATAATCCAAGAACACCTCCTATCCATGGAGAAAGAAATTATATTAATTTTCTGCACCGTTAACAACGTGGTCCGAAATAAAACACCGAAAGAGATGATGCGACAGAGCGCTGCCAATATCTCTGCTGTAACGCACTACCATGCTCCTTAACGTGCTGCTAAATTCGAGGAAGAAGCATCAATCTTAGTTAATAAGAAACGCATATCACTCTGAATGTAGTGTCAGAGACGGTTATGATAACATACGGTTCGTAAGTCAAATTCTTTAGCCTTATATATCGACAGACTCGTGTGATAAATAGATAAGCTTCGGACTTAACAATGCACCGCTCAAGCTGATACCAAATGAGGTCAAGAGGTGTGGAATTAGGTTATATTTTCTGATCAGAGAGCAGCTACATTCTACTGCAAACCTGTGCCCTACAAACAGACAGCCGCCACGTTGTACAGCAAACATTTAACCTGCAGACTGACGGCAAGCACACTGTGCTGCAATCCTTTCCCTTGCAGGTTGACAGCAGCCACATTGCAGTGCAAACCGTTGACCTGCAGATTGACAGTAACCACATTGTACTGCAAGGCTTGCCACATTGTACTGCTTAGGCCTACCTTTGACCTGCAGGCCAACATCAGCCACATTATTCAAATACATACTTGGATGAAGCAAAACAATTGCAGTGACAGTAGGATGTATCAGGGGGTCTCCTATTTCCCACAGTGAAGTCCAGGTGAGCTGGATCGCTAGTAGATTGTAACACGGCCTGCTGTACGGTAGCTCTGCAGGACTCTGCTCAGCTGCACCTCATACACTATTAGCAAGTCACCCAGTAAAGCTATCGTCTAGAAGCAGCAACTCTCTGCTATAAGTCACTTTACGCTTCACTCGATCGGGTGGGGCCTCTTGTTCGCTATGG
>LQNS02278149.1:6953352-6963959 GCA_001587735.2 Parhyale hawaiensis
CGTGGTTGAGGAATATCAAATTGCACGGCATTATCTGGAAGCTTCATAACTAGGTTGCTTGCAACTGAAGAGAAATAGTCATTAAAATGATTAGCAAATTGTACGCTCTGTAAAATATTGCCATTTACCCGTAATTTATTAACCGAAGGCCGCGTGCCGCGGCACATCAGACCATTTAAAACTTTCCAAGTATTACGGGAATCACCTGAAGCTTTGTTTATTTCGCTCAAATAGAAAGTTTGTTTTTGCAATCTTATTACAGCGTTCAGTACATTACAAAAAACCTTATAAGATCGCTTTTGTATAACGTTGTTATGATATAGACCTAGGAGCTTGTGTTTTTTTTTTCACTAACATGCGTATGTATTTCGTGATCCATCTAGCCGTAATACGCCTCGGTTGACTACGTTTCAGCGGAAAAGATTCAAAGTATGCATTATATAGTTGTGTGAGTAAACCCTCTAATTCGTTGGACGGGTTACCTACACACACATTAGGAATATTCATGCGTGAAACCTTATCTACAAAACAATCGGTACCAGCGTCATCAGAAAAATTGCGATACAAGATGCGTTCTTCGTGTCGCTCTCCAGCGTCAAAGATTGTAAACACAGGTAGATGGTCTGCAATATCAACACTTATTACACCAGAACTTTTAATGCTACTAAATGTTGTATTGCACCAGACATGCCTCGGTGCAACACCGCTCGTCAACATCATGACGACATATACATGAACTAAATGCTGTCTGTACTACACTTCAGCGCAAATGTTAGTCAGACTACAACTCAAAACTTCGGTCAGCAATTGCCCCGCAGGGTATAATTATGTAAATCTGAACATGTTATTCATTCGAGAGCCTCAGCGATACTAAGTAGCTATTTCCTCGGAACACTGCACGATGTGTTGCTCTGAATAATTAGAAATCAAGATCCCGATTTTAATGACGTCAGCTGAATTTCCAATAATTCAGCAGAGTCTTGCTTACGATTTAAGTATCAACTGCGACATGCAGTAGTAGGTACGGTACGCAATACTGTGTGGCGTGCTCAGGTCTTATTTTATCATAGTTTCCATATTTTTTTTCCATAGTGACGTCACAATTACTGAGTGAGCTACTGCCCGGTACTGTCACGGTCCGGTCACATCATGGAGGATAAATTCTTTAAGGGATAATTTAGAGGATGGTAAATTTATTGGAGGGATGTTCATTGAATTATAATTTATCGAGTTGTAAATTTAATGCGGGTAAGCTTTTCGAATGATATTTTATCGAACGGGAAATATAATGCGATTAAATTCTTTGATGGAAATATTATCGAATGGTAAATTGGTTTGAAGTAAACTTGCTGAATGGCGATTAATCGAATGGTAAATTCATTGAAGGGAAACACATTGAATAACTAGAGCCTTTTGGGAGCGCATACCTCCGCCAAGCGAGGCAACGGTAGCAAAAAATTCAAATTGGCTCTGAAACCATAATTTTCTTTGTATAAACTCCAAAATCCAATCAAAACACGGAAAACTATCATTATTGTCCTTGTGCAATTTTCTTGAAGATCCGTTCATAACTTTTTGAGTTATGCTGCTAACAAACGTTATGACAAACATGAGTCAAACATACAAACGAACAAACCGATCTGCACCAAAATTTAATCAGTTATGTCCTTTAACATTACTAGCAACACTCATAAATTTAATAAAGATCCATTAATTACTTTTTGAGTTATTGTGCTAACAACCATAAATTTAAAAACAGTGACAAACGAACGAACAAACGGATTATTACCAAAATTTGGTCAAATATTCTTTGTTATATACCTAACAACTCATGTTAATTTCAGCAAAATCCATTCATAACTTTTTGAGTTATAGCATTGAGAAAAATGAGGCAGACAAACAAACAAGCAAACGGATAGACATATCTTCACCAAAAGTTAATCATCTGTTTCTCCTAACATACCTAACAATCCCTGTAAATTTTGTCCAAATCGGTTCATAATGTTTTGAGTTATCTTGGTGACAGGCAAACACGACGAAAACATAACCTCCTTGGCGGAGGTAATAATTTATTGAATTGTAAATGTATTACTGGTTAATTCATTCAATGGCAGTTTTATCGAATGGTAAATTCATTGGAGGTAAATTTACTGAATGGTAATTTATCGAATGGTAATTTCATTCAACGGCAACTTTGTCGAATGGTAAATTCATTGAACGGTAATTTATCGAATGGTAATTTCATTCAACGGCAACTTTGTCGAATGGTAAGTTCCAGAGACGTAAATTCATTTAATGCTTACTTCATTAATTAAATGATAAATATCCACGGTCATTTACGTGGCTATTAATTTTTCATTCTATCAACTTACAATTTACTAAATTTATCCTTCGATAATTCATTATTTAATAAATTCACCATTTTATCAATTTACGGCTTGATGCATTTTACAGTCAATGAATTTACCTTCCAGGGAAATTAGCACCAGATTAAATTATCTCTCGATTAGTTGATCATTCGCCAAATTTACGGCGACGAATTAATTAGCAGTCACCCGTGGTGGACCTGATGCAGTCGTACAGCGTCTAGTGGCACCCAGCAGCCGTAGCAGATACACCCGACGCCTAGTGTCCATTGTACCTACGTATATAATTACTACTTAGCCTTCAGATGTAACTGTTGTCATAGATCATTTCACTTGCAATAACGGTCACTCCACACGGAGGCATCGACATTAAGCACGAGCTCGCTCAAGAAGTAATCGTGATAATTATTAATGCAGCAGCTGCAAGTGACGTGGCAAAGGCAGCAAATATAGCAGTCGTTTCAGATCATAGTCGCAATCTTGGTGCTGGAAGTAATGAGTACCGCAATTTGAGAAAATGCAGAAATTCTAACTCCACACTCGCGACCTCAGCCCACCGCCTGGCTCTGGTGCCCTCTGACTCGTCGTCGCCATGGCAACCACTCGTTGCAGCAGCCGTCGTCATGGCAACGATGGTTCCGAGGGAAGGTCACGTCTTCGTCTAGTAGTAATGGCACTGAGAGACTGTATTTTACAGGTGGCAGTGTGAGGTACTGTGACTCCCAGGGCAATGTGTGACAGGAAAATATACTGCGCCGTGCAGGATACTGCATGGCAGCATGATTAAACTGTGAGCTGCAACACAATATAAACCGGCGTAGTATACTGTATCTGGCGCGTATCTGCGTGTAGTGTGACAGTTGGTACAGACCACTACTCTGTGCGTACAGCAATCATCCCTATGCTGCTCGTATCATGAACACCGGTGGCAGTCCTTCAGTAAATTATCATGTAGGGCAGTGTGTCTCCCTTTATAAATATAATACCCAAAAGTAGCTCTGTATATGCTGACTATTTTCTCATGGAGATGTACTTCGCGACAGGTTTATTTCTCGATACAGCATTTAGCTAACACCACGCAGGCGTCTTTAAATGGGGGAAAAGGCATTTCCTTCAGTGCGGCCTACTCTTGGAATGTTCAATAGGAGAGAGAGCTGGAAACCTTGCTCATAACCTCTCCTGCCAGTAAAAATTACTTGTAGTACGTATCATACATACAAAATGTACAAGCATCTGCCCTAAGCCGGTAAATTTCTAAAGGTACTCTGCTCTAATTGTTCGGCTACTTCAGTATTTTTTAGTTTTTTGGTGCTCGCAACGCGTACATAAAGATGCTGCAATGCTGTAAAACAAATGTTGCCTCCCTACCCTCTGATGCGAGTGACTATATATTTTATTCTTTGTACGCCTAACTTGACTTTACGTGTCTGTAAGAATTATTTAACTTGAGAAGTAGGTGTGTACGACGGCAGCAGAGTACTGCAAACACCGAAGTGGCTGTACCGATACATGCGATTGAATATACGAACCATCCCATTTGACTCCCCTTTTCTCCAAATTTCTAGATTCTGTTCCAATCTACCCGCCACTGTAGCTTACGGTTAGCTTAACTTAATTTTATTCTCTTGGATGTTTTAGATTTATCATAGCTGATAAGATTTGCTCTGAAGTGTCTGAGCACACAGTACCCTCTCTTTTCTAACCGTGGTAACACTGCAGCTGCAGTAGTATTGCATCTTCATCCGATAAATGCGTGGAGGCTCTGGCTTAAACTTGGCCTCCTGGATGCATTCGGCATTAAAAAATTATTGTACCAGGAAACTACATCTCATCTATCACTATGATTATTTATACTCTGTACTTTTCGTCTGTTAGAGCAAAGTAATTTCATTGCAACGTCAATGCTGCTCAGCGATTCACATGTCACGATTCCTATCAATATTGTACTAGGGCTACTGGTACAAGACCAACGTACCAATGTGCCCGTGGCACTATCGACCCCTGCCACAAATTGCAGACGTGGGCGCCAATTTGCGCCGTCAGAGCTATCGCGTCCCAGCGAGCAGGTCATAAAAAATAATCGCAAATAATGGTTTTGCATTGAGCGAAGTGAGGCCTGGAGTCGTGAGTGAGTCTTGAGTCACCGTGAGTACAGCAGCACCAGCGCGTCCCGCTGTGTCTTGTGATTAAGCGAGTGACAGCAGCACTAGAGCGGTCCTGCTGTGTGCTGAGAGTTTGGACGAAACAGATAGGGGAGAGCAGCTCTTCTATGTTCATTGAAGCCTAAGAGGGTAATTTGCGCACTTTGTGGCTGGTGACGTCAACGGGTGAGGGCACATCAAGCTCATGCTGTTATTTAATTGTCTTAGCTACACATGTTACTAAATTTACAATTGTCAATTCTTTAGACAACTCGACTAGCATAGCACTCGGTATCCCATTTACCAACTGTTTCAAGTTTCCGTCACATCTCAAGCGTTAAATTTTTGTCAGTAGATTCCTTTAGCCATCTTATGCTTCAGTTAATGGCGGATGCAATGCCAGCCATTTAGATGCACCTGAGAACTGGTTGCCAGCCTGTCATTCAGCCAGGTGAGCCGCCATAGTAAGGGTATTCGGGGTTACACCCATTTCCCAGGGCAGCAGCCTGCATCATAGAGGGCTGAGATTGGCTCCAGCTATATTTCCTCCGAGGTTAAGAGCCAGCGTGTGCACAGCAGAGTGTAAGCGCGCATTTTGATCTTGTTAGCATATGTTCAGTAACTTCCAGAGTATTTCTTTGCCTCTATCGCCGCTACAACTTAGTGTTGTAGGGCGGGTGGTTTGAAAGCGGTTTCAACCCGTAACTTAACCCATAATCCTTATTGTTATCATGTGTGTAATTAGGCCTGGTTTACCAAGCTCGAACTTGAAATAAATGAATAATTTGACTTTGGGCTCAATTCTTCGTAGCAGCTGTATTTTGAGTTTGATGGGGGCTTGAAACCAAGATACCGGACTACACGTCTCCAGAAAATTGATTAGGTCGGTCTCAATTTTCTTCTCGTTACTAGCTTGTCACACAGACTTAAAATTTCCTAGTGTTATCACTAGGGCGGATATTCTCTTGGCTTAAACATTCGTTGCCACGTGTGATCAGAAGTTTTGTTTATAATATGTAAAAGATCATCAGCCCTGCAGGCACAACGCATCCTTGGCAACAAAATTTGTAGAACAAGCAGGACAAGGACGAGAATTAATTACACATTCATTCCCGATATTTACGGAGCACGGTACGCTAGCATTAGATATCTATCTCTATGCCTATTAAACTCTGATAATATTGCTTGATTGCTTGCGTGCATGTAACTGCTCACAAAAACTTCGCTGCGAGATAGGAAGAAATTGGAGCGTTGGAGATTTAATGCTACAGTTTCAGTGGCACGGAGGAGTAACCTGAGTTCGGCTCCGTAAAGGTGTGCGTAAAATGTACAAGTAGATGATACGGAAAATACAACTGGACAATGTATCATACATTTGCTCTTGCTTAGAGGCAGAGAGTTGAAGATTCCTTTGAAAAGCAAATAAGCTGGTGATGGTGACCCAACGGGTCATGGGCAGCCTACTCTTGTTTGCTTGTTTACCTGCTTGCTTGTGTGCCATTGGGCACACAATTTTCGATAGTATACTATAGGGAATTAACTAACTAAGAGCAGCAGGGAGATTTCTAAATAATAATGCTTCAGTTTATTTTTTCAATTCATCATTAATGTGGCTCTGGGACCAATGCATCTTGGATACAGCTTGGAAGTACTTTTATTTCAGAAAAATATTCGTTTCTCTGCATTTAGGAACGAAGAAAATAAAATAATTTTGGGACAGGTTTTCTAGTGATCCACTGGGTACGAGCAGTCTAGTTGCATTATAACGATTCATTTTGGGAAAATCCGATCGTAGCCATAATACGGTTCAAACCAAGATGTTCTCCACTGCATCATGCTAAACTGCATTTTCAAGTGCAAGTGCGATGTTTAGAGAAATGACGTAAACTTAAAGAAATAGTGCTTTCAGCGACTAGAATCATTTTTTTAATGGGCTGGGTGTTATATTATATTGGCAGGCTATCGCACATCAAGTGTAAAGCAGCCACGGGTCCCGCAGTCGAATTGAAATAAACAAATACACCTATGAAAAATGGAAACATTAAAAATATGAAAGTCGAAATAATGTTATTTTCAGACTATGCGAAACAAAGGATAGCGAAGGCGTGTAAATATAGTAGAATGGCAATGAGAAAAGTACCTCCTAAAAGCGAGACTGCTATATTTACTTATGCTGTCTGTATATCTCTATCATGATATGCAGGGGCGAAAATTTTACTGGTAAAATATCTGCGACTATCCACCAGTGACATAGTGTCTAGATATGTTGTGCATGTACAGGGTGACTTAGGGCGCGGACATGCCTATGTCAAAGTTGCAGTGCCACGCAAATCTGCATCTAAGGTATGAGTGGTTTGTAGCAGTTTGTACGTTATAACAAGCAGAAATGGACATGATTTGGGAATATGTACCTCCTACTTTTGAGTTAGTTTAAAGTTTCAATGACGCATAGTTTTAGCGTGACTTTCAAGCGCTATTAGTTGTAGTCACGGCAGCGTGACGGCCAAAGCGAAAAGTTAAGTGGCCGAGCAATTATTACGCTAGTGTGCCCACACTATTAGGGACGGACTTGCTACGAGGTGGAAGACCGAAGCGCTTCACGTTCTTGGAACAGATGTTTCTGTACGCTTGATAACGGTTGAATACATTAAGACACATCGATTGCAAAATGTATGTATACTGTACAGTTGTGAATTGAAACTCAATAGTAATTCAAAGACAGAGTCTAAAGTGAGCACGTGGCCCTGGCTGTAGTGGAATGGCTGCCGCGGCTCGGAGTTTAAACAGTTTTTTGAAGATAATAATGTTAGATGAGTCAAAGCTACATACACAGCAGCGCAATGGGAAGGACAGTGAGCAACGTTGCCATGTTTCGACTCTCGTGTGCATCGCACTTGAGGTTTGACGTATTTCGTTAAGATTAAGGAACACGAGCTATTTATCGGTAGGTTAGGTTGAGCAGCTGCATTAGGTCGAACTAAAGTGAGTTATAATAGCGAGTTATAAAAAAGTGAGGACATAAACTAACCGACCGTAGAATTTCCACGGGTCCAGCTAGTTTTACATCAAAGCTTGTACTCGATTTATTTTTCCCGCCAAGTTTACGCTGATATTGAGGCACTTACAGCAGCGTACAACCAGGTTTATTTTTCATTCCCCTTTTCATGTTCCTCACCATGAACTTTCGTGCTGCCATCTTTGATGACCCTAACCTGCCACCGTACCATTCCACCGGTTAAATGCTTTGCCCGTCCACTTCACTAGTCTGACTGTACACATCAACATAATATCATCATTATATGTTGAGCCCTCGACCGTTATTTCACTTACGGCAGGATTATCAATCGGTGGATTATTTTAGAATGAATACAGAACAGCAAACGTTAACATGGTCGAATGTTCCGTAATGGCGCCTGTTACTTGCCATTTAACAGATATACAGTATAGGAGAGAATCTCGGAATACCGACCGCAGCGCCGCCACACCGGAGTTTCAAAACGGCATTTACTTTAAGAACAACCCTTGAAGTTAGTAATGTACTGTACGCGAATTTTATAATTACAGCCTCCGCAGATTTGTACTCCATAAGATACTGGTACTTTTAGTTCATCGTTACATAAGTACTACCGTAATGCGCATGTCCACTGTGCCTGTCATGGTATGCCGTGGCCACACTACACAGTACATATACAGCTGCATGGACAACTTGATGTGATCTGGGATGTGCAGCTGGCTCGTATGTTGTTCGCTCAAGCTGCCACATATCTATTCCACCCACTCAAAATAAATTTTTATACTGGGACGACGTACGGACCTGCTCATTCTCGCATCAAATTACGCTTACGATTGTATTGTGTGGTCCCGGCGTAGGTCATCGTTTCAGGCTTATAACCTCGCGGCGGTTACTATTATAGGACAGTCAACAACTGAAAATGTAAAGAGTAAAGGTAGAGTCGACATGACCCCCCCCCCCCGTAATGGGAAACCAACAAGCACTGGCTCGTTTGTCCTGCCGGTGTACGGCTGCAGTAGATATCAAAATATTGAACGTTCCGCAAAATTCAGTTTTCAGACATTTCGGGTTAATTCACTTTGTTTGAGCAAGTAAGACGATAATAAGTGGCGAAACCAACGCACTCGTTTGTAGTTTCGGATATTTCAAGGCTCGTAAGCTCCATTGAAGTCGAAGTCAACTTTGCCATAAAAATAGATGATACCTGAACTGTATCATTTGAGGGGCTTGAAGCGAAGGCTTGATCACAGGAAAAACCAAATGTGTTACTTAATTTCTTTAATTTTAGGACAAAAGTTGGAGAAAGGGGGGGGGGGTTGGGGAAATTTACATCTAGTGTTAAATACTTTTCAGCCTTGGAATGGAAATGAAAGACAGTTCCAAGAAATTTATTGTTAATAAGAGTTAAAAATGAAAGGCAGGACAAGCATCTTTAGCTTACTGTGACAGGCCTGTAATGAAGTTGAGGTCAAATGAATAATTATGCACTTTAGGAGAGGTGAAAAATCTCGTCTTTTCATCTGAAAATATATCATTAAAAGTCTGTGTTTAAAAAATTGGAGAAATTTTAAAATCACTGAAAAGATCACTCATTTTGATTCCTAAATGAAACTTAGAACATAAAATCTTCTCGGATAAACTACACTGTGATGAAAATGCTGGATACATGCTAGTCTTTATTTAGTAAAATGGTGGTCAGCCTTAGTCGGTAATCTTGGAATGCAAAGCTATAACAAGAACATGGTGGGTATTTTCTTCGTTTCTGCCTGCACTTGAGGTTTAGAGTCAAGCAAAGCTGGTACGGATATATGAGTTGACTTCCATGGCTGCTCCATCACTATCAGAAGTGGACCAGAAATAGCTTACTCGTTCTAGAATGAGAACGCTGACCTTAGGGACTTGTAAACGCCCGATTGACCTGTACACTAAGTTGTTTATGGACGGTTATTTGAAAATATCGATTGGAAAAGATGCAATTTAGACTCAGCAGCGCCACACTTGATTGAGTATTGGCTCTCACGCACAGAGTGTGCGGGATCCAGACAGTTGCCAGCAGGTAAGTCTTGCGCTTATCTTGCTGAGTCAGCAGCATCGGTACAGGGATGCTGATGCGAGGGTACTGACTCTTACCAGAAATGGGAAGGTGGGGAAAGGCGCTGGGGGGAAGGACGGAGGAGGGGTTGGGGGGGGCGCAAGTTGTTGAAGTAAGAACCTTCAGTCGCTGGCGTCGAAGCTCTTGACGATCTGTTATCGACTGCAGCCTTAAACCCGTTTGGGGCCTGCTGGCCTATATCTGCTGCACGAACCAATGCTTGTTGGTTTCCCATATGGAGAGTGGAGCAAGTAGACTTTACCTTTTAGAACAATTATTGTTTAATCTTGCAGTTTGGTATAGAATAACATACAAACATCAGGAACTGCTTCGCGAATATATTCGGGTTAATACGTTAAGGGGCTTAGCAAATTGGCGGAGGGAACGAGCTGCTATCCAGCAGCTGTCACGCAAAATGCTCCATACCTCCATAAGACCAATTTAATTAAAAAGCTATTTCATTGACGGCACTCGCAGCGGTATGATAAAGTTGGAAGCGCCAGCAGCCCCTGCCGTTGCGGCAGTGCGCCACTTTCTGCGAGCTCTCGGCAGTTCTCCAAGCGCGACCACTTTACCGTTGCACGAGGGCCGCGATGGCGCAAGAACTGACTTCTGCACCAGCTCTGCTAACTCATTTCCTCGCAACTCATATCCTCCATGCTATTGCTGAACGAAGGACAAACGATAAAATTCACTATACACGTTTTATGTCACTTAATTCTTTTCTTTCAGCATATCGTTGTACCCGACGGTGAGGAAGACATTCATTGCAGCTATATTATATTCATTTCCGTAACTGCAGCTTCATCGGCAGCCCTCAGAGAAAAATTCCCGCACCCATTCCAGGTAATGAAATTTACCGATAGAAATATGAGCAATTTTTGGCAACTCTTTTTCTGAATTATGCCGTTATATTTCGTTCCATCCGTACATGTACAGGGGCGGCGGAACGTCAAAAATATTGGGGGGGCCCAGCCGCTCAGCATGGCTGCCCT
>LQNS02278149.1:6984227-6999619 GCA_001587735.2 Parhyale hawaiensis
TCCCTATAACATGTCCACAAAATACACAGAGACTCAATATAAACTGCTAACACACGAGCAATTTTCACATGTTGCTCACATATAAACGAAGTTCAAGCACGTCACACACCTTAAGTGATGATGCCTGTTAATTATCAGAATAAACTTCACGGCACGTAAATCGTGAATTTACGTAGTCGTTTCGAGGTATGCATTTGATTGCAACACCATCACAAACCATCACCCTTCGCCCCTCCCACTGTGGCCATTGACCTGCCACGCCATTGGCTACCCTGAGACTGTACTTACTGAAAGGTTCAGGAAAAAAATTCGCGCCCGGGGTAGAAACCATACGTCACCGACGAAACAACCGTAATGTTGGCGGTGACCAACCGCGGGGGGCGCAGCTCTCGGGCTGCCGAGCACCCTAAGTTAGTAATGGAATCTTTTCTATTCTGTATGGCCGTTTGAGTGCGTAGGACTCGTGTGTTGCCAGTAAAGACCATCTGGTGCAACGCAAAGCTTCTGAGGTCAGGCTTTGGAGTTTGTAAATACTCTTATGAAGTAAGCTGCGCGAATAAACCTTCCCTCAAATATTCATGGGTCAAAGCCCCACAGTTGCTCTTTAAAGTAAAAAAAAAACTTGACAAGTTCTGTAGTTACTATCAAGCGTCAGTCGTAACCAGGAAGCAAAGAGCGTAACGGGAGGACTCACATAAAATTAGCACCAAAAAGTGACGTCATCATCGATGAATCTATGGCTGAGCAGCCTAGAAGTATTTAACTAATTTCACCAGAAAAATCGTCTTAAATTGCAAAATTATCTCTAGCGTATAAATAAATGAAGATAATATATACTAATTTAGCAATTAACTATAGAAAATTGCAGTGTATGTTGGTGGAACCTTTCACAACACTAGCGCCGAATTTGTTGCCTTTCGGCGACTCAATTTAACTTCTTTTTCTTGATTGAAACCTTAGTTACACTTCATATTCACTTCACAGTACTCTTCACAGAATATATCTATTCCTTACCAACATACATAAGCACCATTATAGCCAATTCTGTACACGAGAGAAACCACAGTAACAGTTAGCCTATTGCTCGAACTTTCTGTACTTGGCGACAACATTTTTCGATAGTTTGCAGCTCAAGAAGCTGGCCAGTCTTGAGCGGGAGACTGAATGAAATAAATCGAAAAATACGATGATATGTTCAAGAAAACCTTATACGAAGGTCTGAGGCCCCACACCTAAAACACTTCGACTCGTCGATGTGATGTAAATTTGCTACGCGCGGTCACAGCTATGTTTTATTTCAGTCCTATTGAGTCCTCCCGTTGCATTCTTTGCTTTCTGGTCGTAACATATTGACAAATTGACGCATTACATGTAGATGTTGTATTTAAATATTGATAAATTGTTACATTAAATGCAGGAATTTGATCGATGATCATGACATCTACACGTTATTAATGGTTTTATTAAATCCTCATCAGCTTGAGAAAAATTTATTATTTTCCTTGAGTAAATTTGAACTATCATTGGCCCCACTGCTTGTTTGCTGGCGAGAAAAGTCTAAGCCTATAGAAGATGCAGCGAATTGAAAGAAGTTAGTGGAGTAGAATAGAGTGTTCGACAAGCAATGCACTGACTCCTATAGCCGAACTTACTTCTCAATCCCTGTTGTGTACAAAGTACGTCCAATTTTCA
This sequence comes from Parhyale hawaiensis, assembly GCA_001587735.2. Lineage (NCBI taxonomy): Eukaryota > Metazoa > Arthropoda > Malacostraca > Amphipoda > Hyalidae > Parhyale > Parhyale hawaiensis. The sequence continues at coordinate 6,985,920 of LQNS02278149.1, forward strand.
TTTTTTTAAATTAATTTTGATCAGGGCAGGTACCGGCCAATGTTCTTAATTCATACTGCCTTCGATCAAAGGCATCAAGGTCACGTTCAGTCGGGAAGCGATAGCACGCCTCTGAGGGTTGATTTCTCCGAAACTTCAGATAGGCGCGCTGGCTTCGACCCTTTGATTCGAGTTTTAGGCTTTGATCCTTGACTGATTTTATGTGACACTTCTAAGAAGTTAAAGTTAATGTTGCTCGATAAAATGAAAATTTCAGTCGGCTCCATGTAATCGGGCTGCTTCTAACACATGTAACACGACTCAAATGACAGGACCAATGTTCCTGTCTGTAATTTCAGAGTAGTCTAGTCGAATGAGCTTTGCTTAGATCGACTTTAGGGACCCAACGTAATGTGCCCTCAGTGTCACTGGCAGGTGCCCAGGTGCTTTCAAATAGCCAGTGTAACACACACGAGTACAAGATGAATTCAAAACGATGTTGACCGCCAAAGCAAAGGCAAAAAGCAACACATGCAGAAATTTATGATCGGGGAACACTTCGTACGAGCGAAGAGAACTGATTGGGACGGTAGGAACCTGAGGGTACAACTAACAGCATTCATTTTATACTCATGGCTTCTGGACATTAGCTGTACGGCCTAAAAGAAGGGAAGGTTTTTACATTAACAACTGGTTTCGGTGCTGCTATAGTTCGAAAGACTTAAATTGAAAACTTACTATGTGACTTTGGAACATATTTGAAGGTATTGAAGTAGAGTGATTTTGTTGAAGGTATTGAAGTAGAGTGATTTTGTATCTGGAATTTCCCCAGCTTCCAGCCTCGAAGGAATTATAACTGAAGCGAATCTCAACCACCCTCTTGTATAGGCTGCTGCCTTGGGAATGGCTGTAGCCTCCAACCCCCCTTACTCTAAGTTCGACGGCCAACCTGCCTCAGCGACTGACAAACACGTTTCCGGTGCAATTAAATAGCTTGAGATACGTCAGCCATTTACTAAAATACAATTAAGTTGGCTCGCGGAACCTGCTAGCAAAACAGTAATAACTTTCAAGATAAGACGAAAACCTGAGGGGTTGGTAAGCTGGATACCGAGTGCTAAATTCATCACCTCTGCAGAAATGAAAATCGACAATTTAGTACTCGTGGATAACACGAGCAGCTAAAACAGTTGAAGAAAGACAACACGAGTTTGACTTAGAGAACGGATAGGGGGAAACGGCATAAACTCTCCACAGTGGGACCAAAAAAGTCGTGGTGGCTTTTTCACGATAGTATCATGATGCAACTTCCTGATGAGATTCTGTTTCTCATAGTCACTTCAACAGTTGAGTGGACTGGGCCACTTCAACCACTTTTTCAGACACTAGCGAGTTAGCGTCACTTGCTTGATTGATTGCATGTAAAAATTGACGTTCAGGAGTGAGAACGGGATGGACTTTTAAAGAACATCATAACTTGGATACCGAGGACTATATACTTTGAGTGCACTGAAGAAATATAAATATGAAATTTTTGTTGCGGGGATAGTATCAGCAGCTTAGACAGTTGAAGAAAAGTATGATGTTTACCGTTGTTAAAGCTAACATCTACGCCACCCATTCAGACAACAAGCTTGTGCCATGAAAGTGGGCCGTTGGTTATTGAAGCTAAGGTCCAATACAGTGGGCGCGGCTTGATTATGCAATTTGCATTTATGCAATAAAAATTATGTTTTTTTTTTAAGGTTTACTGCCAAAATTTTAATGTAACTCGTTTAATCGAGATTTTTTCTTTTTTGCAGGTGATATATACGTAGCAATATTCAGTTCAGTAATACTGTTTTCAGGAAAATTTACCAAAGTGCTTTTTTATGTATCCGGCTTAATTATACAAGAGTCCAAAAATGGGGAAAAAACTGGATAAAATTATTCTGATCGACTGTAAATCACATCAATACTTGACAAGCGAATGACTTCCATCGAAATATCCAAGAAAATGAGTAGAGATCATTGAACAATCAAACCATATGTAATAAATGGTAAGACCTGTAGGAAAGTACCGGTAAGAGCTCATTTAACACACCGATAGAGATAAGCGCCAAATTGTTAGGGAGATGGTTAGAATACTTCAATCTACTGACAAAAAAATTTTGATGCAGCTGGAGCACTGTAACTGTGAGACGCTGAGGAGCCTTGGAAAAGTGAAGAACCCGGCTAAAAAACGCCATTGAGCAAAACTCACAGAAAAAGCGTGTTCAATTGGCTAAAAAAAATATGTTAAAATAAATTTCATAAATGTTGTTTTCACCGGTGAATGCCGCACCACGTTGGATGGACCAGACGGATGGTCGTCTGGTTGGGTATTGAAAGAGCGTCCTATAGGAACCCGGACTCGCCGACAGCAAGGTGGCGGACGGGTAATGTTCTGGGCTGGAATAAAGGAAATGAGATTATTGGACCGTTTTAGGGTGCCAGAACGGGTCAAAATAGATTCCAAGGGACCCTGCAAGCTTCATAAGAAATACTTTGTTAACTGGCTGGAAAACCAAACTTTTTTGGACAGAAAATCCTCAGTATTTCAGCAGGATAATGCACCACAAGTCCTCTTAAACAGAGAGTTGGTTCTTGTATCACGGCTTCAAATAACGTAATCTGATGGTTTAGCCCCTAACAGTCCCGATGTAAGCCCTTTTGAAAATTTATGGGCAATCTTTAAACGGAGCATTTATGCTGATGAAAAGCAATATAACAACCTGGATGCTCTTTGGTTTGCAATTGAGGGTGCCTGTGGATCGATCAAGCCTTGTGAAGTGTTAAATCTGACTTCATCTGTCGACAAGCGTCTCCTGAGGATCATCCAAAATGGAGGAGCTATGTCAACTTTACCTTCTAGTTTGTAGAAAATACAGTCGTCACGCCACCGCATTTAGTATTTACTGTACTAAGAACCAGTGCAGCGGCACAGGTAATGTCAGCTGCGGCTGCGACACACTCACCAGCTCTGTCTCAACCTTCCTCAATTCCCGTCTTGGCTGAACAACAAACAGGTTAACTCACGCGCACGTAGGTGTTAAGCCCCGCCCACTCCTTTGACGTAAGGTGGAGAGATTGATAGCAAACAGTGTTAATTAGTTCATACTTGTTACTCGCTTTATAAATACGGTGAGCCTGGGCTCCCATGAACAAAAAAGAAGGGCAATCATTTTTACACTATCACAGCTGTTAACTGTGCAATGCATAAATCAGCTTGCTTGAAATAACGCAATAAAATGTCGAGCGAATAGGTTAACAGGCGAAAAAATCAATTACAACAATGTTCCCACGGCTTCCTAAGTATTGATATGGCTTATTTTGTAATCATCATATACCATTTTACATACTAGTGCACTCCGCCATGAAAAATTACTGCGGAAGAAAATGGCTTACAGGGAAAAAAACTACAGTAGCATACGTATTATCTGGGCGGTATTAATCGCTCTAGAAGTAATTTAATTCCAAATTCATAAACTTTATTTGTGAAATTTGTATTGTAAAGAGCTTTTCTCGTCAAAATGTCACAAATGGTTAACGGGAGGAGTGTTTTTTTTTTTACTAGTTCAAGCGTCACATATTAGTCGTTCGAAGGCGGTATTTCATGTGATTAAGCGGTTTCTCCGTTGACACAGCATTTTTTTTCCACTTTTCTGAGAAAATCGTAATTATTAGGGTAACTTAGCTAGACATGCATTCAAAGTTTAACAAGAAAGATTTCGTTTCAAGTTTCATGGCTTCTTTAAGAGAAATTGGCGTTTTCTGTGGTTACATGGAAAAAGTGGGAGGGAAAACTGAATTCCTTATAATTACTACGTAGTAGTTCATCATTTTATAGGGGCAAAAAATGTTCGAAGCACAATAGATGTTACCGGTGAGAGCGAAAACTTAGGATACTCTTTTGCTGCCAAAATTCACTTTTTTCGCTACTCCGGAGCTTTAGGGAAAAGATAAAGGTTAACCAAGTTATTTTTCCCGTGTTCAAAATAGCCGAGCATCAATTATCAGCCCGTGGTAGCCGAAATATTGGTATAAATGAATAAGGAACACTATTGATACTTGTGCAACACCGACGATCTTCTCTCCACCTGACGTCACACGAGGAGATGCGCAGAACCGTCTCAAAATGGTCAAGCGATGAGTCAATCTGTTAACGTAGATCAGCCATGATTCCGGTGCACAAACCGTCGCTGTTGGCCTGTAGCTGCTCCTGGGTCGTGCTTCTAATGAACGTATTTCCCTTTTATACGAGTCATAAGTTTATTAAGTTGCAGATTGTAACTTGATGCTGCGGTGGAGGGTCACACCGCTTATCAGCTGAAGCCGGCCCCAACATCGAAGTCACCCTACGTATACTACGTGTGATACGCTGGACAATCCTACGGCGGGATACTCAAATGGGCGTAACCTGGACCTTTTCTACTGAATGTACGCCACACGAGATGTACAGAGCATCTTCACGTCCCCACGGTCGTCTCTTTCTCCGTGGCTGCGGATTCCTGGACTGACCTCTAGTAGAGTTCATGAGAGTGGGGCTGTAGTGGCTGCTTTTGCGGCTGCGTGACATCTGGGAGAGTCAGAGGCAACTATTGCTAACTATTAGCTTGCAGTTGTTCTTAACGGACTTGTGGAAATTGTTCTTACCACCGGCATCTCCGGTAAATAATCTATTCTACACAATGTAAATAATCTATTCTAAATGGTATAAATAATCGATTCTAAATAATCTATTCTAAATCTAAACGAACTATTCTAATCTGAATGAAGTTAATGAAATAATTGAACAAACTCGCAACCACCGTAATTTGCTACTACTGTACATTGATTTGCTACCCAAACTTGCTACCTAAACTAGCTACTGCAGCTCTGTCGAAGTATTACTCGCAGGACATCTTAAGGAATTTGCGGCACCATAGTGTAGCCTCGGCACTGAGTTTACGTTTTCATCTCCATTATGTTTCGTCGGGATTTGCTTCCAATATTTATTAATATATTGTTTTTAATTCTATAACGTCAGTTGAACTATCTATCGAATCAATGTTTATATTTAATTTCGGTACAGTAAGCTGCGCGGTACAATAGTTCTAATCATTATCACTCTTTATTTCGTGATAGCCTTATAAATCAGTTAACGTAAACTCTGAATATATCTTTCTCTAAGTAGTAAGAACGTATGAGCATAGGACGTCATTCTTATCAGCCGCAGGCCGGTGCCGCCTGGCCTGAGCTAACATAAATCTTGAGTTTTATTAAGGTCGATATTTGCTTGCTGCGATCGGTCGGCCGCGTTCCAAAGAACATAGAGCTTATTCATTGGTAGCAGCGAGAATTAGTTGGTATCGAATATTACCAGTTATTAATTAAGTAAAATTACTAAATACTTAAAAGCTTATTACTCTGGGCAGAAGACTGAAGGGTAACAACTTCCTCGCTTGGCACCGGTGTTTCCGCGACGGGGCTCCTATCTTCCCTGGGATTTTGCAGTCGTGGATATGTCGTGCGCGAACGATGGATTTGGACAATCGATCGATCGCGCTGCGCAAACGGTGGATGTTGTAGGTATTAGGCCGTAATTTCGAGTAAGTTGGACTATATTCGGGTTTAATGTCGGGTAGGTTAGGGGAGGCAAGGACTGTTTTTTTATTTTTCATTTTAAAATTTGAACGATCGATCGTTTGCGCTGCGCGATCAATCGATCGCACACAACAGATATACGCGAGGACCATTGCGCCGGTAACCTTACTAACGCGCACACAGTACTTTTTAATAAATAAACTAAATAACTGAGCTGCGTGTGAGTTTCTGCTGCAGTCCATACAGCCCATTTTCACCATCGCTTTGCGGTGGTGAAAATAAACTTCTTCTATATAGTTTATTGATTTCTCGGTTCATTTGATTCCATATTTGTTAAATGAGAGCGTTTCAAACAGCAGAAACCATTGTTTTTACCTTTGCATAATCAAAGCGGACACCTAAAACAAGTTTTTTTTTCAATTTTCGTAAAAACAAAATCACTGAAGTGAATATTGCTACGGATATAACCTAATAGCAAGGAGATTACTTTGCTAAAAATTACATCAAAATTTCGGTGGTATAACTTGAAAAACATAATTTTTATTGCAAAAATACGATTTGCATAATCAAGCCGCGCCTAGTGTACATATATCGTCTCCTACTACAACTACTACTGCTACTACTACTACTACTACTATTAGACTAATTCTTTCGAGGAGTCTGATGTCGACCCTTCTCCCCACCCTCTGACGTCACTGGCCTGAAAATAGACTTCCAGTCTTAACGGAGCATTAGCGGAGGTGCACACTCCAGTTTATAATTATTTGCTTCGACGTTCCATCAGGTGTACTAATAATAGGATCAAACAAATAATCATCTGATGAGGTGTGTGCTCATTGGCCGGCTCAGGATGCACCAGCCGCAACGTTTAGGAAGAACATATGTACACTGTACAGCAGATATCGTACTTATGTAGTGTTATTTACAATGCTGAGCTCGCTTATGCACTGCACTAAAAGTGTTGCTTGTCTGCTTGCGTCGCTAGAAGAAAGTTAAGCGTGACTTCATTTAGCCAACGTGCACTGACTTTAACGTAATTGTTTTTGTCATCAGTCACCTCTGTTCTATGCGATGACTCTCCCTATGGCACCAAAGACCTCACATATATTATTTAACACCATCACTATCATCACCACCGCTTCAATGCACAAGTTACTGGACCGGACTTAGTTCTGCGGCCTTTACGACGGTTCTGGCGGCGGTGGCTACAGTTTTCGTGAACAGAACCTGTCCTTCGCTTTCCTAACCTGTAAGAGCATTTAAACGAACCTCGTTTAACACTGTTCTAACCTAACGTGCCAGGCTTGACCTAACCCTAACATGCCCGACAGTAAACGCGAGAGTCGCCGCAAAAAGGACCACCGTTATTTCTAAGTTACGTAGTTTCGGACACCTCGGGGGAAGCACACAGGTAGCACCTCTCTACTAATAACGTATCTTTTTTGCAAATATTATCACTGTAGGTGCCATGTTTTTCATCACACCACATTCACTTTCAAAATTGTAAACGTATCTGTGCTACGATTAAACTAAACTATCTATCTATTATATAATAAAACTCTGTGAATTTTTTTTTATTTGTTTATTTATTTATTTACCTACTTACTTGCTTGTTTGTACACAGATTCTTCGTTTTAGGATAGGAAGAAATTTGAGAGTTGTAGATTCAATGCGGCTATATCCGTGAACCAGAAGATGAACCTGAGCTCGGCTGCATGAAGGTATACGTTAAATAGAAAGGTGATACGGGAAATGCAACTGAACTACGTCACATACATATTTCCCTTTGCTAACAGCTGGAATGCGGAATATTCCTCTGAGTAGTAGAGAAGCTGGTGATGGTAACCTGTACGGGTGTGGTCCAGGGGTAGAAATAACTACGTGGTAGATCTACCTACTACACTGCCCTGACCACTGTTGAATTGGCAGTGAATCTCTTGGAAATAGCCAAGACTATACGTAAAACATCTAATGTTAGGCCCATGGCTACTATTTTCCTTCTGGTTAGCCTAGGCCTAGTTACTGCTGTTATTCACACAGTTTGACACCCGACACTGCACCATACTTCACCGTCCCATGTTCGGAAATAGAAATATATTTTTATTTTTACTCCCTGGGTGTGGTCTATGACCAACTGAATAACACTTTTTAAGTAACAGCAAAGAAGATCGTAATGATGACTCAACGGGTCACGGGTCGTCTAGTTTGTCATTGAGGCTCTACTTAATTCATTATCATTACAGTTATATAATCTGTCGACAGACTGGCAGAGTATCATTATAAAGTAGAACAAAACTATAAAATATTTAACTATACCAACAAAGTATTATAATAAAGTATTCAGCGTAACACTTCAGAATATGTTTACATGCATTATTAATTACATCGATGTCATTAAAAATATTTGCAACTGGATTTAAACCTTTACAACTGTACGGCGAAGCCTAGAGCAAATATAGGAGAGTACTGGTACAAAAGTTTTCTTCATTGCGCAAGTTTTCTGTCACTTACAGCCCTAACTGAAGCAACCATGTGCCACCTGCGGCCTTCTCAATCAAGACATTCTAAAGCAGTTTTGTCCAAACTGGGGTCCGCGTACCCGTGGGGGTACGNTACGCAGTATAGTTCATGAGGGTACGTGAACACACCTCACATCAAAAAGCGTAAGTAATTTTCATTATTTTGTTGTCATATCGTCATTTTTATTTGTTCAATAAATTTGACTTTATCGACCAACACTCCTGTAATGCAGTCTTTTTATAATTAATATTCTATTTGCATGATTATCCTGAATAAAACTGAGTTTGGTCAGCCATAGCGAACGGGGCTTGCAGACTCTTCAACAGAACTGAACGACTGTTTCAAAAAGCACTTCCAATACATTACCCCAAGGATGATGAGGCTTTACAAGGTTAACTCGCAGAGAGGGACCAAGCTGCAGTGACCCATTTGTAATGAGGCTTGTGACGTCACAAACTTCAAGTACATTAATTAGTAGCTATTTTACACTGCTTCTCCATAATTTCATTTGGGCTTCCAGAGTGTTCTATGCGTCCTTCAATCTTTATAGCTGCCCAAAAATACGTATCAACGCATCTACGAACTGTTTTAGCTTTCTGAAGGATCAAATTTTATCATTATTGTTTCGGATAGTGTCTGTCAAATGTGACCCTAAGCTGCACCGTCGCGAACGCGTCGTTAACATATCCCCCTACGTATAAAATGCAGCATCGTTGGAAAATTACGGATTTAACATTCGCCAGTTTCAACAACATCGTTCCGTAATGGCGACGCCGCACGCTATCCAAAAGAAAGAGTATGCGAGTTATGCGCTCGAAATCGACGTCTGAACACCTGCACCCTCCCGCTTTTGCACAAAATTCTAGGATGGAGCAAGCAGCATTTTTGCGCTCGATTTAATGGGCAAACGCGCGAAATTTTGTAAACATACCGCCCCTAAGGACGCCCAGAGAAAATGATAGGCGGATATGGCGTTCAGTACGATTTCGGAGCCGCAACAGTTTATTATTTTCAAGATATTTTATCATTTAATTAGACTTACTATTACTTTTGAAGGCATTGGGTAACAACTATTATATTATTCTTACTGTCAGATGTATTTTTGTCATGGTGTTTAGACCGTAGCCATATAGTCGCTTAGATAACTGGAGCTCGAAGTTTTTTGACCAACGGTCCATTCTCACGTGTGAAAAGGGAGGTGCTTTATTGGGCAAGAAATTTTGTGTGTTTGCGAGAGTTTCCTCAGCTTTTGGCTAGCGTGTGTCACATCCAGAAGACAGTTTATGTGTGAAGAATACGGTTAGGTATTTTTTTTTTTTTTTGCACATTAGTTAACGCGAGTCGGACGCGACACTACTGTTATACTGCTGAAACGCGCGCAACGTATAGATAGGCTAGCTGATGTTTTTTTTTATTTTACCTAGCAATTGTATGACTTCTGCGTATTATGTAGATACTTTTGATTTAATATTACATCGCCGGAAGGAAAGTAATTTGGTTCTCTCATCCTTTAATGTTTTTCTTACAAATCATGTTAATAAGTTCTATCTCGGCGTTTAATCATTCTCATATGAGCCCATTTTTGTTGCAGAGGTTTGAAATTATAGATCATAGCAGATCATTGGTAGAAGACGAAAATAGATCGAAAACATTGAGATATTCACTCATATGATTCTATCTATAGAATGCCATAATACTCTCGATTAAACAAACTCACTTGATTTATTGCATTTTAAAAACGATAAACTTGGCTCTAAAATGGCTTCTGACGCATGTGGGCATTTGCCGGTTGGGTAAATGTTGAATTTGGAACTTGCGGAAAGTTACACGGTATACTACGGTATATGTAATCCCGTGTATTTTCATGTGCTGAGTCCAAATATGACTACGGGAGCCATCAGAAATGTTTAGTTTTTGAGATATTTGACTCTGAACTTCCCATTGCTTTTCTAGGGGAGAAAATAACCGTCTTCATGTAAGCTTGCTAGCAACCTAACCTAGCCTAAACTAACCTTGCCTAGCCTAACCTAACGTAGCCTAACCTAACCTAGTCCTAACATAACCAAGGTTACATCAGATTAGATTAGCTGGGATAGGCTAGATTAGGTTGGATTAGGCTAGGTTAAGTTAGGTTCTTCTGGGTCGCTTGCATCCTATTTGGCGACGGTTATAATTTCCGCAGAAAAACGATGGAAATTTCAATGCCAGATATTTCAAAAACTACGCATTTCCGACGGCTCCGACCTATCAATTCCAACTCAGTATATAAAAATACATAAGATCACATACAGTGTCCGTACCTTCTAACTTTCCACAGCTCATAAACTCAACATTTACCTCCGGTTGAATTCATCTGCTCTTTCACAAGCCTGTTAACCAACGATCTTTCAAAATTTTATCCTTAAGAAAGAGAAAGTAGTTCGTAGATGCTTTGATACATATTTTTGTGCATCAGTTCAGATCCTAGGACGTGTAGGACACTCTAGACGCCCAAATTAAATGACGAAGAAACAATATAAAATAGCTACGTATTACCGTACTTGAATTTTGTGACGTCACTTGCCTCATTACTCATGGTGCACTGCAGCTAGGCTCCTCCCCGTGCGCTAACCTTTTTAAAGTCTCATCCTTGGTGGGACAGTGTCTGTAAAATATGGACCTAAGCTGTGCCGTCGCGAACGAGTCGTAAACATTCCTCCTCTCCTAATAGTAAAAAAATACACCATCATGGGAAAAATAACGGATTTAACATTCGCCAGCTTCAGCAACAGGTTTTCGTAGACAGTTTATGTGGGAAATACGGTTAGGTAATTTTTTTTTTTTAGTTAGTTAACGCGAGTCCGACGCGACACTACTGTTATACTGCTGTAACGTGCGCAGCGTATATATAGTAGGCAAGCCGATGTTCTTTTTTTTCTAATTTTATCGAGCAATTGTATGACCTTTGTGAAATATGTATAGACTTTTGCTTTAATATTACTTTACCGGAAGGGAAGAAATTCGTTTCTCTGGTCCTTTAATGTTTTTCTCACAAATCTTGTTTAAAAGTTCTTCTATCTTGCGTTTAATCATTAGCATCTGAGCCAATTTTTGTTGCAGCGGTTTGAAATTATAGAGGACAGCAGATCATCGGTTGAAGACGAAAATCAATCGAAAACAAGAAGGTTTTCAACCATATGATATCATCTCCAGAATACCATATTACTCTCGATAGAGGTCACTTGATTTATTGCATTTTAAAAAGACGATAAACTTGACTCCAAAAGTGCTTCTGACACATGCGGGCAGTTGTCGGTTGAATTTACCTGCTCTTTTGCAAGCCATTTAATCAACGTTCCTTCATAATTTTATCCTTCAAAAAGTTAAAAAAAAAATCGTATATGCTTTGATAAATATTTTTGTGCAACTATAGAGATTGTAGGCCCAACGGAAATGATGGAGAAACAATGTACAATAGCTGCGAATCAACGTACACACTTGAGTTTTGTGACGTCACAAGCTTCATTGCCCATGGTGCTTGGCCTCGCCCCCTAGATTAACCATGTAAAGTCTCAGCATCCTTGGCAATACCCCTGCTGAAACTGTTGGTGGATTCTGTTTTTGGTATCACGGATACTCTGTCCAGCAGTAGGGTGCAGAACTGGACTGTCGGCTCGTGTCACTGCTGGAAACCTTTCGTCTTGAAAAAAGAAAAATACTGAGAGTAAGGCATTCTGAGCAAGCATACCTCCACCAAGCAAGGAATGTAAATTTAACGAAAAATTCGAATTAGTCCTGAAACTAGAATTTCCTCTTCATCAACCCGAAAATTTGATCTTTTGTGCCTCCTGACAGCAATAACAGCTTCTGTAATTTTATTAAAGATGCGTTCTTAATTTTTATAAACTATGTTGTAACAAACATTAGTCAAACATACAAACAGAAGAACCGATCATCATCAAATTTTTGTCATTTGCGTTTATTAATATTTCTAACAACTCCTGCAAATTGCATGAAAATCCGTTCACACCTTTTGAGGTATGTTACTGACAAACATTTTGCCAAACGTGGCGACTAACAAAGAAATTAACAAACAGATCAACACAAAACTTTGGTCATTTGCTATTAGTAATAACCCCAAAAATTCCTGATAATTTCAAAGGGATCCGTCCATAACCTTTTGAATTACACTACCAAGAAACCAGAGGCAGAAATATAAGCAAGCAGTTGAATGATCGTCACCAAAAGTAAATCATCAGTTACTCTTAAAATACCTGACAATCCCTATGAATTTCATAAAGTGCGCCCATAACTTTTTAAGCTGTCTTTGTCACAGACTAACAGACAGACAGGAAAACAGACAAACAAAGTCGACGAAAACATAACCTCCTCGGCCTCAGTAATTATGAAGCTTCTGTTCAGTCGAGAGTACGTCGTTTGATTGATGAATCATTGATCAAAAATCATAGAATGAATCATTGTATGAATCATTTTATGAATCATTGTATGAATCATTGTATGAATCATTTTATGAATCATTGTATGAATCATTGTATGAATCATTGTATAAATCATTGCATGAATCATTGGATGAATCATCGTATGAATCATTGATCAAAGAATCTGTGTATTGTCAACTAAATGTTGATGTGACTGAATCTAATACAAAACTTGATATGGGACTGCACCTCCAAACTGTGTGACATGGAGGGGCGGAAACACTGTTTTAAGATCATTTCTGCTGCTGGACCGAAGACAGCCAATCTTCCGCGGGTATGGGAATGTTGACCTCCCCAGGACACCACTTTATGACAATCCCGAGGTCTACCTCCGAACAGCTGCCGCGCTCGCTGTACCGGTAGAGGTCGTGAGGGACAACCAGGCCTAATGATGGCAACACTTTAATAAGGAATGGAGCAATTTAGCGCTTTGGTTTTGGGGCAAATAATCGCCCTCCTACGGGGCGAACTGTCATGAAGCGAGCAAAACTATAAGGGACATTTGTATCTCTTCAGAAAATTTCCGGTTAGCTGTTTAAATTTTGTAAACTCTTTTCTTCACGATATAATTTGCCAGTATCGGCAATAGAGTTAGTCGCGTTTTTACATTGGTGCAGAGAAAAAAGAGACAAACCGTTATAGCCTATCATATTTTTTTTTTTGCAATTTGAACAAAACTGGATTTGTTGTTTATGTTTGTAATATAATTAACAGCAGCTCCCCTCACATGTCCCTCACAGCAGCTCCCCTCACATATCCCTCACAGCAGCTCCCCTCACATGTCCCTCACAGCAGCTCCCCTCACATGTCCCTCACAGCAGCTCCCCTCACATGTCCCACGCAGCAGCTCCCCTCACATGTCCCTTACAGCAGTTCCCCTCACATGTCCCTCACAGCAGCTCCCCTCACATGTCCCTCACAGAAGCTCCCCTCACATGTCCCTCAGCAGCTCCCCTCACATGTCCCTCAGCAGCTCCCCTCACATGTCCCTCAGCAGCTCCCCTCATATGTCCCTCAGCAGCTCCCCTCACATGTCCCTCACAGCAGCTCCCCTCACATGTCCCTCACAGCAGCTCCCCTCACATGTCCCTCACAGCAGCTCCCCTCACATGTCCCTCA
>LQNS02278149.1:7085030-7097322 GCA_001587735.2 Parhyale hawaiensis
TACAACCAATGCCTCTCATTATTGTACACCTTATAAAACATACATAGCTCAGCTACTCTTCTCCTGTGGGACAGGTTCACCAGATCATTATCAGCACACAGCCTGCTGGCTGAACTAACTAATGAATGACCGAACAGATCATCACAAAAATTTGGTTATGTACTTCTTGTAATATAACAGCAAATCATGTGAATTTCTTAAAAATCTGTTCATACCTTTTTGATTTATGATACCAAGAAAAGATAGGCAGATTAACAAACAAACAGGTCAACGGATCTTCACAAAAATGTAATTATCTGTAACTGTTAACAAGCCTTGTAAATTTCGTCAAGATCCGTTAATAATTTTTTTAGTTATCTTGGTGACAGATATACAGACAGACAAACACGACGAAAAACTGCAGCTATAATTTTTTACATAATGGTACTAATAAAAAAGAGTCAGACGAACAAACAGTTGAACTGTTCTTCACCAAAAGTTAATCTTCTGATGTGATACTCCTACCATGCCCAACAATTCCTGTAAATTTCGTAAAGTTCCGTCGATAACTTTTTAAGTTAGCTCGGTGACAGATAAGGAGACAAACCGAATAACAAACAACCGAACACGCAGACAAACAAGACGAAAACAAAAAAAAAAAACTTCCTTGGCGGAGATAATAAATCTTCAAGACTGTATTTTAGCTAAGTGAAGCAACCAATAATCAACTGCAGCGGCAGGCTAGCGAATGCAGATATTAACTAGAACGATTCGTGGCGTAAGACCATCACCCTCGGTGGGATCAAATTTCACCTCCGTCTCTTTTCGATGGCCAGCTAATTTTTTTTTTTTGTGGATCACATCGAGGATAGCCCACCAGACTCCCTGCAAAAACTGATTGACATAGCTCAACTCCTACCTGATTTCAGGTTGAAAGCAAAATTTATCGCCGTCATTTTTTATGGCCAGCTGATAATAGCTTTTTGGCATGGGTCACATCGAGGGCAACTCACCAGACTCCCTGCAAAAAAAAATTATGAACACTGCTCAACTACTTCGACTACTTATTGCTGGACAAACAAACATATACACAAACTGAAATCATCAACGAAAACATTATCACCTCTTTTCTCTCTCGGGTGATACTGACACAGAATTAAGGCTGCTGGCTTTGCACTGCACACTATTGCCCTGCACACTATAGCCCTGCACACTATAGCCCTGCACACTATAGCCCTGCACACTATAGCTCTGCACACTATAGCTCTGCACACTATAGCCCTGCACACTATAGCCCTGCACACTATAGCTCTACACACTATAGCCCTGCACACTATAGCCCTGCACACTATAGCCCTGCACACTATAGCCCTGCACACTATAGCTCTGCACACTATAGCCCTGCACGCTATAGCCCTGCACACTATAGCCCTGCACACTATAGCCCTGCACACTATAGCCCTGCACGCTATAGCCCTGCACACTATAGCCTTGCACGCTACAGCCCTGCACACTATAGATCTGCACACTACAGCTCTGCACGCTAAACTTCACAAAAACGCAAGTTGCACGATATGTCTAACAGAACGTAAATGTTTCTCTTTCTTGTTGCAGGAAGAGTCCGAAAGAAGCTTCGTCGTTGCCTGTGGCACCTCTGAGCAACGCCAGGGCTCCCTACACCCTGCCATCGCTGGACTAGCCATAGCCTAGCGGCCTACACTCCACCCTCGCTAAACTGAATTAGCTACAGTACTGTACAGAGTCCTACTCTCCACCCTCGCTGAACTGTCTTCAGTACAGCGGCCTTCACTCTACCCTCGCTAATCTGAATTAGATACAGTACCGTACAGAATCCTACTCTCCACCCTCGCTGAACTGTCTTCAGTACAGCGGCCTACACTCCACCTTCGGTGAACTAGCTTCAGTACAGTGGTGTACAATCCACCGGCGCTGAACCATCTTCAGTTCAGCGGTCTACACTCCACCCTTGCATTCATCTGGAGGGGCGGACAGTTGCGTATGCAACATAGCACACGTTGCAGCACCTCTTGCTGGAGTAACAAAGAGTTGTGTCCACAACGTAGAATATGCTGCGGTTACTAGCAACAAACAGTTTCATGTGCAACATAGCACACGCTGCAGCACCCACATGATGTAGCAACAAACTGTTGCGTTTACCACATGGCACACGCAACACAGCCACACTCCAACACTCCCTCGCATTACACTCTCCTTGTAATCTAAGGTAATGACGTTGGCTGTCGTAGAGATTCCCGTATAATAGCAGATTGTTTACAAGTAATTTAATCTAGATTGTTTAAATGTATCTATAGCCTATGAAATAAATATTATCGAGTACTTAGATAGAAGATTATTCTTGAGAGATAAGAGCTATGCCCTGGGTCAGTTTACAAGCGCGATAGTTCATAGGGGAGTTCCTAGATGTCAGTTCCAGCTCTGAGACACTAAGATTCCAGCTGATTTGGGCTCATTTCGAGATGCTCAACCTAGTTCTTCTAACAGTTATTGCCCTTCTTATCAGGTATTGGGAAGTGAGACCTAGTCTAGTAATCACTAGATATGCATATATAATATATGTCAAATGTGTTGCTGTTCACTCTATCTTCAGTATTAACAGTGTACTTCGATACTCGTAGATTTCTTCGATACTCGAATACAGTAGTGTATGTCGATACTCGTAATGAACCGAAACTCTCGTAGGGTTTTATTCATGACCGCTGGGCTGCAGCCTCTGAATCTGCAACATTCATATTCTGCTCAGAGGTGTGCCTTAGGCCGGTACCCCACTGACGCAACAATGCCTTAGGCCGGTACCCCACTGACGCAACAATCGATGCAATGCGATTTTTTGTGGAAGACATTACGCCTTTCAGCGATAGCGTGTTGCGCGATCTGGGTTGCGTAGGTGGGGACAGTAGATTGTTGCACCCCATGTTGCGTTTTTTTCTATGCAACAAATTTGTTGCGTCGCTTGTTGCTTCGATGGGCGCGGCCTTACAGACACTGAACAACTGATGTTCCTGAAGGAAAGAAAGGGACACGATTCCCAAGTCGGTCTGGAATTATTCCCTTCTGCATAGAGCAAACGTTATTCTTTGCTGAGAAGTTTCTAACCATTACAACAATAAAAACAAAAAATTTGAACAATGTGCAATTAAACTGAAAGTATGCTTAAAAATAAAGGCAACATAATTAAAGAAAAAAAAATCAATTGAAATTTGATGAAGTGGCGTGGCACCACGGGTAGTGCTAGCCCAAACCCTAATATTAAGATCAAATTTGCCATCGGCATCACAAAACGAGCCCTTATCAGTGTGTAGCTTTTTGTGACTCGAAGAATATCTTTTACACAGAGCAGTGGAAGTAGAGCATTTTGCTGTGTAGTTGAGAGGATTTTCTGTAAGACTGTGTGTATCTCAGAGCAGCTCTGGTGAGAAAGTCGCACAGACTTCGCCAGTGTGTGGCTTTTTTATTGTTCTTTGTAACGCTCTGGGCAGACGGAGCTTCGCGGGACTTGTTGATACCGGCGCTGCCTGGCGGCCCATTGAGGCCCTGTGGCCCATGGAGATTTAATAGAAAGGAGGGAGCAAGCAGCCTGGGCGTACGATGATGCTAAACTTTTCGTCAAGGCTGAAGCCTGGCTGACTGGCTGCACATATATATTGCAATATTAATTGAAGTTTTTGAAAAGGTGCGTTGGTATTACACTGTAAAAACAATCATAAATATTCTAGTATGCCCGGGTGCAATTGGGAACCAGATGTATGTGCGCGGAATGGCTGGAAGGCTGTGGCGGCTGGAAGGCTGTAGCATTGTGCCTGGACTGAGTGAGACAAAATACAGTTTGTGGGCCTATCGGATGAAATATACATATACTTTATTGCCGTTTTTCTGCCAATGATCACTGCTAGACTGCACTTGATGCATTTTAATACATATATATCGCTTGTAGAATGTGTTTTTATGGAAAAACGAGGTACCAGAAATCAGCCATACAAAAAAAAAAACAGCTGGCTGGTATGCCAGGCGAGCTACATGCAGCCGTCTTACCTCCTTCTTTTAAACCTCCTTGCTGGGGCCTCGCGGGCTGCCTGCCGGCCAATACCAGAGGATTAACGTTCGCTGACAACGGAAGAAGGAAGAGCAGGCGACCAAATTACGAGCGATTAATTCTCTACCCGAAAAAAAAAATGTTCACAGATTCGCCGTCAACACAGTTATTGCACCTGCTCTCTTCGCAGTGAGAGGGCGAGAGACAGAGAAAGAGAGAGAGAGAGAGAGTTGAACTGTAGAAGCGCACCAAAGAAAGAGAGAGTTGAATTGGAAAGGTGCACTAAATTTTGCAGCGACAGCTCAAAGTAGCTCAAAATAAGATGAACTTCCTAAATTTATGAATGCAGATAAATGAGTGCACGTGCTCTGCACGCACAGATTACATATCACTCGATCCGAAGCGGTACACCTTTAGATTCGAGCAAATGCTTGCTCCTACTTACTTTTTTTTCTTTTTTTGCTAAATTTGTCAGCCAAGAGACAGGGCAGGCGTCAGATAACTGTCCAGATTTCTCTGTATAATTCTTTCGCCGCAGTGTTGGCTACTGAGCGTTTGTTATTCAATTACCATTTATTTAATTTGTACCATACTATCCTCGTTAGAACTATCGCTAGACGTCGTGTACTTTTCTTCTATATACACACCTACTTCTATTTCCTAAAGTTCTGTCTTATTTTGCTAGCAGTTTTTTTTATCGGTAACTCACGAAGTCAGCAGTCATAACTTGCGCATGTTATAATCATTTTTGAGAAATTGCAGCAGAAGTTATATGTCACGTACGGAATCTAACTGTTTGTTGTACGCTTGTATTACATTGCACGGTAGACTGAGTCACATCAGTCAAAAACCATTATTTTTTATTTATAAATTGATACTCTTACAGGAGTTGAATACAATACCGCCGAAGTAGACCTCTTCCAATCCTTTATTGTCTCCTAAAGCGCCGTATAGTGTTTATTTATTGGCAGACTCCAGTAACGTAGCTATTAACCAACAATTTTCGTCCAACTAAAATTAAATAATTTTTGCTATTTAAAGTTTATATTTATGTATATTACTAAATTACTAACGAATAAAATACTTGTGCTTACTTCTATTAATTCAATTTGCAAAGTTTTTCAATTAAAATTTCTGTGTGGATTTTATTCGTGAGGAAATTTCTGTGAAGATTTTATTCGTGAGATTTAATATGCAGTTTAAAGAACGGTACATCAAATGCAGTTCGTAACGAAAACGTACAGAGTAAAACACGGAATTTACTACGATCAATCAACTAAGCGATGCATTTACCAGGCAATAAATTTAAAAGGTGCTGAATGTAGCGTTCGATGAATTACAATTCCATTAATTCACCGTTCAATGAATTTATCAGGTTAGGCATTTCTCATTCGATGAATTTACCGGGTAATGAACTTATCGTTCAGTGAATTCATCAGGAGATAAATACTGTATACAATTTGAAAAATTTTCTGGCTCCGTAATAGAATGTCTACTGTTTCTGGGAACGATACACACACTGCACATTACTATCAGTAGTGGACGGTAAGATTCAGTTTCATTGAAGCTTTGGCGAAGCAGTTAAGCTTGCAACCATCCTGCGTCACCGGTGTACCAATTACAAAGCCTGTCTTGCAGCCCTGGTCTGACGGCAGCCTTAGTCGGTTGGTAGCAACAGAAACTGCAGCCAAACTTTACACTGAATTAGTGGAGTGAATTTGACATGTTTTGTTCATTGGCTGAAAGAATGCACACAGCCAACCATTTTCTGAAGCGTCCAGTGCAAGGATAGCCGTCCGTCTGGACGCTGGAGTGAAGGCATCCATGACTTCTCGACACGAGCAGCAGCATCAGCAGCAGCAGCAGCTGCAGCAAGTCACGCTGCGCACATCAGATTTCACTACACTCTACTTACCGCACGCACGCGGCACGCTCTACACACCTCCATTATTACACACCTCACCGCATAATACGCCAGGCGTTACTGCGCATTTTCTTCAAGCTAACGCACCTCTTTCTGCACTATTTCGTCTTAATTTTGCAGCTTTCTGTTAATACACATATTGTTTTTCAGTTGGTATGACTAGCAAATTACCACGTAGGGACTTGGTTGGAAAAGGTGAAACTCCCGTAATTTTACCATGAATTTCTCTGCCTGCAGTTCACTGCGCTTCTCTCGGAAGTGGGCGTGCGGCCTGCGCCCCTTAATTGTAATGGGTGCAATTCACTGTAGGGAATGGGAATACTTGTACCAGTTTCTGGATTGTGATGGGTGCAGTTCACATTTATTAGTTAAGAATAATTACCTCCGCCAAGAAGGTTATGTTTTTTCCAGTGTTCGTTTATTCGTCTGTCAGAAAAATTGCTGGAACTAATAAAAATATCACAAGGAACAGATAATCAAGTATTTATGATGACCCGAAATTAATCCTCGATTCTGGACCAGTTCAAAAATTTCTTTAACATTGCGTCGTTTGGAGAATGGCGGCACATCTCGGAACGTTTCTCTATTCTTACTTCTGCAATTGCATCTGAAGCCAACCTGAATAAACTGCGGTTACCATGCGAGGCCACGCTGGTGCATCATCTCAACTGCAATGCTGCATTACTAAGTTACTAACAGTTCATGCATCTTGTCAATACAGTGAATGCATGATGCCGATGAACTAGAGAAACGTTCAGAGAGGGCAGGCCGCAGCCAAGCAACGCCTTGATCACAAGAATTTCAAAATGGTCCAACATCCAGTTTAATTTCGGATCAACACCAAAATGTAGTCAGTTGTTCTTCGTGATATTCCTGAAAGTTCCCGTAAATTGCATGAAGAACCGTTCATTCATCCCCTTCTGAGTTAAGCAGTTGAAAAACAGAGAGACAAAGAGAGAAGGAACAAAAGCAAAAACGGACAGGCGGATCATCAGCGAAAGTTGATCATTGGTTTCCCCTGATTATAATGTACCTAACAATTCTTGTAAATTTCATGACGATTTGTCAATAACTTTTTGAGTTATTTACCAAAACAAACAAATCCCGTCAAAAACCTAACCTCCCTGGCGCAGGTAAACATCTCTGTATAAACAGTAAGACAGAAGCAAATACATTCTTGCATCAGAAATTTTGCGCATCGACCCCATGTTGTCTTCCAGCGTCTGTAAGAAAGCATAGGAATGTCACTCAAATCTTGCGAAGAGAAAATTAAGCGTGACCAACGTGTTGTTATTATCCCCACTTGAGCTACTGAGCGTTGTTTTTGTCCAGCTTTGAGCTGCCGAGTGTTGTTATTTTCCTGACCTCAACTGCCGAGTGTTGTTATTTTTCTGACCTCAACTGCCGAGTGTTGTTATTTTGATGACCTGTACTGCCGAGTGTTGTTATTTTCTTGACCTGAACTGTCGAGCGCTGTTATTTTCCTGGTGAAACACTCTGGGAACTCATACCTTCGCCAAGCAAGGCAATGTATAGTAGAAATTCAAACTGGTCTTGACACCACAATTTTCTCTTTGTCATCACAAAAATTTTGTCATTTGTACCTCTTAACGGTAGTAACGGTTCCTGTAATTTTCTTTATGCTCCGTAAGTAACTTTTTGACTTATGTTCTGCCAAATGCTAAGACAAACATGTGGTCAAACACTTGAACGGACCACTTGATCATCATAAAAAAATTTGATCATTTTTGTCTCTCAACATTTCTTCATAACGATTGCTGCAAATTGCATGCAGAACCGTTCATACCTTTTGGGCTACGTTGCTGACAAACATAAAATCTGGCAAACATTAAAGACAAACAAACGGACAAACATATCACAAAAATTTAGTCATTTGCTCTTCCAAACATTCCAGAGAATACATGTAAATTTCATGAAGATTCGCCTATAACATTTGAGTTATGTTGCAAAAAAGTGACAGACAAACACGCAAACAAACGGTTCAACAGATATTGACTAAAAGTTTTTCATCAGTTTTTCTCAAATAACATGCTTAATAATCTCTGTAAATATCGTAAAGATACGTCATCAATTTTTTAATTGTGTTGACGACAAGCAAGCAGGAAAATAGACAAACTACAATAAAATATAATCACCTTGGCGGAGGTAATAACACTAACAACAATGTTAATGAAAACAAAAAAAAAATCACGCATTTTCTCACAGGGATGCAGTGCTCACTATATTAGGGCAGGAAGCAAACAGCGTAACCGGAGGACGCACGAGAAATTGGCATCAAAGAGTGACGTCATCATCGACGAATCTATGGCTGAGCAGCCTAAGAGTATTTTAACTAATTTAACCAAAAAAATCGTCTAATATTGCAAGATTCATCTCTAGCGTATAAATAAATTGAGAGCATATATATACACTAATTTAGCAATTATCTATAGGAAATTGCAGTGCATGCTGGTGGAAACTTTCACAGCGTTAGCACCGAATTTGGTCCTTTTAGCGACCGGAATTAATTTATTTTTCTTAATTGAAACCTTATTTACACTTCAAATTCAGTTCACAGTGCTCTTCACAGAACATATTTATGCCTTACCAACAAGTATAAGCACCATTATAGCAAATTCTGTACGCGAGAGAAACCACAGTAACAGTTAGCCTATTGCTCGAACTTTCTGTACTTGGCGACAACATTTTACGGTATTTTGCAGCTCAAGTGACTGGCCAGCCATGAGCGGGAGATTGAATGAAATAAATCGAAAGAATACGGTGATATGTTCAAGACGACAACGTACGAAGGCCTGAGGTCTCATACTCAAATACTTCGACTCGTCGATGCGATGTAAATTTGGTACGTGCGGTCACGGCTAAGTTTCATTTTAGTCCTATTGAGTTGTCCCGTTGCATTCTTTGCTTCCTGGGGTGCAGCACCCTGAGTTATTCATTGGTATAAGTAACATTCTTAAAGCTAATACATGCATGGGACAATATTTACGTGGTTTGGTGATTTACGCTAGTGGGTGGTCAGTGCTAACCCGTTAAAAGCTAAATAAGTAACAAAATTGTGGAACAGACATTCTAGTTTAACATTTTTTAGCCTAAACAACAGAGAAAAATTAAATATAAAATAGATACATTACAATATGAAATACGGTGAGCGTTTTATGCGGTGTTACATTTTTTGTCCAATAAATGATAAAAAAGAAATTTAGATATAAAATAGACATATTACAGCTAAAAATACACTGCACGAATTTAATTTAATTCAACTCTGTGACTGCGACTCCGCCTTATGTGATGGATAAAAATATATCTAGCAACAATGGTCTTTTGGAAGCATCAGAGAGAAGTTAAAAGAGCAATTAAGAACATATGAACTAACTGAAATTTCTGCTATGGGTGAGAGAGTCTCCGTCACTTTCCCTTGGAGAATCTTAACGCAATTATTGGGATCTCTCGAAGTGCGACAACACCATCCTGGTGAACTGATTATATTCAGTCGCACCATGTATTAATTGGATCGGGGAAATCTCTCCAAAACTTAGCTCCAGAAACAGTAAGCGCTTGCTGACCAGTCCTGGTGCTATAGTGTAGCACACTTGGAGATGCTCTCGCAGAAGAGATCATCCACTGCTTTCACTACTGGGAGTAAACTGTACAACCTCGACATTTCCACGAGTACCATGCACTGAGCTTAAAACACATTACGATTCATCTAGTTTTAATTTCATGCGAACTCGTGGCCATTGGAGCATTTATCGGTGGACTGGCATGATTGCGCTTGCTTAATTTTTGTCGATAACCGTTTTTGCTACAAAGTTTTTACACATCTAACATACGATATTCAGAGGCGTTTACCCAGTTTAAACGATGTAATAAATACCGTCGTGTGTTTATTAGTTCATCTACTTGAATATTTATGTATCTGTATCTTTCGTGTCACGCTCTTAACAAAACTGGAGAAAATGGCCAGGATGCAGATTTTGAAATTGTGTTGCGTTTTGATGGAGCGATAACAGAAAAAACAGACCAGGTTGCAGATGATGGCCAAAGTGGGAATACTTAAAACTGAATGCACTTCTTGCTCAATCAACGTTGATATCTAAACAACGAAAATATTTAATATATTTGTAACATCTCTTAGCGCTCACATGGAGTTTGAATTCCTACTTTATCCATACAATGAAACTCTATTTGCTCTCAGTTGACGAAGAACAAATCGCGTAGACAGTCAGCGAGGCACAACAGAAGCGATTTTTTAAAGTAGCCCCAGTAACTGTTTTTACTAGTTTGCTTCCTTCCTTTAACGAAGCATTTATCGCTAGGGCACAGAAATTTTGATGTACCGAAGTTGTATCATGAAGTATGCAGGATATCTGGCTGGTAATTTAATTAAATTCAGTTGTTCTTCCCTGCTTGCTATATAAACTATTTTTTTACATGTCATTTAATTGAAGGAAATGGGCGTCGCTCAGATGAATCGATGCGGAGACCGCTCATCTTCTTTGACACTTTGACTTGGCCGTTGCAGCGTAGCCTTCAAATGAGTGATCAATGATGAAGGGTTATCATATATTCCTTGCTGCCATTTTTGCCAGCGCGGGCACTCTAGTAATTATTATACTAATACTCTTCATCAATACACACGGTGTGAGCAGCGGCCAGCGCGCACTGTTGACACTATCGATCACTACGGCGATTACAATAATTAGAAATGCGGTCTCAAACAGTCGCTCTTTTATTGCGTGTTCAGACTACGTTGGAAGCCCTTCTCACGATCACGTGGAGTAACTAGAGAACAGGATATAAACAACACAGCAGGTTGCTCCCAAACGATTTAGTTGAACGCTTGAAGTTATAAAAAGTGGCCTCTTGAGAGTTTTGTGCCCTTAGCAAATATTTTTTTTTGTCATAGCAATAACGTGCAATTTCATTTGAAATAGCTAAATGAGCATCACTAACACTTGAGTGCAAGAAAAACTGACTACATTTGCAATGAATATTAATGTTTTCTAATAATTACCTAATGAAAATATTCTTCTTCCACAACATTCAACGATTGCAGTTTTACGGATGATCGTCTCTGCAGTTGAACTCGTTGAAATTCGATGTTGTGCATCAGCTATTTGTGATAGCAGGCCCGCATAAAACACGATCTCCATTCAAAAGATCGAGTGGGCGGTGGGACAGGCATGCTATACTTTTGCTCGTTATACGTAGCGATGCCGCAATACTCACGCGATGGTTAGAAACAAACAAACAAACAAACAAACAAACACACTCGCAAGTTGCTCCGGAGTCGATGTCCAGATAAGTACAACAGAAAGCTCAGGACAGACGCGGCAGTGTACTTTCCTTGTCCTGGATAGCAGCGTAGCAGCGGCGACAGCAGGGGACGCTTATTGGAGCGTCCCAGGTGTGCACGCAGGGGCAGGTGAAACGCTGGTACTTAGGGACTGCGTGTTTGTGGTGGTACAGGGGAGGGACTGGTACACTAGTGGCCACACAATACGGTAATATGGGAGGTACTAACACAATGTTGGCTGTATAGTGGCGTGGTACAGGGGGGGGGACTGGTCTGGTGAACAGACGGTCTCACAGTGAGGTGGTACAGGAGGAAGTACTGACACATCGTTGGCCACACAGTGAAGTACTACAGAGAGTGAAGTACCTGTACAGAACTGAGTATATGCTGAATTGGCGCAGTGCTGGGTACACAGCTAGCCAGTACAGAAATTCTACTGGTACAGTGTTGAATGCACAATGAGCTGATTCAGAAGGAACTAGGTGCATGGTGAGCTGCTTCAGAGGGAGGGACTGGTACTATGTTGGGTACACAATGAAGTAGCAACAATATGCTACAGTTAAAGTACTACACCAGCTCTAGCATACAACTATTCCAATAGATTACCTCAGTACCAACAGAGTATTGCAGTGCCAACTAACTACTACAGTACCATTAGGGTACCACAATACCAAGAGCGTTCCGTTATACTACAGTGCAAAGAGAGTACTACAGTGTAATTGATATGCTACAGTACCATCAAAACACACTAGAACAATCGAAGTACTACACTACCAACATAGTACCACAGTCGTAACTTAATGCACAAGAGCGCCGTAAGAAGAGCGCTGCCACAAACCGTTTCCTACCGTATAATGCATTGTTAGGTTTTAGGGCCCAACTCTTCAGGTGCACCGCCGGCCGTATAATGTATTGCTAGGTTTTAGGGCCCAACTCTTCAGGTGCACCGCCGGCCGTATAATGTATTGTTAGGTTTTAGGGCCCAACTCTTCAGGTGCAC
>LQNS02278149.1:7106118-7146170 GCA_001587735.2 Parhyale hawaiensis
TCACTGCCTATGCCTGTGGTCTTTGATAGAGAGACATCCGTAGCATGATACTCTAGGAAGGTACTTACAGCTCCGTCAGGTCTCACTGCCTATGCCTGTGGTCTTTGATAGAGAGACATCCGTAGCATGATACTCTAGGAAGGTACTTCACATCTCCGAAATTAATGCTAATTTCACGAAGCTAAAAAAGTGCATCTGTGATGAAGGCTCCTTCGCCCGAAGTGAACGATCACTATCTGTACCCTCGTGTCTATATCAGAAAAATGTACCCCCCACGTCGCTACTTCTGTTGCAAACTTGGAATATCCCCGCTAATCTTGATTTAAAGAAGGTGTAAAAGAGCATAGTTGGAAAGAGTATGCTAAAGCGAGGAGCCCCGGATGAAAGACATCTGGATTGCCCCAAACCAAGACACTTCGAAGCATGATTCATCAACCTTCATCACTGCAAGCATCTATTAAACTGCCTGCCTATGCACTTCGGGAATGATGGCTACTTTGAACCGTACGGAGTAGGGAGCCAACTAGACACTAATTGCATCCTCATCTACGTTTGCTAATTCCAGGGTCGACGTTCCTTCCATTGAATCCTTCTAGAGAAGAGACTCTAAATAGATGAATACTAGCGGCCTGGACCATTGTTAAATTTTGGCAGATAATGGTTACTTTCAGGAAATCAGTGCTTCCTGGGTTTACCTTTATTTTCGTAGTGCATCTTTCAGGAATATCTTTCCCGTTTCCTCCGTTGGTCTTCTACTTAATTTGGGGCGAACTCATCGAAAAACCAATATCTGTAGTGGGGAAAAAACAGAGCGCAACAGTTTATGCCGCTGGTAGTTTCGCCTCGAACGAATAAACTCTGGCAGCTGTGAACCACAAGAGCGCAGAGCAGAATCATAGGGCCAAAAATTCAGTTTAACTAGCAACTAACTACCAAGTTCGTGGTGTAGTTTCAGCTAGTGTAATCAATGCTTGGACCGATAAACGCAGATGAAACATCCTTTGATGTTGGCCTAATAGGAGCAAGTCTCTATCACAGCTCTTTCTCTCTGCTTAACATAATTTGTTATTACTGCCAGCCTTTTTTATTTTCCTTTTTAAGAAGCTAAGTTTGGTGGATGCATTTGAAATTTGTAACTTTGTAACTAAACTTGAACTGGCCACTAAAGCAATAGGTTGCAAAACGTGCATGTATAGATGCTATAGTGCAGATTGTCAAGCTTGTTCACCGTTGCCGCTACTGTATAACGCTTCGTTATTTGTCGGCGTTTATTCCGCTTGGATAACTGAACTACCATTTCCATAGTATCCATGCTACGGTTGTCCCTCTGTAGTTGTATCGCTACTACGAGCCTCAATAACAGTGAGCAGACTGGCCTGTCAACGCAGGCTCTTCTCCGTATGTATATTTTTTCTGGCTGAGTACACCAGTAGATACGTAAATAATAAAAAATATCTACACAATAGACTGTAAAGCTGTTCATTGAATTTTCTTCTAAGAGTTTCGGTTTTGATTGTGATGCTTGGCAGCTTATAAACGGTGACGGAGGAAAGGGAGGTGGGGTTTGGGGCTTCACCCCCAATTATCAGCTTAGCCCCCCTCAATCCCCTTATATTACCACTGTATAACCAACGTGCATGTATCCCACAGCAACATTAGCCCCCCCCTCAAAAAAAAAGTAGATTTACTGGCACCACCTCCGCTTATCAAAGAAAATAGCTGTAATTTACCCAAGTACAGTTAGCTGCTCTCTCTTCCTCTGGTGCATGAAATCAAACAGCAAACTGCCCCCCCCCCCCCGTCTGGCAGCTGTGATGGCTCCTCGACGCTGTCTATCGCAATCTCTATATAAGTGCAAGTGCCGATACTTGAGCGGTGTCCTGCGATTCCTTTACCAGTATTTTTTATTTACTGATGTACTATCGTATAAGTAAACAGATAATACAAGCTCTTTAGTATATACAGTTGATAGTGTCTTACTTCACCATTATAGAGTAGCCTACTCACGGTTTTGAAATGAATGTGATTCTTGTCCTGTGCGTAATGACTGGTATGCGTGCCGTAAGCATAAGCAGATAGTTGCCAGCCTACCCACCATAGTGTTACCATAAGAGCCTCGTACTTACAGACATAGAGTATGGCCCAAAGTACAATACAACTGTAAGCCTTTAGACTCATCTTTTACATATTATATTTCCTGCACTATTATACTCTTGTTATTCTTATGCACTAAAAATATTCCACTGATTGCAGTTTTCCATGGTAAAAAAATTGAATGTTTCGGAAAACCCTGACCCACCACCATCCTCCTCTTCCTCCCCGTCGGCCTACACGAGTTCGGAGCTTTTCGCATCCCCAGCATGGTGTCCCGGGGACACCTGGGGCTTTTGCGCATGTCTGATTTTGCTGTCAAGCACTGAAACCACCGCGGCAATCCCATCATGGGCCCCACCCAGCATGTCGCGCCTGATTTCCAGCACGAATCCCACCACAAGATTGCTCCTCAGTCCCAACCTGGATCTTACCGAGCAGATTACGCCACAGTCCCAGCACGGGCCTCACCCAGCATATACCACCCCAGGGCGCGGCTCTGGTCCCGACCAGCATAAGCCGCCCCCAGCGGTCGGCTCTCTCTAAAACTCACCTCGCCGCAGATTCCAACGCACACCAATCCGTCTGACACGGCAATACACTCCCCTCTTGTTCTTATTATCATTAGCCGCAATTGCAGTAAATAGAAGCAAGTGTGAGGCTACAGCAGGGCCCAGCGTCCTCACGCCTGCCCAAAGCTCCCAACTTTCCTTGCGGAGGAGGCAAAAAACTCGCCTCCGTCGGCTTACACTTCCACTTCTTTGGCCGCCGTCGCTTTTTAGACCCAGCACAAGTCACCCCAAATTGCGACTCTCGCTCTCTCTTCCTAAAAACAAGCATCGGCCGCAACTTTCGGACTTCTTTCGAAATTCACTTGCGCTCTCTCTGACTCTGAAGTACTGTTGCAACTTCTCTAATGTGTCAGGGTCTGTCTACTTCTAATGGTACAGGGTAGGTTTGTCTACCACTTCCGCTGTCTCAGAAGAAGTGTTGTGGTCTCTGTAATGGTACAGGGTCCTCTGCTCTCTTTGAAGTAGGGTTACAACCTCTCTGCTGCCCGCTGATGCTGTTAGGTTAGAACATTCATGCAAATGTTCAAGTTCTTACAAATGTTCAAGTTCATACAGATGTCCATGTTCGTACGATTGTTCATGTTCAGCAGTTGCTGTTCTGCACACCAAGATTCTGTCGACAGCTGTATTATGAACTTATGAACAGACACAAAGTGTAGCGCCTGACTAACTCGAGTACACAGCCGGCAACTAACTCGAGTACACAGCCGGCAAACCGAGTGCCAGTATTTGCTTTTCCCCAATTCGCAATGGGTCTGCTAATCATGTTGAAAGTACAATCATCAAGGTGACCGGACAATAATCAAGTTGAATTTCTGACTATAAGTTGACTGTCTGATCATCAAATTGAGCCCTCGATCACCAAGTCGGGTTAGCGATTAGCAAGTTGAGCGTACCAGCGTTAAGTTGAGAACGAGGTAATTAAGTCGAACTGCTCGAATTCCTTCCTATATATCTTATTCCCTTGGCATTTAGAAGCTGAATTTTCGCCTATCTATTGCTTTAAATTTTAACGAAGAGACTCACCAACTCACCAACTAATAGACTGTGTCATGTTACCTCTCCCAAAGAGGTTACATTTTGTCGGACTTGTCTGTCTCTCTGCTATGCTATTTTTTTGATCACCACGACTGCACAAAAGTTATGGATGGATCTTTAATTTTCTAACCACGTAACTCAAACAGTTATGAACGGATCTTCATGAAATTTACAGGAATTGCTATGAAAAGCCATTGGCCAAATTTTTGTGATTGACTGTCAGGTCGTGTGTCACTTTGTCTGCACGTTTGGTTTAATGTTTAGCAGAACATAACTCAAAAAGTTACTTAGGGACCTTCAAAACATTACAGGGATTGTTATGAATGTCAGGACGCACAGATGGCCAAATTCGGATGATAACAAAGAGGAAATCCTGGTTTCAGGACCAATTTGCACATTTCGTTAATATTGCCTTGCTGTGCGGAGGTATACGCATTCAGAGCGCTTTAGTCATATTGTGGATTACAAATCGCTTGCTGACAAGCACATTGTTTAAGCTAAGTCAGAATCTCTACTAGTGATTTCCTCTTACTCCGCAGGTTGTGCTCGGGTCTAAACTGACTAGACCTCCACACTCTGCAGGTTGTGCCCCCGTTTAAGCTAACTTAAGCTCCACACTCAGCAGATTGTGCCCCTGTTTAAGCTAACTTAAGCTCCACAGTCTGCAGATTGTGCCCTCGTTTAAGCTAACTACAACTCCACACTCAGCAGATTTTGAGCGCGTGTAAATTAACCAGACTTCCACACTGTGCAAGTTATGCCACACCAAATTTAACACCCTCACCTTCCTCAGGTTGTGCCGACGCTGGTGGCGGTGGCTGCGCTATGTCACTGCGTCACCAGCGACAGCCTCACCGGCAGGGGTCTCCTTACAGCCGACATGTTCCTCGTGAGTTTGCATCGTCACATTTGTTACTTGATTTCCCATCATGGAAGGTAACCCCTTGGGTTTCTTTCGTTTAATTTTTTGTTATCTGTTTCGTATCTATTCCTATCCGGGATGTTCATTAAGGAGTGTCCTTGCTGAATGTTGTGAGTGTAAGCAAAATACTGGGATTGCTAGTACGGGTGTCAAGTAGAGGCCGCCATTTTAGAACTCCAAGAGATGATGCTTTGCCAGTTAGCATAAAACGTTAGGATAACTGTAGAGTCTGCGGAATTAGTTAATCAAGATCATTTGCACATGCATGAGGTAGTTGAGTGTGAGCAGTTTAGGTCCAATGCTGCTCAGTTATGTAGCAATGATGCAGCTATGAGTAAATTGAAAAGCCCAGGCCTGCTGATAGAGGAATTCGTCTCCTGGAAGACAATGCTTCAGTCTATAACTCGAGTACCGCCAAGAAAGAATCTCTCGTACGTTTATAAAATTCTTACTCTCTCCCTTTACTCTTCTGGCTTGGCACCACCTCTTGACTTTCTCCTGCTTGCAAGCATGAAGTCTTTTTTAAAAAATGCATTTAATAGAAAGTGAAAGTCTAATTTCCAATACGTGCCCCTACCTGCCGGCTTCGGCCAGCCAGTCTCCGGAATGTCATAAAACAAGAACAGTGACGTAAGAGTAGAACTATCGGTGGCGCCTACGGAGACTAAAACGAATAACAACTCCAAGTTTTTTTTTTAATGTTTGAAAAAGAGTCTGAAGATAGCGTCTGAGTGCCCTAATTAAAAATTCCAAAGTTTTTTCTATGTCTGTCGAAAAAGTTAGGAGATATCACTGATGAGCCCCAGTAAGCTGAGAAAGTGCAACTCACGTGGGCGATGGGTTCGAGGGCGACTCGTTTGATCCTGTCACTCTGCGGACGACTCTATAGAGGGTCTCCTGTGCACAGAATATTTGTAGATGTACCCACTGTGTTGCGTGTGTTTGCAGTGCACAAATAATGGGCACAATCAGAACTTGTTAGATGTACCCACTGTGTTGCGTGTGCTTACAGTGCACAAATAATGGGCACAATCAGAACTTGTTAGATCATACGAAACAATGATGAAAGTCTGTATAAAAATTTTGTTTATTTTCACAGCTTTGTTAGTTGATATTCTCATAAAAAGCCATATCAGTGCACACTTTCAGAGCAGCTGCTGCAACTCACAAAGACTCAAGCTGTAGTTCTTAGAAGTTATCACGACGGATCAACAGCTCTGCCCTCCGTGCATGCCACAATCATCCCAGTTGTCATTGCGAATATCAACTCATTCATTCTTGGCGCATTTCCAGCGTATAATTCCATTTTAATGCAGCTTAAGGCAGCATATTAAAGGCAGCGGCCCGGGTAAGCATATCAATAATTGCTGATGAGTGCAAATATCCTATTCTACCTGTCTAACGCAAGTCTCATCTCCTCACAGTCTGCCCAGCAGCAACAGCAGGGTGCTGGAGTGCCACAGCCCGTGGAAGTAAGTTAATGCTCGTTCTTCTTCAATTCGGGACTGTATGTAACTTACATAGTTCGGTCTCGGCAAACATTCCTTGAGTTTAGTCTCACCGGTACTGATCCAGCGAGATTCTTCCTGAAAGTCCAAGTTCGCTTCAGCAGGGCACCGAAATGGTGCGCTGGCTGCCGGTCGCACTGCATGAGTAGCTGTATTGTGCACCACTAACTCTACTCAATTATAACTACATCTGTTTGGCTCTGAAAGGAAAGACATGTTACTCAAAGGCTACAATATGGAGACAAGTAAAACGCTCAGGGAAACTGAGGAATATATTTGCCAAGAGTATCTAGTTTTTTGTATTCAGAAATCTACGGCCCGCCCAGAGTAAATGTTTTCTCCACCAGTTAATCCCACTCAGTTTCATTGGGCTCTTGACGCTCTTGAGCAAACGAGTAAATTTTTGTTCATCTGAGCTTAGCTCCGCCGGCCTCTCGCCGCAAGCGAGGGACCAAAAGCTGTTCTTACGTTTATATCAGCTTGATGGGCGCTAACTGACTTACTTTCAAATAAGGCAGAAAAACTCCTTCTGCAGTCGTATTTAAGACTGGGGCCTGAAGCTACTGGCTCTTAATAATAAGTTTATTGACAGTCTTATCTTTTAATGCTATAAATGGAATAATGTTACAATATTATTATCAAAGGCTAGAGCTTGCATTAATGACATTCCAAATTACAGATTCAGTAATAATATTCTGGACCAAAGTTTCCCTAAGCTGTATTACTTACCCTCATGTTGGCGTCAGACATCGTTAATTAGCACTGTGAGACATGCAGCGTCAGCGATAAAGATTGTAATTTTGATGTTGGTGACACAGGTACTTATTTCTCTATAGCTCAAATATGCTGGTTATGTTGACCTACATATTGTATGTTGTCCTTGTACCGCGCCCCGTTCAGTTGACTCCTTTCATGCTGACACTTATAGAATGCCAGCGGATCCTGCCGTCAGTGTTTGAAAGTGAAATTTTTCGATGATGCTGATTCAATTCTGATGGATGCAGGTCACCTGACAAATGTAGTGAACAAATGAACTCAGTGCTGTCTATCTCTATACTGCTGAGTGCGCTCTTCATTCCAGTAACACCCAGCAGAGGTGTAAAGACCAGCATTGCTTGTGATTTAAACTGTAGCCTCGTATCTCAGATACACACGGGTGGGGTTGTAATCTCGATTTTTCAATCAAAGGAAAACTTCGCAACCGCATCATCAATCGAAGAAATATACCTGTAGGTACTTCAAAGAATTAAACCCCTAAATTCTTAGCTCCTCATTGCGATTCTATAGTGAAGGATATCATACTCTTTTTCTTGGCTGTTCTATTTCATTTGAGCATTGCGAGGTGATAGAAAGTGACAGTTCTCTTCAATGCCTAAATTTCAAATCTGGCAAAGCTACAGCTGCATTCAGTATTGAATCATCCTTACTCTTGCCATCTTCTACAACCTGGTCTCAATTTCATCCATCGGCTTCCAACAGACCGTCACAGGAAAAAATATAAGTATAGAAATAAATGTAAATATAAACATATACACAATGCAAACTATGTATGATACTGATATTTACCCCAAAGAAATTCTGCAGGAAAAGTTTCCAGCATACGCGCATCTTTGGGTAGCTCAAGTGCAGGTCAATATATCACTACAACATACCATTAGGCAGTCCAGGTAAGAGCCTAACCCACCACATATCACTATACCAGTTCTACACGGAGGGTAGAACCGTGTTGGCTCTCTGTTTCACTCGCTTGCAGCTTGTTAGGAATGCATGTCCCGCTATTCAGTGAACTCAGCACAGGCGGGTTAAGAGGGAGGACGCGTTACCTCGGACGATGGTGCAATATTAGGCGTCCAATGTACCAAAGCCAAGACGTGAAGCTCAAGTATTTCAGTCGCCCTCACGCACATGCCGAGTGCTGCCCCGCTTCGCGTGAAAGCGAACGCGGTCGCGGTGACACTGCGACGGTCATGTCCCTGGGACACTTCCGCGGTCACATCCCTCCGCGTGGAACGGGCATAAGGCAGTCCCGATAAGGTTTACCACTGCTCCATACCATCACGCAGCCCAGGTGAGGGTCTAACTCTGCCACATGCCACTATAGGTCACCTCATCGCTCAGTGTGGGTGCTGCCCGCAAGGTCCGACAGCCCAGGCAGCAGACGCAACTCGACAGCGATGGCGCGCTCCTCATAGAGGGGATCAGGGTCCCTGACGACCCACGAGAAAAGCATATCGTGTACAGGAATGCAAGGTACTTCTTTCTCTATCCTCTGTAGATACGTTCGTGTGGTGATATTACTTCCCTGTCTGTCATCCTACTAGCTATAGAGACGTTCGTGTGCTGCTGCAACTTCTTTACCTGTCCCTCCACCTACTGTGGAGACACGAGCGTACTGATGTAACTTCTTTGTCTGTCTCTCCACCTACTGTAGAGACACGAGCGTACTGATGTACCTAACTTCTTTATCTGTCCCTCCACCTACTGTAGAGACACGCGCGTACTGATGTACCTAACTTCTTTGTCTGTCCCTCCACCTACTGTGGAGACACGAGCGTACTGATGTACCTAACTTCTTTGTCTGTCCCTCCACCTACTGTGGAGACACGCGCGTACTGATGTAGGTACCTAACTTCTTTGTCTGCCCCTCCACCTACTGTGGAGATACGCGCGTACTGATGTACCTAACTTCTTTGTCTGTCCCTCACCTGTTATAGACTTTCGTGTGCCGATACCATCATTAAATTTCGAACTATTCACCTGCAACCATCCCTTCACCGTACTCATTCTTAGCCCTTGAACTATTCACATTTTCGAGTTTCATTTTGTCTTGGAAAGTCAATGCTGATTTAGTGGGATAAAAAGAATACGAATTTTCAAATAAACAATATATATTTATTTAAAAGTTGAGTACTCGATGACTTTTATCTCAATTATTGATAAGACAATAGTTACATTACGAGCAGAGGCTGTAATTGTTGCATGGGAAGACAGCGATCCAACGCTGCTTTGCGTGACTCCTGCAGTTGCAATACAAAACCTGTTCAAAATTTGTCTGCTATATTCAGGAGCGCATCTAACAAGTTTTCTTTCATTAAAACGAACGTTTAGAGGCATTGAGATTTAAAAAGTGTATCCAAATTATTATCTTTGTCAACGAACATTGGCTGTGTGAAACTGATGAAACAACGAACGCCACAAACTTTCAGCCTGCAGCAGGTACACACGGCACTCTACATCGTGAGATACGGCTGTATTCTGCCACTGAACAGAGCAACCTGTATATCCCGACCTTCTACGAACAATGCCTCTATAAAATTCCGACCGCATACGGTTTTGCAAAATACTTCCACTTGCACACTGCTATCGTTGTAGTTTGTGGAGACCATCAGTACTCCTCAAAATATAAACTTTAATCAATGGCACATTGTCACTGCAAAACGTGTTCAAAATATAAGTAAGGAAAAGGATCTATAATTTTTTCAATTCGTTCTTTACAAGAAAATTTACAATAATTCGGTTTCATCTATCCCGTCCATTGAACGAAGTCCTTCACCTCTTTTGTCTGCTTCATGTCTCTATGATTTGACTTAAAAAGTTGACCGTACAACAATAGTCACGAAAAGACATGTAATAATAATCACGAGTGACAATCTGCACTTTTTATTAGTCTGACCATTTCTCTGTTTGAATCCAATTAGAAGTAACGAGTTTGTTTGCTACTGTTAGTTTAATAACAAGCTTAAAGTGGTACATTGTAAGCCCATATCCCTGCAGCATCTGACCCATAGATTTCTCTTGCATATGATCCCTGGATGTCTGTGGCCCTTGATCCATTTATTTCTGTGGCATCTAGTCTACAGAAATCTGTAGCTTCTGATCCGTGATTCTCCAAAGCAGACGATCTTTGAATGATAAATTTATTGTTCCATGCTTTATACAGTAAATCATCAACGTAAGCCCTGCCTAGCCTTTTTGTTCTATGTTTCACGTCATCAACGCAGGCCCAGCGTAGTCTTTTTGTTCTATGTTTCAAATCATCAACGCAGGTCCCGCCTAACCGTATTGTCCCGTGTTCAGAATCATCAACAATATCTTAGTAACGGACAAAGACGCGGAACGCTTCAATGCTTCGAACCAAAGTCTGACGGTCTCACATGGACTCGACATCTCCCCTTCCAAACTTCCCCAAGAGTCGCGGCTGCCNAACCGTATTGTCCCGTGCTCAGAATCATCAACAATATCTTAGTAACGGACAAAGACGCGGAACGCTTCAATGCTTCGAACCAAAGTCTGACGGTCTCACATGGACTCGACATCTCCCCTTCCAAACTTCCCCAAGAGTCGCGGCTACCCTCCTCTGCTCTCAATACTTTGAGTTCTTTAGCAAATCTGATCATCCGCAACAATCATTTGATCGTAGATAAGAAATCTACCTCGGATCAACGTCCTAAGAAGCTCAGCAACAGTTTCCCAAATTTTGGGCCGTCACCAGCAGTCGGAGTTGCCAATTTCTACACTCCGCCTCCTGTGGCTCGCAGCTTCTCCCGTCCAGTTCAGACTTGGAGGCCCTTGCGCCAAACCTTCCCCGCTCAGCGACCTCGAGCTCTCGCCCCCTTCTCATCGCACTCTCCAAGCTTCCGTCCTTACCCAATCCGGCCACAACGCACATTTTTTGCTCGAATGGGAGCTCTTGGTGACAATGACGAAACTTCCCCTCCCACTTCTGAGACATTTCAACCTTCCCTCGCGAGTTTCGATGAAAGCGAAAAAAAGCCGGACTCATTGCTCTCTGTAGGTGCTATCGCTCACGATCAAGCTCCCCTACCCTCATACACGACTGACGCTCGCCCGCTCCTAAATCATTCGTTAGAAGAAAACCAGTCCCTCCAGGTTAGTTGTCCAGCACTCCGAAGTTGGAGTGGCGGTCAAGTTGACTCTACCTTTAATTTCCTCTTAGCAGCAAGCACTATCTTTCTTTTAAAAGTCGGTAATTTCACAGACTGTTGGTGAATCATATCTTGTTTGAGCTGTCTTACAAGGTCTTCCAGGCTCTTTCGAACTCTTATTTCGCTGTCTGTGTACGAGTATATACCACATTATTATTAAAGACGATAAGTAAATTTTTAAATTTGTGTTTTCCTCTTGACACATCACATTAGAGTGTAAAGTTAAGTAAGCTATGCATAAGGTGTAAATACAACATGGTCCATTTTTTATCAAGGTTGACACAGGTAGTGAGTGGTGTAGCATGTATAAGAACTAACAGGTGTGTCTGCCCCTGCCAAGGAGTACAGCAAGGTCGTAGTGGCCTCGGCGACCAGCCAACCTCCTGCCATGGACTCTCCTCGCAGTCCAGACCTGACCCAAGGCGAGCCTAAGCCACCTAGTAAAAAGTCACTGGCGAAACTCATAGCAAACAAGAAGAAGCAGCAGCAGCCCAAGTATCCTGCCTTTTATTACAAGAGCTTCTACTACAACCCTGACCGAAGCGGTTTGCCTGACCAAATCATGACTGCTACTAATAATGTCAATAGTGTAAATAAATACCAGTTGCCTAATAAAAATGGTCATATTAATGGCAGTTATAACACAGCGGTTTATGCTACTAACCAATTGTCTAATTCTAACACACTGCAAGGTGCTCTTGGCTCCCACAACACAATACCAAAGAGCGCAGGGTCCTCAAGCGTTCTCGGCAATGTGCCTTCCACAGCTTATACTTCAGGGGCCGGAGCGCAGTACTTTGGACTTCAGCAACCCAATCAGGTTTGCTCTTTGTCTCGTAACTGCACCTTCTTTAAGTGTCACTGCTATTTCAAAGGAGCATCAGTATCCCAATAAGGCATACTCTATAGAAGTACAATTGTGGCACTTTCATGAAGACATCTCTCTTATTAGCAGAACAGAAGTCTGCTGCCGGTCTCTAACAGCTTGTTCTCAGTATATTGCACTGTCTGGAAAATAGTGCTAGGGTAATGATTACTTATCTTACGTATACTGTCTTCATTCACAAGGTGTGTTGTTGTAGCCGAAAGGCTGTTGCATCTAGACAGTTACTGGATGATTACATTAACTCCTAGCAATACCATCATACATTGTCTGCGAGGCTCCTACGCTTGTTGACATTTGAATAATTTGCACTAATGTAAAATGGCAACATTGCAGCAAAATTTTACACTGCTTTGTATCTCGATTGCAATACTGAATAATTTGGTGGCACACATACCGAGTGACCTCCGTATGACAAAGAATCTGACAAAGAATCGCATCTTTCGCCGAGTTGTGACCGCAATCCAACTGAAGACCTACAGTACAGTCCATACCCACTATTTATTTGACAGTGAAGGATTGCTAGGGTGCTGCGTTCGCACACTGAAAACCGCGCGTTCGCCTCCCCGCCAGGCAGGTAGATTCTTACGATACTTAGTTTTCAGCGTCAGAGTTACTGGCATTTACATTGGCAATGACCTAGCCAATAACTGTAGAGAACGGTATAGATCTAACAATGTGATCGACTGCAGTTGTGCACTGCTTTGGGGCCAAGCGGACGCTATCTGCAAGCACGAACAAGTGCATGTGGATTTCCCAGTGGCGTGTGCAGTGCAATACACTGAGACAAAGACTAGCAGAGACTCAGGAGTCATTTACGTTAAGAACATAAGCAATGTTTATTTGTTATGGCTGCCTGACAATCGTCAAGATCACTCCTTGCACCTCATGTTTAGAGTGACCAGGCCTCAATTTTTTTTTTCTGTAGCCTATAAACCTCTTCATAATCATTCTACGCAACTGTATGATTTTCAATGTAAATTTCTTATTGAAATGATTCTTTCCATCTTATGAACGGAACCTGTGCAGTATAACTGACATTAACATCATTCATCACAAAGTAAATAGTAGTTATTTGTCAGCAAGAAACTGTTTTAGAGAATCGATTGGTATATGTTCATAGGAACACAGTCAAATAATTTTTGTGGCACTTGTCTACTTTGCCAGAGAAACGTAACTTACCAAGCATATTAACGTCTGTTTTTTTTTTTTGTTGTTGTTCACAGGTAAGCGATGGGCGCAGTGGCAGAGCACTTTCTGATCAGGGAGAGCCGTGGTCTATACTGTCCGTCCGACCGAGCTACAAGCAAAGTTTTCACGACATTTCTTTCAGCGAACTCCACTCGTTAGGGGCAGCAGCGTCTCCTAACCCCTACGCAAAGTTCGCCGCACAGCTGGAAAGCGAACAGTTGGCGGCCGCTGTACCCAGCGAAGCTCTCGCAGCTGAACACAAAACCGCAGCACAGGAGGATAACATCATCCCTACCCCTTTCACCGGTGCCGCATACCATAGCGGCAATGTTTACAATATCAATAATCCAAGCTCTTTTAGGCAGCTAAGTCCCGAGTACGCTTCTTACAATCCTCATGAAGTAGCAGCTAGTGCCGATGTGACCCCAGACTACACTAGTGGCTTCAATCCATATGCCCTTGCTCAGGCAGGCGTGCCCATCTTCTCTGCTGATGCAGGGCTCGGTGATGCCAGTGCGACTCCTCAGTTTACTCATACTGCCAATCCTTTCTTGAATCATCGCCAGCCAGTGATTCCTCCCCAATTCGCTGGAGTACAAAATCCTAATCTCAACCTTGCAAAGCACGTACAGAGTCTGATCAACCCCAACCTTGGTTTGAATGCAGTAGTTGATACTTCGACAACAACGACAACTACTACTACAACTACGACGACTGAGATCCCAAAGACCACTACTGCTGCTGAAGTCGAAGAGCCGAGCAAGCCAAGCAACTCCGAAAAGAAGCCCGTCTCAAGCGATTTTACCGAAAAGAAGAAGAATTATATTTCTGCCAAATTTAACGAGAAAGAGAAGCATGCTGAGCACCACCCTTCTTTTGCTCGGCCAACCTCTTATTCCGGTCCTCATCTCAATAAGAGAAGTTCTAAGCAAACTCGTTCCATTGGAGGCAAAGGAGGCGGCGGCGGTAAGGGAGGATTCGGAGGAGGTTATGGTGGATATGGAGGCCAGCAGGTAGCTATCATTCAGCAACCATTCGGCGGTCAGATTGGAGGTGCACCATTCCAACAGTCATACGGAGGAGCTCAGGCCTTTGCCCCAGCAATTGGCGGTGTGCCTGATGCTTCGCTAGGTATTCAGCCCTATGGAGGAGGACTTGGAGGAGGTCTTGGAGGAGGCCTTGGAGGAGGTCTTGGAGCTGTTGGTGCTCAGCCGTACGGTGGTCAGGTCCTCTATGTAATTGATGGCTATGGTGGCGGCGGCGGCAAGGGTAAAGGTAGATCAAAAGGAGGGTATGGTGGTGGTGGCGGTAAGGGAGGCTTTGGTGGTGGTAAGGGAGGTTATGGCGGAGGTAAGGGAGGTGGTTTTGGCGGAGGTAAGGGAGGTGGTTATGGTGGTGGTAAAGGCGGAGGGGGAAAAGGTGGATACGGAGGAGGCAAAGGTGGCGGTGGCAAGGGAGGTTACGGATCTCCAACCATTTTAGTTCCTGTCGGCGGGTCGTTCGGTCAAGCTCCCATTGCTCAGGCACCCGTCATAGCCCAGCCTCAACCACTGCAAGTAGTTCCGCAACCTGTACAGGCCGTGCAGGCAGTCCGAGTCGTCCAGCAGCCAATTGCCAGACCTGTGCAAGTCGTTGCTCGTCCTGTGCAAGCCGCTGTGCAGCCGGTACAAGTAGTAAGCCAGCCAGTTCCACAAGTGTTACCACAGCAGCAGCAGCAACTGGTACTTATGCCTGTTGGATCTACTGGTGGTTACGACTACTATGATGATTATGATTACGACTACTACGATGATAAGGGCAAGGGATCAGACAAGGGTAGCAAAGGAGGTTTCTGGGACTTCTGGGAAAAAGGTCTGAAGGGCTTTGGCTACGACAAGGGTAGCGATAAAGGAGGATATAGCGACAAAGGAGGAGGATATGGAGATAAAGGAGGATATAGCGATAAGGGTGGTGGTTTCGATAAGGGTTACGGAGGCGGCAAAGGCGGTGGCGACAAAGGATACGGCAAAGGCGGTGGAGGACCGACATACCTCCTTTTGACACCTGGAGCTGGGGGATTCGGTCTTGGTGGCGGATTAGGTGGTGGATTAGGTGGTGGATTAGGTGGACTAGCTGCCGGTGGTCACGGAGGTGCTGGATTTGGTGGAGTGGCTACAGGTGGTGGTGCAGGATTCCAAGGATCGTATGGATCGGCTCCTCCTGGCTTTGCCAGCCTTGCTGGAGTCACAACGACCTATAGCGGCGACTTGTCTCTTGGCGGAGATCTGTCGGGCTTTGGTTCGTCGGGAACTGTAACATCCTTTGGCAATGCTGCGGGTGGATATGGTGGAGGTGTTGCTGGAGCAGGTCTCGCAGGAGCGACCCTGGCGGGAGGAGGCTTTGGTGGAGCAGGCCTTGGAGCCGCTGCAGGAATTTCCGAAGTTACGAAGCTTTCTCCTACTAAAATTGCTGCCCCCGTAAGCTACGGCGATGGAGGTTTGGCAGCTACAGGACTTGACCTGACGGGCGGAATTGGTGTCGGAGGTCACCACGGTGGCGCTGGATCTTTCGTCGACTTCGATCGAAGCTTCACAGTTTCATCTTCTGACGCTGACGCCGATACCGCAGAGTCAGTGGTGTCTCTGGCTGTAGTACCAGCAGGACAAAGCAGACTCGCTAGGGGACACAATCAGCAGTTGACTGCGAGAGCAAGTCTCAGGTTTGCGCCTGAGAAACGATGAAGTCTTCAGTCGAGCGCTGCTGCCGCTCTAGTAGTATAGTCACAAGTTGCCATTGCACATCTCAATATTGTACAGCACTGATGCTCGAGCAGTTATTGTTATCACAGGGCATCGAAACAGCGAGAAACTTTTACATGCAAGTTATGCCTTTTGTTAAGTTGGTTTGAGGGGAAGCGAAGACATAGCGGAGGCTGCAGTCGTGTCCGAGAATTGTCCATTATGAGCCACACCGCTGCTAACAACGACGAGCTCTTCCATCTAGAGATTCATATTTTAGCTTATATTAATAATGCATTACACTGAAATTCTTTCGAAAATTTATGAGTTAGAAATACATACATTTTTAAACATTTAGTGTATATTCCATATTTATTTATTATAATTATGTATCATTACGATCACCAAGTAAAATCGTACCATCTAGATAAAAAGAATTTTCCACAGAAACAACATATTTGAAACGTTTGAATTTATGAGTAATTTACGTTTGGCTGATGTTGTACCAGCACATATAATAATGCTGTTGTTTGCACGTGGTGTTCTGAGGTACTTCTTGTTGCAGTGGTGACCCCTGAGTGTAGGGGGCTCATTCTCAACTGCAAGACACCCCTCTGCTCTGCTGGACTCCTCCTCCTCCATGTCCCAAGCCAACATCCACATTCACTCATCCTTCTTGTTAGCAATGTTGTTAAGCTTTCCCTGTTAATGTTTGATGAAGATTTTTGTTACCTTTATCACAATGTTATGTTATTTTTATCTGTGATTTTTTATAGAAAAGTTTCACATTTGAAGAAGGATTTATTATACGATGTTATACAGCATTGGCGCACTGCTCTCGATACCATTCTTCCCTTCTCTGTCACTGTTATTGTTTCAGGCATATTACCGTACTTCACCCTGTCTCTTCTTTATGTTTGTTTTATTGACTCTTATGCTGCCTGTATTTGCACAACACGTAATAATTTCGCCTAAAATGCTTGAATTCCAAACATATTCTTCTCATACCGTTTACATTGATATCTTTCTCAAAATTGTTTCATACAAAGTAGACAAAACAATTTTGCGCCAATAGATAATTGCATCAGACTATGTTCTCTCTATATACATGTGTCGAAGGTAGCGCAACGTTAGCGCATGTGAAGTGTGTATACACGCTGTATCCTCAATACACGGGCTCTACATATCTTGTTCATTTGTCTTCCCTGCACCCACGTCTTCAGGGCACAACTTGTGCTCGGACCTGTTGCATGCTCACTTGAATTCTTATGCGACTGTTGATGTTATTGGAAGGTCCACCCGGCGCTTTAATGGAGCTAAGGGGGTAGGGCATGGGAGGCTTGAGCCCCTGTAATGAGCCAAGCCCTACTTAGCCCCAAATTGTTATCATTTAACCATTATACATATCTTGTGAAGCCCCTCCACAGTCTACTCGCTTACTCCAGCCCCCTTCAGCCTACTCATGCAAATATTTTGGCACCGCCACTGCCGCCGGGGGTGGGCCTATTTTCTTTCTTTTTTGGCGGTTCGCCTACGCCCCTGCGCCACACCTCCGCAAGGTTGTGCATCTGCTCCCGTATACCCTAATTGTTTACGAACCTCAGGGCACCCCGCACCCTGCGCCACTGGGCCTGTACCAAGTTATTCCTGGCGCACCTCTTGTAAACTTTCATGTGCCCTGATAACTTTAATACGTTTACAAGAAAACTAGTTTCATATAGCTAAAAGCGCTCAAATGACATGTTTATTTATTAACACCGATGCATACGAAGCACAACTAAATTTATATACCAAAGAAGAGCGCAGATGGCATGAAAAGTTCTTTATGTCAAAAATCACTTGATTTGTAAAAGAAAAATAGAAAAAACCTAGGTTGACAGGTCGGTAATATCGATTGAATAATTAATTCATTTCCTTGGCCATTTCCTCCGATGAGCATCCAAGGTATGGCATAGTACAGTGCAGTTTAAACCAGTTAGACTGATCAATCATCGTAAATTTTCTATAAAGCTTTTTCTTACATGGTAGTTGTGTCAGTTTCGTGTGTAACCGTTATTTGAATAAACAAATTAAGGAATTCAAGTTCTGCATGAAAGTTTGCACTCATGGAGAAAATTTTTATATGCTCTATTTATTAATGAACGTAGTGCATTTAATTTAAATTGAGAAGAACAGAGACTGAAGCACACTGTACCTAGACCAATAAA
The DNA here is from genome assembly GCA_001587735.2 of Parhyale hawaiensis. Classification (NCBI taxonomy): domain Eukaryota; kingdom Metazoa; phylum Arthropoda; class Malacostraca; order Amphipoda; family Hyalidae; genus Parhyale; species Parhyale hawaiensis. The sequence goes on from LQNS02278149.1 coordinate 7,124,194, forward strand.
TATATGCTTGCGAACGCAGCAGCTTGCTCTGTTATGCTGTTGCTATCACACGCAATCAAGGAAGAGAAAATCCTCATTGGCTTCTGTTTCGTTAGTAAACAGGAGGTTGATATGCTGTGAATCTAAATAACATTAAAATAAATTAACATGAGAAAGTCGATTAAAAAGATTAAAAGCGTTAGCTACTTATCTAGCGCAAAAAAAAAACAGTTTTAAAACGAGTCGAACAGTTCCAAAGCCATTGCATTTCATGAAGGCCTCCTAATATAATAAAACGCGTCGTGGCCGCTTTTATGGAAATAGATAAGGGAGAAATAGACCAGGTTGCAGATCATGCAATTCAGTTACGTTTTCATAGTGATCGATATGACCAGGTTGCAGAAGAGGGCGAAAGTGGGATCCTTTTCCCTTTATCTGAATGCACTTCTTGTTTGAAACACTTCTTGAAATCGGAAAAATATATAGCGGTTGTGAGCAGCTTCTGGAGTCCGATTCGACAACTTTTTCTCTCAAGTCACGACGTATATATTCGGCAGATGATCGACGGAGCACTCACGACGGGCAGTAGACAATTATTTCTTCTAGCTCACTGTCTTTCTCTGAGAGAGCAGATCTTACTTCTGAGGCTAAAATTTCAGCACTTCATTGAAGTATTTATTTGAGTATGGAATACAGTATCATGGACACGGTGCACTCACATAGCATATAAGCTGACTGGAGTTGCATTCAAGTTTATTGCAGTATTTTACTGAAGATTTTACTTTTAAAGACGCACGTTTTATTAAGAAAGAGAATAGGGAACGTAAAAGAGGAACGAGATGAACGAAAACGTGCTACCAATGGAGAGAGATGAAGCGCCTATGTGACACAGTGACAAGAAAGACTTGAAACACAAAGATTACAGAAGGGAATAAGAGCTGCTAATGACCGTGAGCGGGAAAATGTGGAAACGGTAAAACAAACAGGAGAGCAAACATATCGATTATTGCGTGAATTTTTTCACCCTCGGGTCCACTAGTTAAAAATATTGGCGGAAGTTCGGCCCAGCAGGAGACCCATGGCCATGTCTAATCCTTCAACATGTTTAGACAACTTACCTGCAAAAAAACTAGGAATTCAAAACAAACACAAGCGATCCCATACACCTATCGGTTACGTGAAACATTAGGTTAAACAAAAAAATTAATGTCACTTGTTTCAGACGGTGGGATCTTCGTAAATAGATTTCCGACGTCGAAGTACACTTTTTGACCAACTAGTAATGCCTGGGGAGTGTTCGATTGGGCAGCAAAATTAGGCTTTTGAGGCTTAACTTGTGCGAATCTTCAGACAGGTGCCCTGGCTGTGACTTGTTGATTCAAGTTTCTGGCGTTGACTCTTAATTAATTAGTTGCTTGTGAGACTTCCATGAACTTAGTCTTGTTCAGTAAAACTAAGAAATCTTCAGTGGGCTCAACATGATCGAGCTCATTCTGACACCGGCAACACGATAGAAAGTGACGAAGCCAAAGTTCCTATCTACATTTCCGTACAAGTCAAATGAAGTTGGCTTAGATCAACTTTGACGATCCAGACGAACGTGACCTTAGTAAAAGATTACAACCTTTTTGGGAACTTGTAAGCATTTTTTTACGGTGTAGGCTAATTATTGTTGGTAAGAGGGTCGAAAATTTGAAGGTGTACTGTAAGCAACAAATATTCACCTGAATTGAAATTTAGCAGAAGAATCGGGTTTGTGAAGCTTGGAGAGGCCGTCCAAGATGTCCAGGGCGCAATCGGTCACGAATAACTGTGAATATTTGTCTTGAGGAAGAGAATATAAATTTTCGTATCTATTAATAAAATAATTCATATTTAAATATAGCACCGACTATGAGTTTTTCATATGGATGCAGAAACAAGTGGAAACAGAAATTGATCTGAGATTATAAAAGTAATGCTGCAGATGTAAAGCTGTGCGCAGACAAGCGACATTTTCGCTGTTTTCGACGGCACAAAGCTGTCGGATCAAGAAGCTTGCCATAACATTACAATGATCACTTAGCGGGAGAAAGGTTCTTGCAGTTGCAATGCCTGAAGGTAAAATTTCAAAAACTTGCATGAACAAGAAGTGGAATATACTGACTTCATAAATTTTATCATTCGTTTATCCGCCGGTTTTTCATTCCCTATGCGTAATATTCACGCAGCGACCGAGTGTTTTGTTCAATTTTGAAGCTTATAAAAACGAAACTTTTTAACCAGCATGCTGCTGCTGGCTACATCGCTGTAACCTACATGCAAATTCCTTTGTTTCTTTTATACTGCACATGGAAAAGCAACCGTTTGTAACTTTTTGAATTCAGCTGCTAACAAACATTATGACAAACACAAGTCAAACACACAAACGAACCAACCGATCTGCACCAAAAGATAATCAATTATAATCTTTTTGTATAATAACAACTCCTGTAAATTTCATAAAGATCCATTACGAACTTTCTGAGTTATTGTGCTAACAAGCATAAAATCAAACGCAGCGACTAGCGAACGAACGAACAAATCATCATAAATTTTGGTCATTTACTCGTAATATACCTAACAACTCATGTAAATATAATAAAAATCCGTCCGTAACGGATCTTCGCCAAAACTTAATCATCTGTTCCTCTTAACATCTCTAACAATCCCTGTAAATTTCGTCAAAATCTTTCATNCACAAATTTTGGTCATTTACTCGTAATATACCTAACAACTCATGTAAATATAATAAAAATCCGTCCGTAACGGATCTTCGCCAAAACTTAATCATCTGTTCCTCTTAACATCTCTAACAATCCCTGTAAATTTCGTCAAAATCTGTCATAACTTTTTGCGTTATCTTGGTGATAGACAGGCAGACAAAGAGACAGACAAGCCAACAAAAAACATAACCTCTTTGTCGGAGGTAATTATAAGAAAATGTCACGAAGTAGTATTTCAAATTATAAAACTTTTCGAGTCAGACATCTTGAATCACTCTTCAATGAAGCTTGTTTTCCTCTGTCGGGAAATCATGTTCCTGTCGTTGCCGTGATATCATGCAGAACTATGCCACTCGATCACTATCACTCCTACTAAAAACTGGTCACAAAAAACGGACGAATCACTCTGAATCAGCCACTGGGTGGTCACAAAAAGCTGCTTTAGTTGTTCGGCGTTCTTTTTTTATTGAATATGGCAGCTAAAACACTAAATGACTTAGAACTATAAAAAAAATTCTTAAAGCCAGCGACTGGAGTCTTCTTTTGACGGTTTAAGCATGGAAACTTGTATGAGTCATATGCACATGTTTCAAACGGCAAAAAGTATCAGTAACTATTAGTTTACAAATAGGTAGACACAATTTTAGGCCGAATGCTAGAGGTACTTATAACATCACCATTATTGAACTGAATTTAAAGCCAACAGGACTGCACGGGCGGAGATAATAACTTATTCCGAAATTCCGTTTTTATCGGTGGGTTGACGTAGTGACCCTTGAATTCTTGGGTTTCGGAGGCTAAAAAGTTCAGTGGGGAGAAAGGAGGGATTTACAAACATTCATCTTTTCTTCTCTTTGGAGAATACGTCCCAAAAAATGAATTTATTACATCAACATTATCCATCTTTGAAACTGCTCTGTATTTTGTTAAATCTATTTACGTAGCATCTACAACAAACAATTTGGGTAAAAGGAGACTCTCCCATTCCGTTTGCAATCTACTTTGCTTTATCAACATGTTATTTCTGTTGCAATTTTAAATAGTACACAACGAATCCCAACATATTGAAAAATGATGAGAGGCAGCCCTGTGCTACTCTGTCTGTTCGTCTTTGAAGCAAGAGGCGCAGTAAAATGGTAATGCGTCTCTTCTTGTGCGCCTCTTTCAAGAACTTCTCGCCAGTGCGCTGAGCCAAATCACCTAGAGTAGTGCGCCCAAGGCGCAGTGGCGCGAGGGGCGCAATACCCATCTCTCCTACCTGTAGAATTTTGTGACTGCTGATATTATGAGTTAAATGTACTCCGATGTTCACGTGCTAGCCGTGTTCCGCTGTTTACGTGCTGGCCGTGTTGCGCTGTTTACGTGCTAGGTGATCCCAGTCGTGCACTGACTAGATTTGCCTATCTCAACTTCCTGTTCTGATTTGTGTGCTGGGCTCTTTAACTGTAATCTTGTACACCGGCGCAGGGTTGCTTCGTTGTGCACGTTCTATAAAATCTTTCACAACTATAAGAGCCCTCTTGGGCCCTCGGTGCCAGTCCCCCATATGCCCCATCGGCGCACTCGCGGAGCTCTTGCGCTTCACGAGTTCGCTGTTCAGCTGCTTCGGGCGCGCACAACCTAGTACCAGCGGTCATTTATGTATCGTTGTGGTCAGCTGTGAAACACCCTGGATGGATCTGTTGTTGTAGATGCGAATTTGGACATTTTAAAGGCAGAATCAATCGTTCCATCTCCTGTGATTGATTCTCAGTTGCCGTTTCGTACTTTTCTTTTCTGTGTCATATATGCTGACGTTTCCTGTTTCGAGCGTTGGGTGGCGTGGGGACCTTTTGTTCTTTGGTCCTTGCCCTTTACCTTAGCGGCTTTTCGCTCGCTTTTAATAATAATAATGAGGGGGTTCTTAGATGATATCACCTACAAGCCTTCTCCCCTGCTTCTCTACTGCTTGGCCAGGCATTTATCAACCTGAACATAATTTTTTTTATGAACATCGTAGTTCTACGCCATCACTTCACTCCACTTCGAATGGTGTACGTTTAAGATAAATCGTGCAAACTGTCATTGTCTCACTCACTGGATGCTTTAGGGAGCTGCCGCCTTCTAAATCGATGAGGTTTCGCACGCCAAGCAGATTATGATGAAATTGCACGAGCACAACCTCAACGGAATAATCAATGAAATATCCATACACAACAATGCCCTCATGGTCATATGCTGCCGTGAGTCATCTAAACTATGATGGCGATATGGGCAGTTACTCGAAGATCCACCATAGTATAAGGGCTTTATGCTCCTGTTGTCACATCAGTACAGCCACTAGTAACTGAGACATTTGCTTCATCAATTTCATATTTTAACTCTTGTCTTGCCTGTATCGTTCATGATGCGCACTTACTGCGAACAACTCCCAATAAAGCAATTAAAAAAGGGTAGTAGATGGTTATTATTTTAAGAAATTCGCAGCAATTTAACCCAACCCCACAGGTCTTCCCTGCTTGAACGTTGTTTGCTGCCTCCTCTGCAGCCTCACTTAGACCCACTAATACGAAAGGGCGAAGTATTCTGCCAAAAATTTAGCTTCACTGTGATATCTCCAATATTCTCATTTTCATGCTGAAATTCGACGATGCAGGGATTCTAATGACTGTATTAAGGATGCTAATGATGACTGGCAGGCTAAAGATGATAAAGATGGTGAGAAGGCTAATGATTCTAATGCTGGTGGGAAGGCTTATGATGCTAAGGAAGCTAATCATGCTAATAATGGAAGTAGCAAATGATGCAAGCTTGTGATGGTGGGAAGGTTAATAATGATTAAGAGGCTGATGATGGTGGAAAGGCTGATGGTGGGAATGTTAATGATACTAATGATGGTTGGAAGCCTAATAATGCTAATGATTATGGTTAGGCTAATGACGCTAGGATTGTGGGGAACTTAATAATACAAATGATGGTGAGAATGCTTGTGATGGTGGAAAGGCTAACGATGGTAGGACCGCTAATGATACTATTGAAGGTGGCTAATGATAGCAGTTGGTAATTTTTGGGAAGCTAATAATGGTGTAGCGGCTAATGATGGTGGGGAGGCTAATGATGCTCTACAGATCCGCAATGAAACGGTGACCTATGGAAGAAGCATCCTAAGCATCTGAAAGTTAATAATTGGGATCGATAATTTCAAGATAGCATTATCTTGAGGAAGTTCATAACAGATCAGATGAATGCAGTCAAACCTGCATATCGGGCTCATGACGCACTTGAAGTAGATCCTCAATGCGTAATAAATGTCATATGTTCAATTGTTTCCGGAAGGAGTTTCCATTTCCGATTATTTTTCGTAAGTCTGTGCTGCAGTCCTAATGGCACCATGCTGCAAAATTCGACATCGCTTATCAAGTAGTAAATTTAAATAACAACTCCATATTTGGAGCATAAATATAATATTATATATTGATAGTTGGATATGCATTATATATCTATGCACTGTAAAACGTACCTCTATTTAAGCAATCGACCAGGCTGTGTTACTTTGCTACAAGAGTTATAAAGGTAGAAGTAAAGTCAACTTGACCGTACTCCCTGCTGAAGAGCACAGTCGCAGATGGTCCGTGCTGCGCATATAGGCCAACTGGCCCCAGAGAAATGGACAGCCGCAGTCGACTGAAAATCATCAAGAGCTATAGCACCATCGACGGAAGGTTCTCATGCACCGACCCGCGCCCCCACCCTTTGCTCTGCTATTTCTAGAAAAAAGTGAGTACTCTCCTCCCCCCCCCCCCCAGAAGTTGCGAAGATACCTTTCAAATACCGAGTCAGCGCGTCAAGCGCAGTAAAAGCTCGCTTGTTTAGATTCACATTCCAACCAACAAGGTCCATTGTTATGAGTTCAGCGTCCTAGGCTGCTGTTACGGTCAAAGGTCCTATTGTATTCGGGAGGAGGAAAAAAACTGTAGTGACGTAGCCTAGCCTGATATTAATAGGGTTGCTCTAAAAAATCTTGCATGGTTTTTTACATCCTAAAATTCGAAAACTTGTTGTACGACAGCGGCGTAAATGAGTCGGTAGTAGAGGTAGTAGCCTATATAGGGGCACAGGCCGTTCGCTGCTTTCCAGGAGCTCTAATAATCTAGAGACACTAACGTCCTCACACACATGACATTGATATTATTTCCCTCACTGGTACTGAAAGCTGACTATATTCTGGGGGAAATAATTACTTTAAGACGTCCCTAGCTGACGCTGGCGTTAACCTCCTCCCATATAATGCATTGCTATTATGTCTCGCTCTTGCACTGAACGCTTGCAATCATCTACGACAGCAAATACGCACTTTCGCTGCTCAGGGCAATTGATGGAACTAATAATACGCACCAGTTGCCAACGCAACGACTTTCCACAGATGCCATATGTTTCACAGCTCGTGTTTTTGATGCTAGAAATAAGAGACAAGTTGAGACGAGCTGCAGGTTGGGCAACAGCAAATTAAGCAGAGCAGCAGTGGCAAATCCAAGCGGTTCCCTAGTCGCCGCAGCGCGCACAGCGCTGCTTTCCAGACGCAGAAAGTAGCGCGCGAAATTTTTTTTCTTTTTCTGGAAAATAATTGTTTCTCTGTGTCAATTAATCAACTGAACATGAAGTGCGCGGTAAAAACGTTACTGCATAGACAATATTTAGCGGGCGCACAGCGGGTATAATATGTAGGCCTATGCATAAAAATGTCAGATGCATTTGTAAGATGGCACAGACTCAGCTTAAAGCGTTCGTAAGATAATTCACTGACATCCCGAATCATTTCCGTACGGGTTGGGATCACCGAACCCACGCCTAACTGAAGAAGAGCGACAAGAACGAACGATGACAGCAGTAAGCGCGAATTAGATTATCCTTGAACTGTAATGAGCAGGTATCGGAATACGCACGAACTTGGAATAAGTGGCAAACAAGTTTAATGGTAGCGGGACCTAGCTTAGCCTATGCTAACCTAACCTAACCTGTTCTAGCCTAACTTAGCTTATCCTAACTTAACCGAACGTTGCCTAACTTAGCTGTAACCCTAACTAACTTAGCCTTAAGTAACCCAACGCAATATCTACATGGTGTTTCCTGTTGCGTTAATTCCGTTCACGCTTATTCCTTGTCGCGCTTGTTCCAGTTCGTGCGTATTCCAGTCACGCTCGTTCCGCCTGCACTCGTTCAGTTTCGCGTGCATTTTCAGCTCCCTCTACCAATCACCACCGAACCAGGGCCATCGAATGCCAGCTACTAGCACAGCAATGTATAACACGTTTCAAGTTACAATTTTGAATGATGTTAAAGAGGTATTGGCTGCTTTTCATAGTACGGAACACATGGATCCCTTACCATAACATTCACATAATGCAATTATTGAAGAAAGAACTATTACACCAGTTTCTACTCCATTTCTCCGCAAAACAAGAAGCACTCATCGAACAAACAGCTAGGCTAGGAAATATCTTAAAATAAGCAATATCTGGCATGTTTGGTGCCAAGCGCCGGTGTGTACTGTATGTTTCGCTCGAACTATGGATTTGGACAATCGTTCGATCGCGCTGCGCAAACGGTGGATGTTGTAGGTATTAATCGAATGCGCACCCATCGATCGATTGTTTTGCGCGGACGATCAATGTTTTTCTTCAACCTTCCCCCTATTTCTGAGCATATCGAGTAGGTTAGGGAAGGCAAGGCCTGTTTTTTTTTTTCATTTTAAAATTTCGGGCACCGTCAACTTTAAAAGTCAATGGTGAGATGGGGTAAGGTTAGGTTAGGCGTTTGAACGATCGATCGTTTGCGCAGCGCTATCGATCGATCGCGCAAATCGACCGATCGCGCCCAACATGTATACAAGAACTTGCGATCCAGCTGGCTACAGTGCAGGTAAGTTCCGTAATTTGTGCCATCTAAATTTGTCGATACCCCTCATTCGTTCAAAATTTAGATACCGGAGCCCCTAATTTGAACTCAGACCCCTAAATTTCGTCGCCTCAAAAATTTAATGTTTCATGCTAGAGTAGAATAAGTCTTAGCTTCATCCTTCAAGATGCGTGAAATTTAAGAGACAGAATCACAGTACATAGGTATATTATATTGATTTGCATTAGACTAACCTTAAAATGTTCTATGAAGTAGGTATGTTTTCTTTCTGCGAGCTTGTGAGAGAAACTTTGCTAACTTTGATGGCAAACTTATTTGCTCTTAATTCGTTCTAAAGTCGTAATTTGTTCGCTTTGTCAAAACGTTTTCTGAAAAAATAGAGGAATTCCCAGTAGTAACAAGATTAAATTAAAAACGTAGTCTACTTCCTAAAAATTATAAAAGCCGCTTATGAGGTTCTTACATGTACAAATATAAAAATGCGGTTGTGCTGAAATTGTTTGCGCGATTTAAAATATTACAATTGCGAACTGTGTCTAGCGGAAGTACGAAGTAACACTCAGTATCATTTTAATTATATTAATATATATCTCATTTATTGTTTCACAATTACTAAATTATAAAGAAAAGAAGTTGAACTTTTAAACAGTAGAGACACTTTATCCTAGATTGGGAGGAAGGAGTATCAGTTCCGAGATAATATTAACTAGCTGGAACCATTGGAAATTCCACAGAACAAAAGCAATTTTCTTCTGTGATATCTCAGACCCCATCATCCTAATTTTCCCCTGTTTAATACCGAAGGAATCTGTGAAAATTCTACCAAGCAAAATAATTGTTCCACAATAATGATGCCCTCGATTCGCATCATGAATATGAAGGGCGAAAAATGATCCAAGTCAGCTTGTGAACTTGTGAATCTTCTACTTATAGACCATGGGCTCCGTGGACCCCCCTTCACCAAAGTTTGGATTTTTGCAGACTTATATTTCTGGAAACTATACTCTAATAGCTACCAAAAGCTGATTGTCTGCAAGCAAATCATTGGTGGATGCGTTTCTGGTGAGCTTTTGAAGATCGGCACCCCAAATATTACAACTATCAAAAGCATGCCTATACATGCAACAAAAACACATTTGAAGAATAAACAGTAAAACCAACGTCGTAATTAAAAACATTTTCTAAACATTTCGGATTACGTTGAATCCATCATCAGTACTGTGAAAACACAAGGATAAGTATTTTTAGTAACATGAAAGAGAAAACTATATAAAATATAGCAATAATAATTCACAAACCTAACTTAAAAATAGAATGTAGCAGTAATGAATCACAAACTTAACTTAAAATTTGCAACAGTACTGCAGATGCTTGAGTATTTAGAAATGGTTTTTCACTATTTATGTATATGGATTCCAATACCCTAAGTTCTTTGCTATTAGCTATCGTATCTATAACAGAAAAATCTGAAATTCTCAATGGATGATTGGCTTCCTGATTATGATTTCTAATAGAAGATTGAACAGGCTAGTTTAGTACTATTCCGGTTCGATCTGAGACCCCCCTATGCTGTACACCTCGCATGAACATTTGCAGTACAGTACTACCGATGTAAGTGAGCTGGCAGCTCCCACATACGTATTTGTAAACAACTGACGATCGCAACAGCAATTTGGGAGACTCAGTGCGCCGATAGAAGGATCCTATTGTCTTATTATTACGATAGCAGAAAATTGCGATCGTTGCGATCGTCAGTTGTCCTTAGTCCATAGTCTCAAACTGCCTTAGTGCTCTACATCTGCTCCTCTAATGCTTAAAGCCGCATCCACACGATCAATCACTACATCAATCACAATCACAAGAATAAAAAAGCAAAAACACTTCTCTGTCTAAACGGGATCAAACAGGAACTGCGAGCACTTCATGGCCACGACAAGCGAATTCAGTATTCCATAACTAATAATCGACATTCTACCCTCACTTCATTTTATAGATATTTATTTTAGTTGTAGAAGCTGACTGGCGGGTAAAACTTTATTGATACCGGTGTAAAGTATAACTAATAATTCACTCACTGGCACCTCTTACATACGGAGATGCAGACAGCATAAACATTAATTTCTCTTTTTTTACTTATTCATGCCTTGGCTTTCAATTGCAATTCACAGTGTAAACATCTGTTTCTAGCTTTAAAACGTAAATCGAACTCCATTGTAGCTTTTAATAATAAAAAATAAAAGAAACACACGTAACTAGACGAATATGTTACAGTTATTCTCTAAATGGCAACGTATAGTTGCTAAATGCTTTCCGCTGTCCAAACATTGGAATCAAACATTAAAAAAATTTACTACGCAGGGTCATTTAAATAAAAAAAATGATGCTTTTGTCCCTAAATACTGTAATGAAGGCATAGACAATTAACTATATAATTCACTCAGCAAAATATAATTTTCGAACTCTGTGTTTGACAAACTGCCGCGAGTTTGTGCTAAACGTTTTCCAACATGTTCGATGTGCATCAATCACAAAGTTCGTGGCCTCGCTAAATAGAGCTTGCCAATCAAAATCGTTCGGCAAACACAAACTTCGACGAGAAGATTGATCGTCTTGACAAGGCTCAAGTCTTTCATTAACTAACGGTCAAGTGTATTGCATAATATATGCTGATGACACTGCTTATGGTTACATTGTTCCCGAAATATTTATGGGGATACTGGCGTAGCGGCATAGAACTGTTACAAAAGCTTGGCGCTTGCGCTAGTTTTTGCGTCATTACGCCCCCGGTGCAACAGCAAAATGGTAGTGCGTAGAAGCTTCTGCCAATAGCTTGTGACGCATGTGGTATCGACAATTCTTGAAACACGTCTTACACCAACCTGTGCATGTCTCACACCAACTTGTGCATATCTTACGTCAGCTTGTGTCATGTCTTGCGCCCAAACCGCATCATATCTTACACTAACTTGTCTCATGTCTAAAAAGAGCTTGTGGCATGTCTTACACCACTTTGTGTCATTCTTGCACCAGCGTCTGTCACGTTTTACACCAGCGAGTGCCAAGTCTCACACCAGTTTGTGCCATGACTTACACCAGTTTGTGCCATTTCTTGCATCAGCTTGTGGCTGGTTTTGCACCGTTTTTAGCCATCTTGCACCAGTGCAGATCGAAAAAGATATAAAAGTCAGGCCCAATCCCGTGGACGTCATAAGGTCCATTTTGGGGGTTTAACACTTAAATTATTCCTAAGCCTCCGTGTAATTTCCGTTATTTAACAAGTGCTTATAACTATCTTGAAATACAGCACAGAAAGAAATTTTTTTGCATGAACACGCTTCTTGGGCTTAAGTTCACCTATCATTCAATCCTAACGACATCCATGACACTGCTCTAAAATTATCGCTGAGCGCTTGTTTTTTGTAGCGCTACTGCTTTAAATTATCGCACTTTCCCTTGGTATGAGAAATGCATCAATTGAGAAAATGATGTATGAGGAGGAACACATTAGGCCGGTGCCGCACTGGCATTACAACTGGTTGTCGTCAAGTACAGATAGTTTATGCAATAACTGTTCCTATAGTTTCTCTTGCATCAAGAAAATAACACTGCTCATCTTTTGGTTAAGATTAACAGCGAAACCTATGAAGATCAAATGCTTCTACTCGCCGCTGTGACGTCATTCGCCATCATGCGGTCACGGTTAAGTTTTATTTTGCCATACCTCTGAGTCCTCTATTTGCACTCTTAGTTTCCCACCTGTGATTGACTCTGTCAAATGCCGCAATGAAGTTCAGCTGTGCAAGGCGAGCTTCAGAACTACGATCCAGCGCTGACTGTTGATGATGTGACACCGACAACAATGCGTCATAACAAGCCAAACCAGTTCTGTACTCAAACTGGCCAGTATGCAGCAGTCCAGTAACCTCAGCTAGCCGACCCAGTCTCCAAGTTACCAATTTCTTGAACAGCTTCTACAAAATGGGCGTCAGCGTAATAGGTTGGTAGTTGGCGACATTGGGCAACGCTGGACGTTTGGGTATGGAGTAATATTCCCTGTACAAAAAAAAAGAAAACGAAAAAATCCTAACCGTATCAGGCGACGGAAGATCACCATGCAACGATTACTTGCTTCCATTACTTGAGCAAGTTACGTGCACCATGTAATGCTTGCTCGGTTCTATCCACTGAAACAGGCCCTGGACCCGAAGAGCCTCGCTCAGGCGGTGCAGCAGCAACAGCAGATCATGCAGAACAGCCTGGCCAGCGGCCCAGTCAGCCAGGTGAGTGGAAATGGGGCCTGCTGCTGTGTGGGGAACAGTGGGTCTGGTGTTCCTTGATGGCATTGCCATGATGGTACCTTCATGTGGGGAACACTGTGCCTTGTGTTCTTGGCCAGTTTTGCCATGGTGCCGCCGGTGTGTGGGAAACAGTGGGCCTGATATTCTTGCCTAGTTTTGCCATGGTGCTGTTGGCGTGTAGGGAACAGTGAGCCTAGTGTTCCTCGATGGTATATGGTGATACCGGCGTATGGGGATGTTCACACGTCCCGATGAACTTTGTCCGTGATTACCAATCTCCTGTTTCCTGGATTGCCAAACTAGAACTATGGCTGCAAGTTAAGTCATAAGAGCTGGAGTCCCTATTATGTGATGAAATCGATATTCGCATTACATAAATCATCAGCAGTCTGATTGCAATTTCGCTATTTGTTTGAAATAGAGGTAGATGTGGCTATCTCTATCAAGTTAGCTCAGATTCATGCGTTTCCTTAGCCTTTGCATTGCAGCGGAAGTTGTACTAACAGCTGTTGTGTGCTAATGTACCATTTGCATTACAGCAGCAACTGCTGCACCAGCAGCAGCTGCTTCAGCAGCAACAGCAGCAGCTGGCAGGACTGAACCATTCGCCCTCGGGCCCGCCCTCCATCCTGGGTGCCGTCATCTCGCCATTCAAGACGATGGGGCAGCACTTCATTGAAGTAAGGGCTCGGTGCTCACACATAGCGTACAGGACATATCTCTTATCATCGAAGAAAGATGGTCTTATCTATTATTACCTCTGCGAAGGAGGTTTTAATTTGTCGAGCTTGTCGTTCGTTTGTTTGCATGTTTGTCTGTCACCAAGTAACGCAAAGTCATTTGCGGATCATCATTAAATTTACACAAATTATTAGGAATGTCACGAAGAGCAAATAACCTGATTTTTATAGGTGATCTGGTGGTCCGTTTGTTTATTTGTTTGTGTGTTAGCTTGTCTCTATGTTTGGTTTAAAGTTTGTCTGTAGCATAACCCAAAAATTTATGAACGGATCTTTACGAAATTTGCAGGAATTGTTAGACATGTCAAAAGACACAAGTGACCAAATTTTTGTTAGAACGGTCAGCCCTATTTTTGTGTTTAGCTAATGTTTATCAAATCTTGAACAGCGACATAGCTCAAAAAATTGTGAATGGACCTTCGTGAAATTTCCTAAAATGTTTAGAAATGATAAAAGAAAAAATTACCAAATTTTGATGATGATCGATTAGTCCGTTTGTGGGTTTGATTAATGTTTGCCGATATCTTTGTCGAATTATAACTAAAAAAGTTACCGACGGATTTCCAAGAAAAATACAGAAGCGGTTATTGCTGTTAAGAGGTACAAATGACCGAAAAAATTTGGGTGATGATAGAAAGTAAATCCTATTATCAGAACCAATTTGAATTTTTCGTTAACGTTGCCTTGCCTGCCGGTAAGTTAACTTGTTTTTCTACATTACCGAGCACCAAACTAATTTAAAAGAACATTTAAGTCACCTCTCTAGTACTTCGAAATGGACATCTGTTGATTGGCAAAATTTTAATACATAGCAACATAAAACTTACTATACGATGAGAAATTTTGGCACTCTAGTTTTCCATGGATCTCCAAACACAAACTACTGTAACCATATCAATAAATTTCAGAAATAATCTAACCCACCCTAAATCTAGAGCACTGTGAGGACGCATAACTCCGTGAAGTAAGACAATGTTAACGAAAAATTAAAATTGGCCCTGAAAACAGGATTTTCTCTTTATTATCAGTAAAAGTTGGTCTTTTGTGCCTCTTGACAGTGAAAATAGTTTCTGTAATTTTCTCGAAGATCCGTCCGTAACTTTCTGTCTTATTTTATGACAAACATGGTGCCGAAGCAGTCGAACATAAGTCAAAACACACAAACGGAAGAACTGATTATCGTTAGGATTTGATAATATATTTTATGTCTTTCAACATTTCCAACAATTCCTACAAATTTTATCAAGATCCGTTAATATATTTTTTTGAGTTCTGTTTCTGATAAACATAGAACAAACATAGTGATAAGCAACCAATCATGCGGACAAACCGATCAGAGCAAAAATTTTGTCATTTGCTCCTAGTAACAACCTCAACAATTCCTAAAAATTTTATAAATGTCCATTCATAACTTTATGGGTTATGCTACCAAGAAAAAAGAAGCAGACAAACTAATAAACAACGGCTGAACGGATATTCACCAAAAGTTAATCATCTGTTGCTTCTAAAATAGCTAACATTCCCTATAAATTTCGTAAAGATTGGTCCATGGCTTTTTGAGCTATCTTGGTGACAGACAGACAAAATCGACAAAAACTAGCTATAACATCCTTGGCGAAGGTAATCATTGGTGTGAACTAATGCAAACTAATCTTCCGCATCACTAATACATAATATTGTATACACTAGAGGGCCGCGCTGTCAAAATGTGACAGCGAATAATTTGTGATGAGCCGGTCTTCATTGATCATACTCATCTTTCGTTATTACAACTGCTAACCTAGAAGCACCTGGAAGTGAGCGTTTACGGCTTCACAACTTCTCAGTATCGAAACTTTTTCTCTCTGACATAGAGAAATTTCACTGCAATCAGCAAAGCTCAAAGTTATGGTTTCGATTTGGTATCAAGGATAAGGTACGATGGCCTATAGGTCCAATTAATAGTTTGCTGCGTTGCGAAAGCTGTTTTATCGACCACTGAATTAAGGTTGGCAGAATAACTGGTGCAACGAAATATTCTGAAGGAAGAAACTAAGAATCGTGATGCATGAGAGTGCTAATGGAAGCTTCAGATACAGGATCTTCTGTGCTGCGATTTCAACTTCTGCAATGCAAAAAGTGAATTCAGACATAAGGTCACCCTATACTTTACCGTAGATTTGATGTATGGAGAAGGTAATACTCGTTCAAATCAGACTGAGCCTTCGATATCTTCATTGTTTGAATTTCAACTGTCGCTGATGAAGATACGTTTGCTATCAACTGTAACCTCGTCAGAGTTCTACCAATTCGTTTTCAGCAGAACCCGTGAAATTTTCACCGTGTACCGGGCACCAGTTTGCCATCACCTGCAATGCGGCCTATTTTCTACCTTTCAGTTTCCAATGGAACTTGAGAGGACGGTCAATGGCTAATGGCTAATTTCCGCCTATCTGTTTTGTTAAAGCGAGACAGAAAATGATAAATAAACAAACAAACAGATAAATACACATCGGTCTTTATCATTTTGTAGATAGTATAGCTCACAGGTCTTCACGTTTTTGCCTTGAAAATGACTTTCATTTAGAAAGTCAGACGCCCGACCAATAAACTGCAAAATCCCGTTCAAGCGCTCTAAATGATGATAATGTGCAATAAGGGCATTTACATTCTCACAGTGAAAGCTTTTAAAAAATATGCTTCTACGTATCAACTACATATTAACGCAAAGTTTGTGCTTGCTTTCTTGCTTGCTCCCTTAGTTGCTCCATCTCTCCGTCACGTTCTTAAGGATTTAGATATGAAAAAATTCATCTACTGAGTAGCAAGATGAGATACCAAGAAATTTCAGGCCTGCACTGTGAGAGCAAAACTATGTATTGTTTTCCGAATACATACCGTGTATTCTCGACGCTCGAAACACTGCATTTCTGCAGCTCGCTTCGCTTTGAAAAATAGCTTGGTAGCTACTCTTTCATATGTGATTTTTCTTTTCAGCGTAGTAGATGAAAGGTGGTATATCTTTAATAGAGTTTTTGGTCCTGTCGGGCATAAGCTATTTCGCAAATATTTTTTACTGAATTTCTTCGTAGCAGTTCGAGAGGCTCAGTTTTGTTTAAAATTTTCGTTCCTATCGTGCATTAATCCACTTCGCTAATGTTTTCTTTGTTGAATTTCTTTCTTGCAGTTGACACTTAACGCTGAACAGAAGCCAAAATATTTTCAATTCACATTGCAGCCACATTTCGGTCTTGAAAGTTCAACGACCTGCTGATATCCAGGATACAGTAAGCATTGAGCATTTCCGGTGAATTCGTTTGACTGAACTATATTTTCTTAATGCTGCTCTAATCTCGAGTAGTTCCGAGATTCGGGCTCTTACTTGCAAGAGGGAAATTTTTCTCTCGCAAACGCATGACGGAACATCATGCGTTACATTAATAGAAATCAAGCCTACAGATATGAGGCATAATTTTTGTAACAAAACCCATACGGGGAGCAGGAACAACAAAAAGTTTCATCACGAATTTGTTGCCCCATTGTTGACAGGAGGGTATTCTAGTGTATACGTAAAGGCTATGTTTTTATTATACAGACTTCCAATTTTTAAACATGAAAGCGTGAAAGGAAGTTAATAAACATTATGGAATATTTGCTTCACATATATACCTGTGAGGAATGTTACATTGTGTGCATTGTGTCAGTCGTAGATTCCACCTTTAGAAGCGAAGCCCCTTAACACTTGTCTACGGTGGGTACAAAATATGCGAGTGGCACTGGTCAGATATCAGTTATCATCACTGGGATGCTACATATTTTAAAGCAAAGTAAAACAGACATTGAAATGGCTATGGAAGTTAACAATGCGCTTTTTTACCAAGGTGCCAAGTTGAAGGATCTGAGACATATCTATATCTCTCAACTTTTGTCTTGTGCACATCCCACAGGTTCATCCCATTCCTCCCAGTCGTGTACATGTTCTGCCAGCTTTGTGCAAGTTAATATAATTCTTTTCACGACCATATATTCATTAGGCTTACAAAGGTTTCAGCCGCTGACCAGCGGTAACATCAAAATAACATCTTTCTGCCCTTTTATTTCAGGCTTTTGAGCCGCTGATGAGCAGCAGCAGCGTCAAAAACCAACAGTTTGCTTTTCCAACTGAATTTCTGAACCCCAGCGACAAATCATTCGATTTTGGTCGAGACACCAGCGCCGGATACCCTGCCGCTGCTCCCCCGTCCTCATACGGTGAGTGTCGCCGTGTGTGCGTGTGTGCATGTACAAGGTTTAGGTTTCTTGAGGTACCCAGTTGTTGCTCAGTGCAGCATATGGGGTACTTTAAGCATATGGAGTACCATTGTGGCCCTATGGGGTACCGCCTCGGAGCGTTTATTACTTAGCGTCAATCTTTGATTGACCTTACTTAGCGTCAATCTTTAATGACGACGCTAAGTAAGGCCAATCATAGATTGACGCTAAGTAAGAGGCCAATTAAAGATTGACGCTAGGTAAGGGGCCAATCAAAGATTGAAGCTAAGTAAGGCCAATAAAAGATTGGCGCTAAGTAACGAATAGCTAACGAACAATGAGCTTTCGAGATTAGGCCAAGAACCTTGTAGGTTTGGTTCTGCTTATATCCTCATAAACTTTATTACAACACTAAGAAACCTTCCCTTGCCTTCCTAACCTACAAGGTTCTCGGCCTAACCTTAGAAAGCTCATTGTAGGAAAGCTTCCTCGTACTAGGGTGGCGGTCGGCGGTGATCAGTGGCATCTTCAAAAGCGTGTACCCCAGAAAACCTAAGCCGCTTGTATAGATGTGTGTGTACTACAGTAGTGTATAGAGCACCGAGATACTCGCTTTTGAGGGTAACCTACCCTCGCGGCTCCCCTCGCGCGTGAGCTTCCGGTTTGTAACGGTCAATACACTACCGGTTTTGCGGGGGTCAGGGGGGGCGCAAACCGGAGTGGGCGCTGCCTGGGAAACCGGAAGGGGTGGCGCGATGACCCGGCGGCGCGAGGGGAACCTACCCTCAAAAACGAGTATCTCTGTGCTCTATACACTACTTACAGTTGCGGCCATGGCTGAACTACGTTAACGTTAACGTAGTTCAGCCATGGTTGCGGCTAACCATGACATGTTCCCACGACAGGAACCCCCGCACCCGCGTGAACTATCATGGGATGTTGCTTTGACATGCGCCCAGGTAGCATTATGTATGTACCTTGCCTTGTTTGAGATTTTAGTGTTACTCGTAGTCTTGCAAATTTTAGGAAAATTTCACCTATCACGCATTACGCATTGTTTCAAATGGGAGTTCAAGACACAAGTCAAATAAATGGCAGCTTGATTTTTGCATAACATTGAACAGTAACTGATTCAGATACAGGCACCAAATGTTAGAACAAGAAAATAGAGGGTAGAGACGCTATTCTACTCCAAGGAAATACGCCGCTGTGGCTACACGGTAGCCACGTTGGTACAATGTGGCCTTCGCAGCCACCACTTCGAAACCATGCTGCGTTGTAACCACCACGCGGGGCTCACATGACGTGGCTTACATGGTTATTATTATTATTATTATTATTATTATCTTCAGGGTTTTTCCGCCATATCCGATACGAGGACGGTATAACAGCGATCTATTCATTCGCCAATAATGGCGTTGGTATTCAAAAAATAGTTAAAGTGTTATATATAGGTTTGACAGATTGAACATTGTCTTTCGATGATGTGACAGGGTCGGTTGGTTCATTTGACTGAATTGAAGTCTTCAGTTATTCAAAGATAGTACAGAAAGTTAATGTTGGAGACGAAGGAATATAAGGGGCCTTGAAAGGCCGTTAGATTATCAAAGAAAAAGTCCTTTATATTGCCAGCATGAGCGCCGAAGTACTGTCGGCGTTGGGCGTCGCATTGAGGGCAAGCTACTAGGATGTGCTCGATAGTAAGGGGACCATTACAGTGCTGGCAATCGGGTTGGCGACCGTTGCTCATCAGATGTGCTTGGGTTAAGTGGGAGTCACCCACGCGCAGTCTCGCCAGACAGACTTCTCATCGTCTGTTGGTACTTTGGGCACTATGAGAAGTAAATATCGATGGTTGAATTTCTTTAAGTTTATGGTTAGGGTTAACAGGGTACCATGCTAAGCTCCATTGGCAGGAGACCGCACTCATGCGTACTAACCATGACCTGCTTATGTGGTAGGAGCCCCCGCACCCGTAGCGACCACGTATGGGGTACCTGGCCCAGCACCCACCGTCTACGGTGGCCCCAGCCCAACGACCTACGGCGCGGGAGGGGGCGGTCTCACCGTCATCAACTCCGACTCCCTTCCGTTCTTTGCGGGCGCTGCGGCCCTTGCAGCCCTAGGCACGTGTTGTATGTGTGTGTGTGTGTGTATGTCTGCGTGGCACTGGCACTGCTATAGGTGCATGTTTTTATCCCACTTATGTGTAAATTTACTTAGCTGTACCTATTGATGCCCCAATACAATTCTCGTAGTAACTGCTTTTGCGTGAACTGCTTTCAAGTTACGTCTTGTCAGGAAAATTACATTAAATATATTTTGTGGTTTGTTGGTGTTCTAAAGCCTCATAAAGATATTTCTGTAGATTTTTTATGTAATTTTCGAGTAATAACAGATTATGCTGCTTGTCTAGAATAATATCATCGCTAATAGTTTATTGTTATCTTCTATCGCATTTCTAAAGAATTAACGGATTAGCTGTTGAAGAATCGAAGTTAATTTTTTTGAATTAACGGATTGACGAAGTTACCTTTTGATTAACGATGCCCCACTGATTTGTACCTCTTACAGAAGAAAGAAGCTTAAGGAGTTTCTCTATTTCCTTTTAGTTCGATCCTTTGTTAAAGAATTCGGTGAAGGGACTCTGCCGAGATAGTACAAAACTATAATACGACAGCCATTGAAAATAGAAAGCAATGGAACTCCTTCTTTACCGATCTGAAACTCACGTCAACTTGATTTACAAAACTTGAAACGAAAAAGTGAAATAAACCAATCAATGTTTAACTGCCAGTTAGAAGAGTACATTCGTTTGGGGAGGGAGAGAGGAATCAGGTCACTCGCCACAGATCGTGAGTGACATATACAGTGTACACGCGACCTATGTCCACGATTGCAAATTTCCTTAGTTATCCATGATTACGAACCAGTTTCCGCTCATACTAACACGAAGGCTGCGGCATAATCATATGACTTCACGCTGTTGTGGGCTCTAATTGACGTTCTGTTAAACAGAATCGATGAATATCACGATCATGATTTTTATTAATAACGTTCATGTCATTGGAAGTGTAGACATTTCACTGCCAACAGCTATGAATGCATGTGTGTGGTGGGATTATAATAATATCGCTACAATAGTAAATCTGTGCAGGCATTTGAGTGAACTTCAGCACTAATGATTCTCTTATTAATTGCAGGCGCCTTCTCTGTAGCCTGCGCCGCAGTGGGGGCCAACGTCACAATTGGCAAGCGCTCCATAGCACAGGAATCCATTTCTGATATCTCTTACCAGGTATTGTATGTTATGTAGCTTATAACTCCTATCAGGTATTGTCTATTGTGTACCTGATATCTCCTATACCAGGTGTTAGTGTCTGAGGTCTTCTGTTGTTGAGTGATGGTCACACAATGGTCAGGCACTTGGTGCAATTCACATCCAACGATTGGTGGAATGGTTTCGATGATATATTTAATTGACCTTTTAGCCCCTTTTTTATACAGCGCACGAAAGTCAGCAATTTCAAAGCAAGTTCTACCTTGTTGCTAGTAATGGGAAAATTTTTATGCTGTTTTCTGTTTCTCTTCGTTTTCAATTGCAGGCGCAGCCAAGAAAACTCGTAACTTGCTATCGACTTAATACAACATAAAGTGATATATGCGGAATAATTTTCTACTCGCTGTTCTGACACTGAAATTATGAAAGAGCTGGTATTGACACACCAACCTCTACAGGCCATTAGCCACTATACGTCTGAGTCGTAGGTTTCAGTGCTTATAATGAGTGTCTGTCAAGTGAAGCTATGAACATCACTGCTCTTACTAGCAGCCATAGAATTGCAACAGTATCATTTTTTCATTCGTATCATTATGTTCAAGTTGCGCTCTCAGCGTGGAAGAAAAGTGTCTTTCTATCGCTCCTGGGCATCGTGTGATCAAATACCACAAGGCGTTTACTCAAGTATCGGGACGCGAATTTTTTTCCTGAACCTTTCAGCAAGTACAGTCTCAAGGCAGCCAATGGCGTGGCAGGTCACAGGCCACAGTGGGAGGGGCGAAGGGTGATGCTCAGTGATGGTGTTGCACTC
>LQNS02278149.1:7172884-7189274 GCA_001587735.2 Parhyale hawaiensis
CTCCTGCTCTTCACACTACTGGATCTTCAAAATTCTAGAATTAAGGCAAAAAGAAAACCTCGATAGGTGTATCCATTGTACCCTGTATACGAGATAATAAATGATATTTGTTTCGTTTTGTTTTTACTCGCCGCTGTGACGTCATTCGCCATCATGCGGTCACGGTTAAGTTTTATTTTGTCATACCCCTAAGTCCTCCATTTGCACTCATTGTTTCCCGCCTGTGACTGACTCAGTGAAATACCGCAATAAAGTTCAGCTGTGCAAATCGAGCTTCAGAACTACGATCCACGCTGACTGCTAATGGTGTGACACCGACAACAATGCGCCATAACAGCGAAGCCAGTTCTGTACCTAAATTGACCAGCAGGCAGCAGTCCAGTAACCTCAACTAGCCGACCCAGTCTCCAAGTAACCAATTTCTCGAACAGCTTTTACAAAATGGGCGTCAGCGTGATAGGTCGGTAGTTGACGGCAACGCTGGACGTTTGGGTATGCAGTAATATTTCCAGTTAAAATAAAATGAAAATAAATTCCTAACCGTATCGGGCCCCAAAACATCACCATGCAACGATTACTTGCCTCTATTACTTGAACAAAATACGTGCACCATGTAACGATTACTCGGTTCTATCCACTGAAACAGGCCCTGGACCCGAAGAGCCTCGCTCAGGCGGTGCAGCAGCAACAGCAGATCATGCAGAACAGCCTGGCAAGCGGCCCAGTCAGCCAGGCGAGTGGATATGGGGCCAGCTGGTGTGTGGGGAACGGTGGGCCTGGTGTTCCTGGCTGGTATTGCCATGATACTGCTGGTGTGCGTACAACAGTGGGCCTGGTGTTCCTGGCTGGTATTGCCATGATACTGCTGGTGTGCGTACAACAGTGGGCCTGGTGTTACTGGCTGATATTGCCGTGATGCTGCTGGGGTGTGGAGAACAGTGGGCCTGGTGTTCCTGGATGGTATTGCCGTGATGCTGCTGGGGTGTGGAGAACAGTGGGTCTGGTGTTCCTGGATGGTATTGCCGTGATGCTTGCTGCTGGGGTGTGGAGAACATTGGGCCTGGTGTTCCTGGATGGTATTGCCATGGTGATACCGGCGTATGGGGATGTTCACACGTCCCGATGAACTTTGTCCATGATTACCAATCTCCTTTTGTTTGAAATAGAGATAGATGTGGCTATCTTTATCAAGTGAGCTCAGATTCATGCATTTTTTTAGCTTTTGCATTGCAGCGGAAGCTGTACTAACAGCTGTTGTGTGCTAATGTACCATTTGCATTACAGCAGCAACTGCTGCACCAGCAACAGCTGCTTCAGCAGCAACAGCAGCAGCTGGCAGGACTGAACCATTCGCCCACGGGCCCGCCCTCCATCTTGGGTGCCGTCATCTCACCATTCAAGACGATGGGGCAGCACTTCATCGAAGTAAGTGCTCACTGCTCACACTTCGCGTACAGGACATATCTCTTATCATCTCTTATCTTATCTGAAATATCATAGAGATAAGAGATATCATATCATTATTATTATTAAAACTTCACGCTTGAGGTTCCACGGACAGATAATACAACCCAAATGAAGCATCTTACAACACCGGGAAGCCCAAAAAACTGCTAAAGGAAATCCAGCAAAAAATCCATTGACAGCCGACTTGAACGCCTGCAAGCCAATACGACCAAAAGCCGATGCCGACAACAAATACCAAACTTTAGCCTACCAGGGCACGAAGCACCGACAGAACTTATTAGTTCGACATCGAACTCGTCGTTCGTTTGTTTGCATGTTTGTCTGTCACCAAGTACCGCAAAGTCATGGGCGGATCATCATTAAATTTACACAAATTATTAGGAATGTCACGAAGAGCAAATAACCAAATTTTTAGGTGATTTGTTGGCCCGTTTGTTTATTTGTTTATGTGTTTGCTAGTCTCTATGTTTGATATAAAAAATTGTCAGTAGCATAACCCAAAAAGTTATGAATGGATCTTCATAAAATTTGCAGAAATTGTTAGACATGTCAAAAGACACAAGTGACCAATTTTTGGTGATGATCGATCAGTCCGTTTGTGCGTTTGATTAATGTTTGTCGACATCATTGTCGAATTATAACTAAAAAAGTTATTGACGGATTTCCAAGAAAAATACAGAAACGGTTATTGCTGTTAAGAGTCACAAATGACAAAAAAAAAAAAAAAAAATTGGGCGATGATAGAAAGTAAATCATATTATCAGGACCATTTGAATTTTTCGTTAACATTGCCTTGCCTGCCGTAAGTTAACTTGTTTTTTTTTTTGCATTAACGAGCACCAAACTAATTTAAAAAACAGAAGTCAGCTCTCTGGTACTTCAAAATGTCAGGGAAACTGGACATCTGTTAATTGGCAAAATTTTAATTCATAGCAACATAAAACTTACTATAAGATGAGAAATTTTGGGACTCTAGCTTTCCATCTCCTAACACAAACTACTGTAACCATATCAATGAATTCCAGAAATAATCTAACCCACCCTAAAGGTAGAGCACTGTGGGGACTCATAACTCCGCGAAGTAAGACAATGTTAACGAAAAATTAAAATTGGCCCTGAAAACAGGATTTTCTCTTTATTATCAGTAAAAGCTGTTTTTTTGTGCCTCATGACAGTGAAAACAGTTTCTGTAATTTTCTCGAAGATCCGTCCGTAACTTTCTGTCTTATTTTCTGACAAACATGGTGCCGAAACAGCCGAACATAAGTCGAAACACACAAACGGATGAACCGATTCTCGTTAGGATTTGATAATATGTTTTATGTCTTTCAACATTTCCAACAACTCCTACAAATCTTATGAATATCCCTTCATATATTTTTGAGTTATGTTTCTGATAAACATAGAACATAGTGAAAAGCAACCAATCATGCGGATAAACCGATTAAAACAAATATTTGTTCATTTGCTCCTAGTAACAACCTCAACAATTCCTGAAAATTTTATAAATGTCCATTCATAACTTTATGTGTTATGCTACCAAGAAAAAAGAAGCAGACAAACTAATAAACAACGGTTGAACGGATATTCACCAAAAGTTAATCATCTGTTGCTTCTAAAATAGCTAAAATTCCCTGTAAATTTCGTAAAGATCGGTCCATGGCTTTTTGAGCTATCTTGATGACAGATAGACAGACAAAATCGACAAAAACTAGCTGTAACATCCTTGGCGAAGGTAATCATTGGTGTGAACTACTCAAGGAGGTTCTAAAAGAGCTTCCTTCTAGGACGAAGCAAAAGCTCATCTGTATTGGCGACAATGTGGGATCTACTCATATGTCCGCTTAGGGCTCAGTGCCTCTCAGATTGAAGCTCCTTGGAACTAATGCAAACTATTCTTCCGTATCACTGATACATAATACTGTATACGCTAGAGGTCCCGAGCTGTCAAAACATGACAGCGAATAATTTGTGATGAGTCGTTCTTCATTGATCATACTCATCTTTCGTTATTACAACTGCTAACCTAAAAGCACCTGGAGGTGAGTGTTTACGGCTTCACAACTACTCAACATCGAAACTTTTTCTCTCTGACAAGGAGCTTCAATAGAGAAGGAGGGAGTCTTGGAGCCCAGTAACAGACTTGCCAGCGAGTCAACCAGATCTCTTATAGCTGTGAGCCGCTCATTGGAGGAAAAGACGGGGGGAGCACTGAGTTTCACGGAGGAGCAGCAGACGAACTGAGTTACAGATATGCGATTGGTGCTTACGCAACTGGCTGCAGCCATAAGAGACTCTTTACTGATATGCGATTGGTGCTTAAAACAACTGGCTGACAGCAATAAGAGACTCCTGAGCTTCAACGGGCTAGGCTACAAGCTCCTTGCTCTCTGATAGCTATAGAGAATATTCACTGCAATCAGCAAAGCTCAAAGTTATGGTTTCGATTTGGTATCAAGGAAACGGTAGGATGGCCAACAGACCGAATAGTTTGCTGCTTTGCGAAAGCTGTTTCATCGACAACTGAATTAAGCTTGGAAGAATAACTGGTGCAACGAAATACTCTGAAGAAAGAAACTAAGAATCATGATGAATGAGAGTGCTAATGGATGCTTCAGAAACAGGATCTTGAGTGCTGCTATTTCAACTTCTGCAATGCAAAAAGTGAATTCAGACATAAGGTCATCCTATACTTTACCGTAGATTTGATGTATGGAGAAGGTAATACTCGTTCAAATCAGACTGAGCCTTCGATATCTTCATTGCTTGAATTTCAACTCTCGCTGATTAAGATACGTTTGCTATAAACTGTAAAACCGTTAGAGTTCTATCAATTCGTTTTCAGCTGGTCCCCTGAAATTTTCACCGTCTACCGGGCACCAGTTTGCCATCATCTACAATGCGGCCTATTTTCTACCTATCAGTTTTCAATGGAACTTGAGAGGACGACCAATGGCTCCAACCAGGGCTAATTTCCGCCTATCTGTTTTGTTACAGCGTGACAGAAAATGGGTAAATAAATGAACAATCAGATAAATAGACATCGGTCTTTATCATATTATAGATAATATAACTCACAGGTCTTCACGTTTTTGCCTTGAAAATGACTTTCATTTAGAAAGTCAAACGCCCGACCAAATAAACTGCAAAATTTCGTTGAAGCGCTCTAATAATGATGAATATTTGCAATAAGGGTATTTACATTCTCACAGTGAAATCTTTTAAAATATAAGCTTCTATTTATCAACTACATATTAACACAAAGTTTGCGCTTGCTTTCTTGCTGGCTCCCTTAGTTGGTCCATCTCTCCGTCACGTTCTTACAGATTTAGATATGAAAAAATTTATCTACTGAGTAGCAAGATGAGATACCAAGAAACTTCAGGCCTGCCTGTGAGAGCAGAACTATGTATTGTTTCCGGAATACATATATGCTCGACGCTCGAAACACCGCATTTCTGCAGCTCGCTTCGCTTTGAAAAGTAGCTTGGTAGCTACTCTTTGATATATGATTTTTCTTTTCAGCGTAGTAGATGAAAGGTGGTTTATCTTTAATAGAGTTTTTGGTCCTGTCGGGCATAAGCTTTTTCGCAAATATTTTTTACTGAATTTCTTCGTAGCAGTTCGAGAGGCTCAGTTTTATTATAAATTTTCGTTCCTATCGTGCATAATCCACTTCGCTAATGTTTTCTTTGTTGAATTTCTTTCTGGCAGTTGATACTTAACGCTGAACAGAAGCCAAAATATTTTCAATTCACATTGCAGCCACATTTCGATCTTGAAAGTTCAACTACCTGCTGATATCCAGGATACAGTAAGCATTGAGCATTTCCGGTGAATTCATTTGATTGAACTATATATTCTTAGTGCTGCTCAAATCTCGAGTAATTCTGATATTCGGGCTCTTACTTGCAAGCGGGAAATTTTTCTCTCGCAAACACATGACGGAACATCATGCGTTGCATTAATAGAAATCAAGCCTACAGATATGAGGCATAATTTTTGTAACAAATCCTAAACGGGAAGCAGGAACTACAAAAAGTTTCATTAAAAATTTGTTGCCTCATTTTTGACGGGAGGGTATTCTAGTGTATACATAAAGGCTATGTTTTTATTATACAGACTTCCAAATTTTAAACATGAAAGCGAGAAAGGAAGTTTATAAACATTATGGAATATTTGCTTCACATATATACCTGTGGGCAATGTTACATTGTGCGCATTATATCAGTCGTAGATTCCACCTTTAGAAGCGAAGCCCCTCAACACTTGTCTACGGTGGGTACAAAATATGCGAGTGGCACTGGTCAGATATCAGTTATCATCACTGGGATGCTACATATTTTAAAGCAAAGTAAAACTGACATTGGAATGGCTATGAGAGTTAACAATGCGCTTTTTTACCAAGATGCCAAGTTGGAGGATCTGAGACATATCTATATCTCTTAACTTTTGTCTTGTGCACATCCCACAGGCTCATCCCATTCCTCCCAGTCGTGTACATGTCCTGCCAGCTTTTTGCAAGTTAATATAATTCTTTTTAGGACCATATATTCATAAGGCTTACAAAGGTTTCAGCCGCTTACCAGCGGTAACATTAAAATAACATCTTTCTGCCCTTATATTCCAGGCCTTTGAGCCGCTGATGAGCAGCAGCAGCGTCAAAAACCAACAGTTTGCTTTTCCAACTGAATTTCTGAACCC
Organism: Parhyale hawaiensis; assembly: GCA_001587735.2. Lineage (NCBI taxonomy): Eukaryota > Metazoa > Arthropoda > Malacostraca > Amphipoda > Hyalidae > Parhyale > Parhyale hawaiensis. The sequence goes on from LQNS02278149.1 coordinate 7,179,056, forward strand.
CAGCGATAAATCTTTCGATTTTGGTCGAGACACCAGCGCAGGATACCCTGCCGCTGCTCCTCCGTCCTCATACGGTGAGTGTCGCCGTGTGTGTGTGTGCATGTACACGGTTTTGGTTTTGTGAGGTACCCAGTTGTTGCTCAGTCCAGTATATGGGGTACTTTGAGCATATGGAGTACCATTGTGGGGTACCACCTCGGAGCGTTTATTACTTAGCGTCAATCTTTGATTGACCTTCCTCAGCGTCAATCCTTGATTGGCCTTACTTAGCGTCAATCATAGATTGACGCTAAGTAAGAAACCAATTAAAGATTGACGCTAGGTAAGGGGCCAATCAAAGATTGACGCTTAGTAAGGCCAATCAAATATTGAAGCTAAGTAAGGCCAATAAAATTGGCGCTAGTAACGAATAGCCTAACCAACAATGAGCTTTCGAGGTTAGGCCGAGAACCTTGTAGGTTAGGAAGGTAGGTTTGGTTTTGCTTATATACTAATAAACTTTATTAGAACACTAAAGAAACCTTCCCTTGCCTTCTTCCTAACTTATACTGTTCTCGGCCTAACCTTAGAGAGCTCATTGTAGGCAAGCTTCCTCGTTCTAGGGTGGCGGTCGGCGGTGTTGGGTGGCAGCTTCAAAAGCGTGTACCCCAGAAAATCTAAGCCGCTTGTATAAATGTGTGTGTACTACAGTTGCAGCTAACCATGACATGTTCCCACGACAGGAGCCCCTGCACCCGCGTGAACTATCATGGCATGTTGCTTTGACATGCGTCCAGTTAGTATTATATATGTACCTTGCCTTGTTTGGGATTTTAGTGTTACTCGTAGATCGTCTAGCAAATTTTAGGAAAATTTGACCTATTACGCATTGTTTCGTATGGGAGTTCGAGACACAAGTCAAATAAATGGCAAATTGACTTTTGCATAACGCTGAGCAGTAACTGATTCAGATATAGGCACCAAATGTTAGAACAAGAAAATAGACGGTAGAGATGCTATTCTACTCCAACGAAATACGCCGCTGTGGCTACACGGTAGCCACGTTGGTACAATGTGGCCTTCGCAGCCACCACTTCGAAACCATGCTGCGTTGTAACCACCACGCGGGGCCCACATGACATGGCTTACAGGGTTATTATTATTGTCTTCAGGGTTTTTCCGCCATATCCGATACGAGGACGGTATAACAGCGATCTATTCATTTGCCAATAATGGCGTTACTATTGAAAAAAATAGTTAAAGTGTTATAAATAGGTTTGAAAGATTGAACATTGTCTTTCGATGATGTGACAGGGTCGTTTGGTTCATTTGACTGAATTGAGGTCTTCAGTTATTCAAAGATAGTACAGTAAGTCCATGTTGGAGACGAAGGAAAACAAGGGGCCTTGAAAGGCCGTTAGATTATCAAAGAAAAATCCTTGATATTGCCAGCATGAGCGCCGAAGTACTGTCGGCGTTGGGCGTTGAATTGAGGGCAAGCTACTAGAATGTGCTCGATAATAAGGGGACCATTACAGTGCTGGCAATCTGATTGGGGATCGTTGCTCATCAGATGTGCTTGGGTTAAGTGGGAGTGACCCACGCGCAGTCTCGCCAGACAGACTTCCCATCGTCTGTTGGTACTTTGGGCACTATGAGAAGCAAATATCGATGGTTGAATTTCTTTAAGTTTATGGTTAGGGTTAACAGGGTACGATGCTAAGCTCCATTGGCAGGAGACCGCACTCATGCGTACTAACCATGACATGCTTATGTGGTAGGAGCCCTATGAGAAGCAGATATCGATGGTTGAATTTCTTTAAGTTTATGGTTAGGGTTAACAGGGTACGATGCTAAGCTCCATTGGCAGGAGACCGTACTTATGCGTACTAACCATGACATGCTTATGTGGTAGGAGCCCCCGCACCCGTAGCGACCACGTATGGGGTACCTGGCCCAGCACCCACCGTCTACGGTGCCCCCAGCCCAACGACCTACGGCGCAGGAGGGGGCGGTCTCACCGTCATCAACTCCGACTCCCTTCCGTTCTTTGCGGGCGCTGCTGCCCTTGCAGCTCTAGGCAAGTGTTGTATGTGTGCGTGTATGTCTGCGTGGCACTGGCACTGCTATGGGCGCACGTTTGTATCCCACTTATGTGTATATTTACTTAGCTGTACCTATTGATGCCCCAATACAATTCTCGCATTAACTGCGTTTGCGTCAACTGCTTTCAAGTTACGTCTTGTCAGGAAAATTACATGAAATGTATTTTGTGGTTTGTTATTTTTCTAAAGCCTCATAAAGATATTTCTGTAGATTTTATTTATGTAATTTTCGAGTAATAACTGATTATTCTACTTGTCTATAATAATATCATCGCTAATAGATTATCGTTAACTTCTGCCTCATTTCTAAAGACGTAACGGATTGACGAAGTTACCTTTTGATTAACGATGCCCCACAAATTTGTACCTCTTACATAAGAAAGAAACTTAAGGAGTTTCTAAATTCCCTTTTAGTTCGATCCTTTTGTAAAGAATTCGATGAAAGAACTCTGCCGAAAATAGTACAAAACTATAATACGACAACCATTGTGAATAGAAAGCAAAGGAGCTCTTTCTTTACCGATTTGATCCATCTGAAACTCTCATAAATTTTATTTACAAAACCTGAGAGGAAAAAGTGATATAAACCGATCAATGTTTAACTGCCAGTTAGAAGAGTACATTTGTTTGGGGGGGGGGGGGAGAATCAGGTCACTCACAACAGATCGTGAGTGACATATACACGTGACTTTTGTCCATGATTACAAATTTCCTTAGTTATCTATGATTGCGAACCAGTTTCCTCTCATACGAACACGAAGGCTGCGAGAAAATTATAAGACTTCCGGCTCTTGTGGGCTCTAAATGACGGGCTGTTGTTGTTGTACTTACGTAAGGGGTGGCTCCGGAGAGGATCGGGCATGTGGCGGAAGATATGAAAAGGAAGGCAGGGAGCACAAGAAGTCAGTCACAGATAGAGGACTGTCCCATAGAGAGGTGGGAAGGAGGGTTGTAGGGTGGGTGGGACACTAAAACAAGTGGTTTACGGTGTGGGGGACGCGGTGGCACTCGGGGCAGGAGTCCAAATCCGCCAGTCCGATCATATGGCGGTAAGACATCAGGGCAGAGCAGAAACCTGGGCGTAACTGTGATAGAGTGGAACGAGCCGCACGAGAGAGGACCGCCTCATCGGGTGAGATCTCCGGCGGGGCAGAGCCCAAAACCCTGTTAACGGGTAGGCGGTCTAGTGAGGCTTGCACGGCAGATCGATGGAGGGAGGAAATCGCTGAGCGGTACTCTGGGGAAGGCATGATATTATCAGTAAGTAGGTGGTTGATGTCGGGTTGGAATTTGGTTGCTAAGTTGCGGCGGATGAGACGGGGGCCAGCCTGTGCGGTGACAACAGAGTGGGCTGGGTGTTCGAGACGAAGGGCGGAAACAAGGTACTGACCTCGCTGGAGGTCGAGAGATTGATCGACCCTCAGCAGCTTGGACTCGGAGTGGAGATGGTCTGCGGAAGCCATGCGGAGGCAACTGGTCGCAGTGCGGAGAGCGGCGTTTTGAACCGTGCTGTTAACAGAATCGATGAATATCACGATTATGATTTTTATTAATAACGTTCATGTCATTGGAAGTGTAGACATTTCACTGCCAACAGCTATGAATGCATGTGTGTGGTGGGATACGTATTAATATCGCTACACTAGTAAATCTGTGCAGGCATTTGAGTGAACTTCAGCACTAATGATTCTCTTATTGCAGGCGCCTTCTCTGTTGCCTGCGCCGCAGTGGGGGCCAACGTCACTATTGGCAAACGCTCCATAGCAGAGGAATCCATTTCTGATATCTCTTACCAGGTATTGTGTGTTATGTAGCTTATAGCTCGTACTAGGTATTGTCTATTGTGTACCTGATAGCTCCTATACCAGGTGTTATATGTCTGAAGTCTTCTGTTGTTGAGTGATGGTCACACAATGGTCAGGCACTTGGTGCAATTCACATCCAACGATTGGTGGTATGTTTTCGATGATATATATAATTGGCATTTTAGCCCCTTTTTTCACTCAGCGCTTGAAAGTCAGCCATTTCAACACAAGTTCTACCTTGTTGCTAGTAATGCGAAAGTTTTTATGCTGTTTTCTGTTTCTCTTCGTTTTCAATTGCAGGCACAGCCAAGAAAACTCGTAACTTGCTATCGACTTAATACATCGTAGTGATATATGCGGAATAATTTTCTATTCGCTGTTCTAACACTGAAATTATGAAAAAGCTAGTATTGACACACCAACCGCTACAGGCCATTAGCCACAATACGTCTGAGTCGTAGGTTTCAGTGCTTATAATGAGTGTCTGCCAAGTGAAGCCATAAACATCACTGCTCTTACTAGCAGCCATAGAATTGCAACAGTATCATTTCATTCATATAATTAGGTTCAAACTGCACTCTCAGCATGGAAGAAAAGTGTCATTCTATCGCCCCTGGGCATCGTGTAATCAAATATCACAAGACGTTTACAACAGTATCCGGGACCGAGTAACGATCCTCCTCCGCATCCAAGTCGCTAGATCAAGCTCATACCCACGGTAGCAGCAGGCTATGTGTGCTTGCCTGGTGTACTAAAGGAGCCGAGATCGAACGGTGAGCCAACCGAGAGGTCTCTGTGGCACCTGGCGTGCTGAGTTAGCAAACTTGTTTGGTATGCACAGTTGCACAGCTACATGGAGGCACTTACCTTCCCAGGAATAGAAGGGTAGGAGACGCGAGTCGTTGAACCTATCGCTACAGCTCCGTCTTAACGACCCGTGGTCGGCTATAGCTGTACTTACTCCTATGGGACCAGTTGTCCTATATCTGCAGCACGAACCAGTACGTGTGGGTTTCCCAGTGGAGGGTGCAGTCAAAGTTAACTTTACCTTTTGAATCATTCTAAGCTTTTGTCCTAATATCTTTTATCTTTCGTAAATGGGGAAAATACAGAAGAACCACAATTCCTATTATGAATTTGAAAAAATTTTCAGGTGCCATTGATAAGGTGCGTAATAGGTGTTTGAGTGTATAAAAAAAATTACAACAGTCTTGTGCCCCCCCCGCCCCAGATCTTAGACCAGCTGGAACCCTACGAAGCCACCATCACACAAGGGTTCGAGCAGTGGCACAACTGGCTGGCGGTGCCGTGTGTGGAGCGTGTGGTGTGTGAACTGCTGACTCGCACCACTGACAACCCCACGCTGCTGAAGTGGCACACCACCGCCGAGGATGCGCTGAGCACGTGAGTGGGGTTAGGAAGGTTCCGACGGCTCAGCAGTCAACTGTACGTAAATCAACGGACTTGAGTTGCTTCGAATTTTCAAGTTAAGAGCGACGTCCAATGCACGAACTCTCAAGCCTCACCGCCGTGTTGAAGCATAGTTCTCAGGGCGTGGTTACAACCGTGTTGCAGCATAGTTCTCAGGGCGTGGTTACAACCGTGTTGCAGCATAGTTCTCAGGGCGTGGTTACAACCGTGTTGCAATATAAATGTTGTGTGAAAAAGCTGCATCGTATATATAAACGGCGCTGAAACGAACCTTAAGTAAAGCAATGGATATCGTGAGTGTAAAATTTTCCGAAAATGCAGCAGGAATCTATTGTACCGCATGGTGTCAAGGATTGATAAGTCGTGTCAAAAATTGAACTCATCAGTAGCCACTCTGAACAATGCTCCATTTTACAGCTTCACGCGCTTCTGCTAACACGCCAGCACGTTGCGTTTAGTTCTGTCCCACATTCAAACACTTCCATTTTACAAAGTTTTCCCTGTTATTAGCTCTTGCCTAATTTTAAAATTTGGCAAATTTACAGTTGCAAAAATATTCTGTCTCATTTGCGGTACCTCGAGCTTTGAACAATCGTCAAATCTTCGGTTATCAGTAGAATTGTGTTAGCTTCGGAGAGATGCAGTTTATTTGTCTGAGTATCTAATTTTTTTTAAATATTCAAAGATCATAACCGTTGTTTTCTACACATACAACTTTAGGTACTTACTTTCTCTTTTCTGCAGGCAACTTATTTTCATAGGGGGGGGGGGTGTTTTGTTATATTTTAAAAGGTATTACTAATTAAATGCTGATGTTTCTTTTCAATTTTGTCGAAAGTATTAGATGTTTAGTTCAGTAAGGTGAGCCAAATGCCCAGCTAGCTAGTAAGCCTGATTTCCGCCTCGTGTGTTTCAGATTCGAGCAAGATGGTCACTTGACAGAGATCATCGATGACCTCCTGAGCCGAGCGGAGGACCACGAATGCCACTCGCTGTCGTGCTTGGGGTCCGCCGCCAGCCACAGAAGGAGAGCCAATGAGTTGGATGCATCCAATATTGCCCACGACAAGGATGATCCGCCGCGCTCTACTTCGGAAGCGGCAATTGCCTCGTGAGCAGGTTGCTGCTGCAACTACTAGCGAGCAGTGACCCCATCACCCGCCAGCTGTGACCTGCAGTACGACAGCTGCATGTGTACTTCGCGCCCTTCAGGCAGCGGCTTCAAAAACACGGAGCAACAAATTTGTCGGATCTTCTACACTCAAGACAGTCTCACCTTAGATCTCTCGTAGTTTATCTCATAATATGCGCTGTGGGAGAGCGCAGTCTAGCATCTTCTGCGGTCTTGTTTCTACCCAAATTGGTCACCCGCTCACTTTTTTCTTAGTCCGCAATCGGCCTAGCATTGTTGGGCATCCTGCTAATCACTAATCCACTAGTTTACCAGTTTTGCGAGTACGCTATTTCACAATCACTGATGCTCTAGCTACTCATTTCTTCAGTCCTCTGGAGCATTTCGCTCCCTCTGCTGCAAGTTAAAATTCTAATTTTTCAGAAAGTAGTCTTGCACTTTATTGACCTCATATCTGCGATTAGTACGCAGTTTTTGAGGCAGTCATCTGCAGCGCCCGCGCAGTAGGTTCTTCAGTCCCTGAATGTTAGGTTTGGTGCGAACAGTACATTCATGTGCAACTTTGCATGCCCTGCTTTGTGAAGGCAACATTCACGCTCACATCCTGCTACGGGACTGACATGTTCCTTTGCACATTTTCAATGGAAAATACCTGTTGGGGAAACCGCGTAATCAGTAAATTGAAGCTAATAAAACCCACAAAACACTGAGAACAACTAAGCAAGTTTTCCGATGCAAAGATGCAATAAAACTGAAACTATTCAGGCAGTAGCGAACATAAGTAGGAATAAATAAGAAAGGCTAGCTACTGCACACTGTAACACACAAATATACCTTAGCCTACTTTTAACTAATTTTATTCTTTTTTTCTGATTTGGCAAGTTTTGTTTGCATTAGTGATTAGAAGACTTGAATATCGTAATGTCCATCAACCTTCACAACTCTCTATCTCTCTCGCTGTCACCTCTGTAAATGTCTTATCCCCACCAGAAGGAATTTGTCTTTATATTCTGCAACTCATAGTTTACTCAAATAACTTTAATTTGTATCTTTTAGAAATTTTTGTTTGGTATTTGCTTACCATTCACGTAAGACTTGGCATTCTTATTCTCACAGTTTAGCAAGACTATATTAATTGGAGATGGTAGAATCTCACCTGAATATTACGCATGTCCAGACACTCGCTTTGATTTCGTTGCACCGCCACCATGTTCCCTGTCAGGCGATACAGTGCAGACCAAAGAAATTATCCACCAATGTCAGCGGGCTGTCACTTGGATGTAAGCTAGCAAAATAAAAGGGTACAAATCTGGTGTACTACCTCCTCGAGTAATTTGCGATATGTAGCAAAATAGGAAATTCTAAGCTTTAGCATTAACGCTTCTATTGTGTTGCTAGAATGTCGTCCTGTTTGGTTATTAGAGACAGGGTATGATAATGGATAATATGGTTTTCAAAACTCATGAGAGAAGAAAAGTATAGGCAGCAAGAATATAAATATAATTTTCTGACAGATGCTGCGCAATGAAGAGTAGAAACTATAGTATTCATTTCTAAAGCTACGATGAAGAAAACACGTAGTAGGGCCTGTGCCGCAATCATTTTTTTAGCACTTAACCGTTCACTGAAACGTTTTAATTAACATTAAAATCGGCTCTCTATTGACTTTGTTCTTATGCTGCCGTTGAAACGATGTGAAAAACAGAGTGCCGTAATTTTGCCCCCCAAAATATATATTTTATTTAATGTCGAAATGTAGAAAAAGAAGTTAGCGCAATAGCAATGAACGTTCGGTTGTATGTAATATTTATCAACTTAATTCAGTCACCTTTTCTAACCCATCCTAGTTTTTTAACCTTACGGTCCTCATCTAACCCTAATGTACCTAGCATTCACCACCAAAACCATCGTAAAAATCACCGTCATTGTAAAGGAAGTAGTTCTTCAAGCAAATTCCACAATCGCCAAATCAACTGATGAAAGTACCTGTGAGTGACGAGGATTACTGTTTTGCTTGAAAGAACTTTTATGTGACTGTTTCTTCCCTTACGTTAGGTAGTACTGTCTCCGTTTTATATGTACTGTAGTTTAAAAACTGTCAGACCTGTATTTCACCCTTGTTAGGAGCGAGTAATCTGCTGACTCGGGTCCCTTGCACCATCTCCAGTCTTTTATGTTTTCATTATTTATTATTTATTGGCATAAATATATTTATTCAGATGTATGTGTGAATGTATTTTTCCTTAACTAGTATTTAATGAAGCCGAAGTGCTTGTGTAGATTACAATTTTTCAGTCGTTATCTTGGAGTGAACCAAAAGACTTTAGGGATGTCACATATTAAATCTCTCGCACTATGCACTCCGCACGCGGAAGGAACATATTGGGTCAAACTGTTAGGATGCCATCATACCACTGACGGGCTCAGCCTTTATGACAGCCATGGAATACAAAAGTTGTAGGAAAATTCAGCAATGTTTCAAATAAATCGTCAAGAAAAAATTTAAATTATTCAAAGGAAGTAAAAACCCAAGCACAATTATCACGTAAATTGACAGTTGGTCAACGATTATGTTGGCATTTAAAAACTAGCAAGGGTAGATTTTGATAGGATAGTTTCTTTATTGTAATGGATAACCTACTTGGGCGGAAGAGATAAGAAACATTGCTTAGCGGTTCTATAGACACGTTGGAAAAAGCTGTAGAGTAATGCGCTATAAAAATAAATATTTCTTGTGTTAGCTTTTTAGAAAAAAGAATTTTAGCCTTCAGCGAACATACTAGATGAGATTGGCATCACATGCAAGAATAATAATAATATTAATAGGGTTGTGACTTTGCATGTACGCAAACGTCCTAAAAAATTTGCATATATGCACAGCATGCATACATTATGCACTTGCATAAAATATGCAGAGTGTTCTTGCATAAAATGTGCACGTGCATATTATATGCAATTTATACTTGCATAAAATATGTGCGTGCATATTGTATGGATTGTGGTAAATATGCAATGTTTAAAAAGTACATATAATCTGCAAAATATTCATACAGTTTTGCCGTGCATTTGCAGCATATTCTATGCAAGTCATGGTTACAACCATAATAATTAATATATGCTCATACTTTGTTGTACTTTACAGTATATTTTGATCTTTTGAAATGCAAGAGTAAAAAATTTGTTACCGAGGAGTCTTCACGACTTCTTGTATATGAACCAATAAAACTCCATGGGAGTATTAAGCTGTTCAACCCTCCATAGTTGATTCACGGTGTTCGAAGTTGAAACGAGTCACGTTAAGTTAAGGGGAGCGCGGGGCCGATTTGCTCATATCCAGTGAATTATTTCAAAACTTGCACAGTAAATGTAAAATAATTGCGACATTATTTTTTCATGTAGTTTTCCGAAATTTTGAGTATTTCAGGAGATCTCGTACATTTTAGGCAAAAATGGCATTTTTTGACTGATTTTCAGTTTTAGTACATGCATGATTCAAAAGAAGAGAAATTTTGCATCAAAAACAGGTAAAATTGATGCACCTGAAAAGACGAAATTTCGAATTACAGTAGCGATCTGCGTGTGAGTAATTGTAACCTCGTCTCATTTCGCATGTATAACAAAACTACAAAGCTTTTGTTCACTTTCTTTTTGCGGAAATATGTTTTTCTGACTGAAATATGTTTTTCTGTCTGCTGCGATGACACACCAAACTACGCCATGAAACACCTACGTGCATCCTGATGCTTCTCTGTGAAACACCTACGTGC
>LQNS02278149.1:7235205-7249599 GCA_001587735.2 Parhyale hawaiensis
GAAATTTTTCAATTATTTTTGGGTTATTCTGTCTTATTTTGTCCAGTTCCTCTAGAATTTTACATCTTGATGAAAATGCTAACTCTTCCAGAGAGGTAATCCATTTACTGGTCTAGAAGCTGAGCCCAGCTGCTACATAAATATATATATACACATATGTAGAAGCAAAATGTGTTTCTTTTTCAAAAATACATATACTGTAGCTACTTTGGAAATTTCAGAACAATCAGTAGAAAATTGAGTAGCTATTTTGCCCCCATGGCCCCCTCACATAAAGTACCAGGTGCAAAAGTTTTACTCAAAGTTTTTTAATGTCCTAATTTCCTCAATTTAATGTCCCAAATGATAGCTACAAAATATCAGTGTACTGTACCTATACTATGTACAATACACCTTGCATCTTCAACTTGATGGGTGTAAATACTAGCAAAAATTGTTTGGACATGTTTGATGTTTACATCAAATATCTACTTGTTGGACCAAGGAGTTGCAGTTGGAATATCTTGAGGGCCAGGAGTTGGAGTTGGAAATTCTGGAGAGCCAGGAGTCGGAGTCGGACCTTGAACCATCCGACTCCGCAACCCTGTCGTTAGCTAGTACCATCGGGTGGCATTTGGTTACTTTGTGCTCTTAGCTATTTAGGTCATTCTCATCCCATGATGTGCTGGTGTGAATTTTTAATTATAATAGTATCCATATTGAATACAAACTCAATAACTACAAAATGACAGCTTCTTTATTGGTATTTTTCTTTTGGAATACGGAGTAGGTAGTGTGTCAAAGATCGTCAACAAATGGAGATGCTTCAGAAACGCTGTGGCAAAGGGTCCCACTGCCACTCAAGACCCTAGCAGTTCAAGCTGTTAGAAAGCAAACTCCTATAGAATGTGGATGAGCAGAACATCAGAAAGTGGCCAGATGGGCCCAAGAACTGTGTGGAACTTGCTGTGCAATTTTCCCAGGAAGCCTGTTCCCTCAACATGACATAGGTAGTCCAGCCCACATCAACAGGAATTTTTGAGTCAAATATAGTTGGAGTCAGACAATTTATTGGACCAAGAGTCAGAGTCAGACACTCGTGCATGCGAGGAACTGGAGTCACAGTTGGTGAAAATTATCCTATACCTATGTATATACATTGTTATCTACAGAAAACAGTTGGAATTTTCTAAAAATAAAGTGTGTGGAGCCCTATGAAAACTTTCTGGGCCTTTAAGTTGGACTTGGGCCATTGAACTTCTCATGTCTGTACATTACAATGCTTAATCAAAATCTTTCCCTCTAACATGTTCCACCTGCAAAGCCCTGCCTATCTTTTTGCTGTAGGTACTCACAGTCTAAATTTTGTTTTGCTACCTACCATCTCATCTTGGGTGTTAGTCTACCTTCTCATCTTTTGCAGACCATTACGCCCCATGCCATGTAGCTAGCTAATTAACCAAATACTGTAGTATACTGGGCCTCTCTTTGTGCCTAATTACCTACCATACTTTGCTGCTTTCGGCAAATGCACGAAATCTGAAATTCATGAGATAGGTGTGACTTTACTTGTCCCCGCAAAGCATTTGCATATGGCCCATTAGTCCAGGGTTAGAGAATTCGACATCAGCACCTTGTCTGTTCCATACAATGGCCGCAGATGTACCAGCTGTAGTGCAACATCTTGTTTGCTTTACATACTTTGGCAACAAGTATCCCGGTTGTACTGTGACACTGTCTCGTATCCATACTGCTGCTACAGATGCCCCTGCTCTTCTGTAAGCCTTTGCCTCCTCTTCATATAGCTAGCGGTCGCAAGTATCTTCGGCTGTACATTAACACATTGTTGCTTCTATATGCAGCACCCACAGAGAGGGTTGACTGGATTAAGCCAAATGATTTAAACCAACTAAAGAACATGGTTTAAACCAACAAAAAACAACATTTTTTATTCAATTATTTGGTTTTTATTCATAAATATTGAAAAATGACTAGTTTTACTCTTAGAAGTTATTAAATTTTCTTGACACAACTGAAAGGATGAGTTAATGTGTTTCTATTTCGAAATCTGTTTCACTGTTAGGACAGTTAGGATTAACTATGGTAGCTATTGCTTATGTTTATCAAAAACCTATAGGTACCGGTAACTCATTGAATTTTGTGTTTTTTCATTTCAGAGATGCATACCGTATCTAATTATATTTTGGGAAGCTAGCAGCTACTGAAAATTAGAAGAAGTAGTAGCTATAGTTGCTATTAGATAGCTAGTGACAAGTAGTGAGCTCATGATAAGCATGTAGGCATAGGGTAACATGTCTAGTAGGTACCTATCAACCATGGTAGTACCCATTTACTTGGCACTTAAAAACTTCCTGTGGGAAAACTAGCAGTGCTAGAAAGCCGTACATGGGCTTAAACTGTAGGTTCAGTAGCGCTGTACCATCCCTGAAAATGACAGGCAAAAAAATAAAACAATAAAAAATGATTGGTCGTTTTCACATTTTTCCATGTTTTTAGTGAAAAATGTGAAAACCACCTCCGTTTTGCAGTGGCTCGCCTCAAGCAGAGTACCTCTGTCTGATAGCACCACGACCCGCGTTTTTGTGGGTTTCTCCAGATCAGGACTGGTTAGTCGTCACACCTTGTTATTGACAAATAAGTACTCTTGCCATTTTTTTTTTTGGACTTGGCCAAAATTGTGAGGTATTCTCTTGAGTAGAGTCCCACTTAGCCATAGAGTCAGCACTTAGCCTAGCTCCTGTTATGGGCTTGGGCTATTTTTTAGATCACCTAATTCCTTTGTAGGCCTTCACAACTTTGAAGTTTTGTAAATTTAGTCCTTCTTTGGGACTTAGTCTCAGCTCTTCCAGGCCTAAATAACTGTTAGCCTTCTTCATGATGTGAACTTTATCTACTCTAATAGGTTCATTAAATTAAATGATGACAGTTTGGATTTTGGTGAGCCATGGTCGTTGGCCCAAAAGTTCCTGAACTCCTGCAGCAATGATTTTGAATCTAGAAACTTTAATCTAAATTGTTGGCAAGTGCTCTAGTAACAATACTTTTTATTTTTGAAAGTTCTTGATTTTTCTTTTCCACCACGCTCTACAAGTACCAGCAGGTGGGATTAGTGATATGCTGACTACTATCATCTGATCTCTGGCCTCGGGCTTACCGACGTGTGCGAGGTTATCGTCACGATTGACGAGTACCGGCAGGTGAGATCGGGTGGTATGCTGACCAAGCACTATCACCTGATCTCTGGCCTCGGTAATACCGACGTGTACGATGAGTATCGGCAGGTGGGATCAGTGATATGCTGTCCAAGCACTAACATCTGATCTCTGGCCTCGGGAATACCGGCATGTTCGATTAGTTTCGCCACGCTTGACGAGTAGCTACTGGCAGGTGGGATCAGTAACATGCTACCAAGCACTATCAGCTGATCTCTGGGCCTCGGGAATACCGACGTGTGCGATTTGTTCCGTCACGATGGACGAATACCGGTAGATGGGATTGGGTGATATGCTAGCCAAGCACTGTCACTTGATCACTGACCTCGGCAATACCGACGTGTACGATGAGTTCCGGCACAATCGTTGGGTACTGGCAGGTGAGATCAGGGATAGGTATGCTGCCTAAGCACTATCAGCTGATCTCCGACCTGGACTGGGCTGCGTTTTGTTGCACAATTCATGAGTACCAGCAGCTCGGATCGGTGAGGGAAAGAGAGATACTGCCTTCTGATCTGAAGCATTGGAAATACCGATGTCAACAAGGCTGTCTGGCTTATTCCGATGAACAGCAACAAGAATGTGGAGGGACCGGCTTGTCCTGGGGTGAAAATCTCCAGTTCTTGAATTGAATGCGCGGTTCGGGTGCTATCGACTAATTTCCGGGAGGCCTGGTCTGAGACGACCAAATCAAGCTCTATCTTGGGATATCAGGCACCGGAACACCGACGTGTCCGATGATTTCCGACTTACCTATGTACAGCAACAAGAACAGGTGGAGGCTGGTTTTCTCCAGAATTTATCATCTCCTGTTCTTGCTGGGCTTACCAGGTTGTTAAAAAGATCTTTTTAACCACTGCCATTGTGGGGCAACACAGGCTACGAATGGAGTCCCTGGGGCGGAACTAGTTAGTGCTTGGTTGGCACCTAAGTCCAACTCATTAGGAGAATGGTAAGGCTGGCAGAGCTGCCTATCCTTTAAGACTGTCAGGGGGCCCTCGTAGTAGGGCTCAGTTACGAAGTCCAACCAGGCCGTAGAGCCTCAACTTGGGACCGGGAGGGAGACTCAGTCCCACCTAGGTCTGAGTCCTTGTAGGTCTGAAGTACGACCGAAGGGGTTCAATAAGGTGACCGAGGTTCCTCCGCTCTGATTCTTACGCATTGTCCAATAAAATTAGAGCTACAGAGCAGCCAACAAATTTTAGGCCTAAGGGGCTCGGCAGACGTTGCAAACAGGCTGAAGGCCCGGGTTGCCGGGAAGAGAGCCCTCCAGAGGTACGCAGCCGCATTTTCATGCACCTTGCCAGTGTTCGCCGAGGGCGGACTAAGACCTCTGTGCCCTACTTCTTGCTTGGCTGCTAGACTACCTGCCACAATAGTGATGCATCACTATAAGGCGGGGCGGCCTAATAGCTAATTCTCGGAAGTCCCATATCGCTGAAGGAGGCATTCCTGCAAAAAACAGGATTCGAAGAGCTGTTAATGTCACCAGAGTGCGAAATTATTATTTTTATCAAGGGGATTTCACGACCCAACTTGGATCGGCTGAGCGATGTTCAGCTCTTACTCTCTGGCGCCAGGTCACATCCCGCGCCCCAAGGCTCAGAGCCATTTGCGAATGATGTGCGCATTTCCAAGCAGAGCGCTCTTCTGGAGGGTTCCTGGGTGGAGATAGCCGCACTTCAGCTCTTGCAGGGCAGTCTTGAGATTCTTGGACATCGCTCCCAGAGCTCCGATGACCACTGGAACGACGTCCACCTTCATCTGCCACAGTCTCTGGAGTTTGATGGCAAGGTTGCGGTACTTTTCCTTCTTCTCCGCTTCCTTGTCCACGATTCTGGAGTCGAAGGGGATTGAAATGTCGATCAGTTTGACCAACTTCTCCTAATTGTCTTTGATGATGTCCGGTCGGTTGGCGTGAAGTACTCGATCAGTTTCCATCCGCTTGTCCAGTAGATTTGCATGACTTCGTTTTCAACCACAAGCGCGGATTCGTGCTCGTACCACCTCTCACTTACTGGGAAGTTATGGATCCACAGAAGGGTCCAGTGGAGGTGTCGAGCGACTTTAACGTGCCTGCGCTTGTACTCCTTTTGCGCCAGCACTCCGCATTTGCTTATCACGTGGTTGGTGGTTTCATCCGAGCTCTTGCAAATTCTACAGGTACTTAGGACGTTTCTCTTGTCAATCTTGATTTGGATGTACCAGGTTCTGATTAATATTATTATTATTAAAATTTCACGTTGAGCTCCCACTGACAGGTAGGGTAACATTTTTAGTAGGTATCCATCGACCGTGCTAGTAGCCATCCACTTGGCACTAAAACTTCCTGTGTGAAAACTAGCTGTGCTAGAAAGTCGTACATAGGCTCAAACTGTAGGCTATAACTTAGCCTACAGTTTTAGCCTATTTACGGCTTTTTAGCGCTGCTAGTTTTCAGACAGGAAAGTTTAGTGGCAAGTGGACTGGTACTAGACATGTTACCCTAATGCAACCCAAATGAAGCATCTTGCAACACCGGAAAGCCCAAAACGCTGCTAAAGGAAATCCAGCGAAAAAACTATGTATTAACAACTGACTAGAACGCCTCCAGGCCCAAACAACCAAAAGCCGGTGCCAGCAACAAATTCCAAACCTTAGCTGACCAAGGCATGAAGCACTGACAGAACTGCTTAGTTTGACATACGACAGCCTCCAAAGTAAAAGAGTGCGGTCCGCGTGCAGCACGAGTCTCTCTCCCAAAAACCTTGAGGGCAGGGAGAGCAGACTACAACCAATGTCTATCATTATTGTACACCTTATAAAACATGCAAAGCTCTGCTACTCTTCTCCTGTGGGACAGGGTCACTAGATCATTATCATCACACAGCCTGCTGGCTGAAGTAACAAGTCGGTCCAACAGACGCGAGTGAGTGTCAGCAGCTGAAGCCCAGACTGGTGAGCAATACTCTAAACACAGGCAGCAAAAAATGCATAAAAACATCTACGGGCAACCTTACTGTCACCAAACACAGAATTCACCTTGCGCAGGAGCCCAATCTTGGTGAAAGTAGGCCTATGTGACACCAACCTCCTAATACGCGGCTCAAAAGTAAGCTTCTCATCAAAGACAACACCAAGAATCTCCAAGGAGCTAGACTCCTGAAGCAAAGTGTCATCAATCTCCAGTTGGGGGTACCGCGGTACAAGTGTCCGAGACCGACTGATAATCATCGACTTGGTCCTATTATCATTCAGCTTCATACTCCAGGCCGAGCACCAGGCACTAATGCGTGCCAAATCCTTATTCAAAGACTGAGTGACAGCATCACGCAGGTGAGGAGCAGGTATCACTACCATCAGAGTGGAATCGTCGGCAACGTTGATCAACGTGTTCTCAAGCGAGGAGAACATGTCACTAGTATAGAGAACAAACAACAGCGGGGGGCCAAGCACACTACCCTGAGGGACGCCAGACACCACCCCAACTGAGGCGCTCTAAATGCTATCAACACACACTCTGCGTCTGCTCAGAAACGAAATCGCGAATGATTGACAAAACCCTACCACCCATTCCCAAGGACTCTAGCTTGTATAATAGACCTCTGTGGTTAACCCTGTAAAACGCAGCACTTAAGTCCAACTGGACAAGGCGTGCCTCCGACCTACAATCCAGTGCAGACTGTAAATGGTGTGACACCGACAAGAGAGCGACACAACAACCGAAGTCAATTTTGTACGCAAATTGGCCAGCAGGCAGCAACACTGTAACATGAGCGAAACGACCCAGCTTACCAGCGATCAACTTCTCGGACACCGACAAAATGGGCGTCAGTGTGATGGGTCGATAGTTGGCCACAGAGGGCGACACCGGACCCTTGTGAATAGGAGTAACATTCCCAGTTCGCCAACAACGAGGAAAATTTCCTAACCGTATTAGGCGCCGGAAGATCACTGCAAGCTTGGGGGCAAGAACATCCGCCAGCTGCTTATAAAACACAGGCAACATGCCCACCGGATCCACACCTCCATACAAAACAAGGCTCTCAAGCAGCACCTTGATTGCAACAGATCTGAATGCCAAAGAGATCAAGCGAGGTTCAGGGAGGCATCCATGAGGCAATGCTATAACATCTCTGCTCTGCTTCCCGTCGAAGTAAGCCGACAAAAACTCCGCCCTTGCCAAGGGATCAGTCATAATGCCCCCACCTGGACCAACAAGGGACGGCAACGAAGCTTCAGTACCGAACATTGAACCCTTTAGCTCACTTCACCAATGATGTGGGTGGTCAATACTCGGCAGAGACTCTCTGGAACGATGCCTCAGACGACGCTGTGCCTCCTCTTACACACACTTAGCCTTGGCCCTACGATCAACATACGTCAACCACAACGTGCGGTCACGCGAACGTCGCCCGATAAGCCGCTTGTTTAGCTTCGAAAGCTAACCGACACTGGTCGTCAGATCACGACTTATCCCGAGACCTCACAAGAATAGTCCTCTTGAGGACAAACCTGCTAGTCAAGTCGGTAAGCTCAGAGACAGGATCCTCACTATGAATAATCTGGCGCCAAGGTACCTAGGTAACGTTCTTACTGCCCAAGTAATAGGCCCCCAATTAGCCCTGTTCTTAACAAATACATACCACTCTCCTGGTGTCTACCACAGGAACGACCTGATTAAGGTCCAAGGACACAACTGGGTGTGAGTGGTTAGAAGAGCCAATAGGGGGGCCAACTCACCGTCATCCAGTCCAGGACATCAGTCATAGCGAGGTCAATACAGTTACCAGCAATATGCATGGACCCGCGAACTAGCTGCACACAACTAGACAAGGTGCAAAAGTCCAACGCAGCCACACCATGACAATCAGTCGGTGATGCAGATCATAACTAGTCCCTGTGGTGTGCATCCACATCACCGACAAAAACTAACGCTGACTTGGGATCCGTGCTTTGGATAGAGGCCATCGCCGTCAGTAAACAGTTATAAAGAGAATCATCAATTGCAGGGCTTCGATATAAGGAGAATAAATAATTATTCAGTCGGCCACACACCCTTACAACGATGATCTCATGACAGGCGCATTCGTGCACTGACTGCCGGTAAGCACAGAATCCGCTCTCGATATAAACGGCCATTCCACGGAATCCAGGCGTGGATCCACACAGCCTTCAAAAAGGGGACTGAAAACCCGCCAAGGCAAGCTCAGCGTCGTGCCTTCTGCCAGCCACCTAAGTCTCGGAACAGCACACAGCATCCACACCACGGGACACAAAGTCGAGCTCCGCAAGGTTCGCATACAGTCCTATAATATTACAATAGAGGAGACGACACCCCCGAGCCCGACCCAGTCCCCGGTTGCTTTCTTCATCCCCCACAAAGTAAGAGAAAAAAGAAAAAAAAAATAAAAGAATGTAAATATACAATAATGTACAAATACAGAAATATACATAGGAGAAAAAACTAAGAATCCCATCAACAAAGATGGTATAAAGCATAATAAAGTAAAAACAAACCGACAGTAACGATAGCTACGAAAGCAGCCGGCTATCTACGCGCCCCAGACCCTACCATCACTAGTACGGGCTTTGGCCAAAAAGAAGAAGAAGAGAAAGAAAAGGAAAAGAGCATCAGGTGATACTACCTGATGGAAGAGAGAGAGAAGCAGACTGCGGAAGACACCAGCCTATTCATCTCCTCTCAGGGATGCCGTTGGACCAAAACGATCTCATCGGCCTTTAGAGTGGCATTTCCTCCAACTCAGGGGCTACCCAGAGCCTCAAACCCTAAGCCAGCTCATACAAACAAAGAGGTGTCCAGTGGCTGGACAATGTGGGCGGCCAGTTAGAGACAAAAGTAGAAATGCTGATTGGCCAGGACGTAATTTTGCGAAACTGGAAATTAACAAATTTAAACTAATGGAAAGACACCTTTGTCTTAAGACCAAAGCACAAGAGACCACTCCAGCTTGGCACAGAGACAGAAGAGGACTAAGTCCTTACTCAGGTCTGTCCTTATCTGCATATAGGTACAGAACTCTGGGTTCTTCTAGGTTCTGATATATTCCTAGACGGGAGCGGAACGGCAACTTATCAAATTCCTAGTTCCTTGCCCACGCAATAGCATAGCCTAGAGTTACTAGGTCTGCTAGTATACTTCGGTTAGACCAGTTCCAGTATTCTTACTAAAGCCTGGCCTAATGAGAGTGGTCAAGATGTTATCTAAATGCACTATTCTTAGGCCTTGATGAGGAATAGGGCCTCCTAGCGGAGGCCCTGACCTATTAGGTACCTTCCAGAAGTAAATAGTGAAGCTGGTGGCAGGTCTTACCTGTGGTCTATTGTCTGGACGAGGCCGAAATAAGCAGATGGTAACAAAAGGATTTTTGTCTCTGGGACATAGAGGAGGGTCCTGATAGAGGGCAAGCTTTGCCTTGGAAGTGCATTAGGCCCTCTGGCTAAGCGCAACTAGGGCCTCAATGAGGTTTTTTTGCTTCAAGATATAACACGTAAGAATGTTCAACCACTAAGGCACAGCCTGAGATAAGGCCAAGGGATTGTCAAAAACATAAGCAGAGCCTACACACTGGCTACTTCAGCCATCAGAGCGGAACAAGTTGAACAGGAGTTAGTTGAGGCTCTGAATAAGATAAAACGGGTACAACTGAAACGAGATGAGGGTTCTATGTAAGGCCACAGTTAAAGCTGTGTTTCGGCCTCTAACCTGCTTGCAGCCCAGTTAAGGGTGGAGGCCAATCAGTCTTCTAGACTGGAGTCCGCCACAAACACTTTAGGACTTAGCCTGGCTGGACAAAGGGCCGCTTAAGAAGGGAAGAAAACTAAAGAACCTTCCTAAGGGCAGTACCGTGACAGATTACGATGAACCAGCCGGGGTAAAGGTTACTGACTGCCTTGGCGGGTGTACCCAGCTAGGCGAAGAGGCAAGGCCACACAATAAGGTAACAGTGCCTGTTCTAGGGAAGCTGTTCCAGATACAGGGGCAGCACAGAAGTTCAGGAGTTTGAGAGAACAGGCTAAACAAATCGGAAGACCCTGATCCATAAAGAAAGGATCGCGGTCCTTCGGGAGAGGCCGAATGAGGGCCTCAGGTTCTACAGCACTTGAGTACAAGGACTCCAGGTACTTTTCTGCAGGTCTGAAAGAGCATTGGTTGGTAGCTCGGTCCAGAGAGTTGTTGACACCAGGGTTGCGGAGTTGGAGTCAGCCAGAGTCGGAGGATTTGAGGGGGAGTCGGAGGATTTGAGGGATGCAAAATATCATTGTATATGTACAAACGCCTAACATCTTTAACTTGATATGTGTTTATATTAGCAAAAATTATTTGGACATCTTTAATGTTTACATCAAATATCTACTAGTTGGACCTAGGAGTCGGAGTCCGGAGTTGGGAGTCGGAGTCAGAAAATCTTGAGGACCAGGAGTCTGAGTCGGAAATTCTGGAGGGCCAGCTGTCTGAGTCGGACCTTGAACCCTCCGACTCCGCAACCCTGGTTGGCACCATCGGTCTGGGTCCTGTCCCTTTGGGGAACGAAATTAAAGTCCATAATAAGCAGTTCAGAGCCACGCGCCTGTGGTACACGTCAATTCAGAGTTCAGGACAGACTGTGCTGTTCCTAGTGGAAAGAAGACATTCTGGCTAACTAGGACGAAACAAAGAAGAATTCAATCCCTTAACTACATTGGCAGAAGTTTTTGGCCACCACAGACGAGTGCACAAGAGCTGACCAGATCAAGGTAAGATCGAGAGGCACCCTCCAGATCAGGGCGCCACAGAACAACTCCCTGCTCTGCAAGCTATGCTGTTTGTATGTCGGTGCTATCCGACAGAGTTACTCTGCCGGAAGCGAGCCACTGCAAATAGGCTGAATGTTCCAATGAACTCATTTGCTGTGGCAAGCGAACGGCAGAGTAACTCTAGAGTTTAAGTCGATCCCAAAGCTTGTATGTTCTGGCCTTCATTTTAGTGAGATGTTCGCTCGTCGTCTGGATTGAGGCTCAAGGGGTTGGGTGCCTACCTATATACCAGTGGGTGGATCTGAGAGGGGGGTGGGACCTTAAAAAACTGACATGAAATAACTCTAGTAGATATCTGCACAGGGAACAAGAGCAAAGTTATCAGATTTAATTAGAAGTTCTTAAACTACCATGCACAAGTTAGCTACATGTTAGCATAAATTGCCTTAAGAGTATAGCTACTACAGTCTACTCAGATATACCAAGACAGTTTACAAAAGAACTATTGGGGAGTCTGCTCTTATACTTACACAAGAGCAATACTTCATAAATTTGACTAAGTCCAAAAACCGGCAAGAATACTTAACAGTTAATAACAAAGTGTGAACGCTCACAGTCCTCCTGATCTTGAGTAACCCACGAAAAAACGCGGGTCGTGGTTCTATCCGACAGAGGTACTCTGCCATTTGCTTACCACTGTAAAAGAGCTTATTGGAACATTCAACATATTTTTGCTTTATTTTTTTTGCCCGGGATTTTCGGAGATGGTGTGGCACTAGCCTACTTAGCCTACAGTTTAAGCCTATGTACGGTTTTCTAGCACTGTTAGTTTTCACCCAGGAAGTTTTCTCATACCCAGTGGATGGCTACTAGCATGGAGGACATGTACTAGGCATGCTACCCTATAGCTATTTCACTTTTTTCAATTCAATACTCTGCTTTTCATTTGCTAGTAGCTAGCTAGTTCTATTGAAAATTCTTTGTATTTGAAATGTTTCAAAGTTTTCAAAAGGGTTTGTAGCTATTTCACTATCTTCATTTCATTACTTTATTTTCAGTTAGCTTGTAGCCAGTTATTTCTGTCAAGTTGTATTTTGAAGTGTTTTTAAGTTTTTCAAAGGCTTTTTTATTGCAATCATAAATGATACTATCTCTGTAGATTAGATAGTAACTGTAGCCATAGCAGAAACAGATTCTCTGCTAACTGCTTCTTCTTCACCCCTTTTTCTTATACCCCGTTTGTTACAAACTTTTCCAAAATTTGCTGCAGATGATGGGTCTACTCTAGCTTGCTGTGTGTTTATTATTAATGCTAGAAGCTTTGGATTTACTGTATTTTATGAAGGAAATGTTGCTCTGTCTGTTGGGTTTTACATTTTTATGATCGGCTCAATACTTCTTCCATAATTACAGGCAAAGTCCATAGCTTTTTAGTCCTAGCAGCTACCATCTCTAAGGAGACAATCTCTGGGAGATTGTTGGCCGTTCCTTTACTACTTAACTTATACCAATGTTTTTAGTGTTCTTTAATAGAAAAAGTTCTCCCGAATCCAATGGTATCAATGGTTTTTCTCTATGGTGAATAATAAAAGAGCAACCATAAAACACACACTGGATCCATTTGGGGTCAGCGTTCAAGCATTCACGCCCGGGTAAAAAAAAACTACCTCCATTGGGCGTCCGCGCACCACTCAGCTTGCTCCATTTGATGCCAGTCTGTTACACCAGGGCTCCCACCCATACTTACCCCCGACCTCCATTAGGTGGCTTGCAGCTCATGGAGCTCTTTCCAGCGTTATATAGGAAAGCTTAATTTGAAGTTTTTTAGCGTGTGTGTCAAGGGTGGCATGAAATCGTGCCACCAGGCAAGCAGGGGTTAAAAATCATTCTTCTACAATAGGAAGTTGAAATGAAGTGACTAAGATTGTTGATGATTAGTTAGCTACATACGATATTTACAAAGCAGAAAGTACGTAAAATATAATGTAACATTCCTAGAACTGTAAAAAATACCCCCCCCCAGAATAAAGGTTTTTATTTAAAAAATAAAAAACATGGGTTTTTGCAAAACCTGCCCTCAGATGTCCCTGACTATTTTTACACCTTGTCTCCTCTCCATACAGCAGGCACAGATGTCCTGGTTGTACCTCTCATGGGGATACTCTGGCAAACCCCTTTGCTATCAATATCTTGGACCTATTCCCCAATAGAGCCTGAGTGACGTTTCCACAGGGGATGTTACATCTGGTCACAGCTCTTGCTGAGATTAATATGCAAGGTTAGGTAGGCTCTCTATAGTTCCTTTTCTGCTCCATTAGGTAGCTAGGCTATGTTACCAATTGAAGTGGTTGACCTATTTCATAGGACTGTTCCTGCTTCCTTGTGGAGGGCCGCTGAAGTTGTTGTTTACACAAGTATGTCATCCTTTGTCTTCTCCTCTTCACCTTTTTCATATTTTTTACCTGCCTGTAGTAGCGCGCTAGCCAAGTTGAGACAATGTCATACCGTACGACGGGGTAACTTGGGACAGCTGTTCCAACTCACATATTAAGGGCTGTAGAAACCAAACTATACAGAGTTTCGTCAAACTAAATGTAGAGCAATAAACTTCAACATTTTTGCTATCAATTCAGCATAGGAAGCATTCAATCCACCTCATGCAAATACTAAAAAAATTCTGGAAAAAACTGTATTTTTCCTTTTTTTATCAAGTCCCCCTGCTATGGTCTGGGGAGAAAAATCTAAAAGGCGGAGAACAAAAAGTTGCTTAGATGGTATGTAGCCTAGGGTGTTTTCTATAGAATCTCACAATCAGAGTTTATCTACTCTTCTCAAAACAAAATGCAGCCATTCCTGCAATCCGGGGAAATTCAGGACACCCAGTAAAACGTGTTTATCAATAATTTTCAACTTGTAAATAACGAAAACATTCATTGTTCCAGGCGATAAGTATTAATAGGTATTTACCTGAAACAATGTACTAATAACGTCAAATGCGGCACTGGATATTACTTTGAAATACCTAATTACAAAGGTGCGGCATTATAAACTAGTTCTTAGTGACGTTTTTTGGAGGAAATACGTCAGGAGGGAAATGCAACAAGCACTGAGAAGTGTAGAGAACATATTATACTAAGGACATTAGCTGGACTCTATATCATTGCAAGGAATACTTTGTATTGTGATATTTATCAGAACGTCATTCTGAGAATTCACCAGTGCGTCATATACTTCGTCAATGACAGAGTTTTGGGCAGTTTTTCACCAGAGAGTAGCTACTTGCCAACGTCATCTCCATGCCTGCGCGTTATCAGGCCGCCCCCATTGTCCGGCCACCGGACGCCTCTTTGTTTGTATGAGCCGGCTGTGGTTTTGGGGCTCCGGGTAGCCCCTGAGTTGGAGGAAATGCCACTCTAAAGGCGGATGAGACCTCTTTTGGTCCAAC
>LQNS02278149.1:7278556-7290287 GCA_001587735.2 Parhyale hawaiensis
TGAGCACAACGTTGTGGTTCCGGCTGTAAGCCGAGTAAATCAATCTTAGATCGCTATTGATTGTCTAAGTTTCAGAAATAGCGGGACAATACCAATATAATAATAATAATAATAATAATAACCTGGCTCGCTAGCTTCCTTTGCTGTGTTGATTTAATGCAGTAAAGGGAAGAACGAATGCACGCCGTTCTACTTGGCTTGGCACAATCGATGCTCACTAATTAGCGAGAATGAGACAAAAAGGAAGCTATTGATAAGCCCTAGCTTTCCTAAAAAATCAGTTTGGCAGTTTTTCGATAGCGGGGCTTTCTGTTATTAAGTTGAGAAACCCAAGGTATTTAAGGTTGTGCGCAAATCAGTACCATTCGCAGCAGCTCATTAGCAATTGTATATCGAGGTGCCAATCGTGAAATGTTTTGCCTGTCAGTGCTGGAAGAGATTCAAGAGAAGCCGCTGTCTAGAAACTGTCGTGCTCACTGCACTGTGCAAGTTGTTGCTAGAGAATACCATTCCGCAGCCCAGTTCGAGAGCTGGTGGCACGTCAACTATACATGACTGCTAGCGGCAGTTGACTCATGGAGGTTTAATGGAAGGAGGGAACATAGCCACATTTCGCCATACTGGCCAGGGGATCTTTTTGTTATCCCATAGCTGCTCCCTCCTCACCAATCACAGGCTCCCAGCCATTCGTGCACCCATTCAGCGACTTGGCCTTGCCAGAAACTTCAGCTTCTGATCTCTATAGCTGTTGCTCACTCCTTCTATTAAACCTCCTGGGCCTACTGAAGGTAGTAATTATATGCAATTTGCAACCATAACTGACGGGCGCAGAACACCCAGCTTTTGACTACACTGCCCATTCTGGTTGTACCATTTCTATAGGGTAACAAGTCTAGTACCCGTCCACCATGCTAGTAGCCGTGTACTTGGGTTTAAAAAGTTCCTGAGTGAAAACTAGCAGTACTAGAGAGCCGTACATAGGCTTAAACTGTAGGGTACTATTTAGGCTACAGTTTAAGCCTAAGTACGGCTTTCTAGCACTGCTAGTTTTCACACAGGAAGTTTTTAAAGCCAAGTGGACGGCTACTAGCATGGTGGACGGGTACTAGACATGTCACCCTATTGAATTTCGCTACTCGATAATTTCCCTGTGAAAACGGCCCTTGACTTGTTTTGTGTGCTCTGACTTGTTCATTTCCTCGAATAATTGCATTTCTTCTGGCAACCCTATGGTCAGCTACAACATGGAGCCATGTGACGAGCAACCACATGACGGACCAAGGTCAATAGCAACCGTTCACCAGAACGCCTCGTGGCATAAGACTATCACCCGCAGTGGCCGGTGGGTTTGCAAATTTCAACGCCGTTATTTTTGATGACCAGCTTACTCTAGGGCCTAGAGCTTTGCTATTTTTCACATCTAGGTCAATCCACCAGACTCTCTGCAAAAATTTATGAACATTGTTCAACTCCTCCTCCCTCTTTATGGGTGCAGAGAGGAACAGACATATACCGTAGCTATATCTTCAACGGAAATATTTTCACAGCTCTTCGCTTTTCCCGCGGGTGATAGGTTCAAAGAAATATCGGGTGAAGGTATCAGTCGAGCCGTATGGCGGGAGCTTGAGAAGTTCTGGCCAAAATGGGACAAATGGCTACCTATATATAGGCTAGAGTGCCCAGATTACTTCCTGCTCGTCAGGGTCTGTTGTACCTACTGCAGAGGTGACTTGTAGTCATAACCTTTAGCGAAGGTGCTATCCATTAACTAGCAGTGCAAGCTAAAAGATGATGAAATTCTGTGTAACTTGTAATTTCATCGACGCAGATTGGCATAGCTAAGTATGCATAGGTACTTATTTTCCCCGAACTGCAGAGTTTACTCGTTGTTGATTATCACCCGCGAGGGAAGGGTGGTGATGATGTTTTTGTTGAAGTTGTTTGTATGTCTGTCCAGCCAAAAAGAGGGATAAGAAGTTGAGCAATATTCATAATTTATTTGCAGGGAGTTAGGTGGGTTGACCTAGATGTGAAAAGAATTACGAAACTCTATCGCTAGCTGGCCATCGAAAATGACGCCGCCACGAGGCGTCCTAGTTTGTGTATTTTGTGTTTTCTTTATGTGAAATGGATGCTTCCGAGCAGTGACCTGCATCATAACAGCCCGTGTCATATTCGTCACTAGTGATTTCGGGTCGTGACTGCGACAATTTTTGAGTGGCCTGGTCACTGGTGTGGCTTCGGTAGCTTAACCCTAAATTTGTGATCACAACACGCCTCATGCAACCGCTGTTGCTGCCCTCCTAAGAGACTTTGCAGCATGCCCTTCAGTAGATGTGTTCACGTCCGCGGCACTCGGTCGTTTAGCCTATGGTATAACTACGCAAAAGGTAGCCTCATTGCTTGACCTGGTAGCATCTTCTCTGCGTATATCTCGCTCTTGAACGTCACCTGGGACCACGATCACCACTTATGCTATTCTTGTGTGTGAGTTTATGAAAGTAATTGAACAAATAAGTCAACGATCACTTAATTTCGTGATTTTTGCTAAAAACATGAAGCATCGACAATGAGCATCATCTGATATCTTAAGGATAGAAGTCTATGCGTAAGGATGATAAACCGGCTAGTTTCGGTGGTAAATTTACGACAAATGTTTTCGATATTTTTCTTGTGTGCAAAATAGGTAAAGACTGACTTTTTCTACGGCTATTTAGATAAAAGTTAGCATAACATTAAAATTTCATCTTCTGGAGCTACATCCGAGTACAGTCGAAGAAATATCTTCATGTCTTAGCATCTGTACATTATTGTTCCGTTATAGAACGTGGACGCAACGTGAGGTACCTGCCTACTAATTTATGTTTCCTAAATTGAAGCACCTACAACTAGCATACCCTTGCTTTACAGCAACGTATGCATGCATGGAATGGCGTTGGTACTTCCAACTCTAGAAGTAACATTTTTATACAAGCAAGCTTATCTAACGTTTTAGGCCTACCTATAGTTTTTGGCAGTTGGAACATTCTAGAAGAAGTCCGAGTCCTTGAAAATTTATATGTTTATTTTATGTTTTGCCATAAATCGCTACGCTTTAATTGAACTGGTTATACTTTGGTCTGAGTAGTCAACTTTTCCTGAAATGAGAAAGCGAAAATTGTAAACAGAGACTAGAGTGTGTCTGCCCGTTTTGGCCTCCTGACGACGTCATGGCTGGCCTTCAAACAAACAAGCATCGTGTATTTCTCATATGGATGCAGTGCCCTACAAATTAGAGGCGCCGCACCCTCAGGTGCTCATACTTATAATTACCATTCTTAAAGCTAACACTTGGAACGAGGGTTGCAATAGGTTTGTGAAATAACACTAGTGGGCATCGCTAATTGTATTGACCGGTTCTAAACTAAAAAAAAAAGTAGCAAAGTAGCACGATTTCGGACTAATTATTATATAGTTTTACATTTTTGATCCTATACAGATAAAGGAGTTTCAGCCTTAGAAATAGATATATTACAGTTTGAATTACGGTGCGTGTTATACATTTGTGTTGTAAAAGTTTATTTTTTTATCCGAAATATGTGATATAATAAAAAAATCTTACTGTAAAATAAAATAGACATATTAGAGTTGAAAATACGCTGCACGTTACTAATTTAATTCATTCGATGACTGCGATCTATGATAGACAAGAATTTGTTCCTTAATTATAACCTTTTGGGGGACATGCAATGCCTATATGTTATTAATGAGATGATATTGTCACTATTTTCCGTTACGAGAAACGTTATATACACGAAGTTGTGGCAAAGAGGGCGAAGTCGACGATGCACGTGGGCCTACCTTTACGTAGTTATAGCACGTTGGAGCCGTTAGTTGCGGCCGCTGTCGTGTTACCATTAGCTACTCCCCCAGTTTCGGAATTTTGTACCCTGTGACTAAAGATTAATTCTCGCAGCCTGGCCTTATCGTCCGTAGGAAAGCATTAATATCAAGCGTTTCTGTCAATACGCTGTAAATCATTCCACACATTTTGGGGAATATATTGCCAAATTTGAACTATAACGATACACGAACGTGTACGTGAGCGCATTTTAATTTTTAATGTTCGTCTTGCGCTTAATTAATGATGTTTAACATTTCCAAGAACTAAAAACTCTTGTAACGATGAACTTGTTCTTGCTTTCCAAATATAAGCCTTTGAAGTGAAACTCTGCGTTTCTTTCCACCTCGACAGGTCATTAGTGAGAGTTGCGTCGAGTAGCAAAGCTTCTTGAAGCCTGAAGGAAACATTGCATGCTAAACTGCTTTTGTGAGCTACTGAATATGACACTGCAACATGTTATGATCACACTAACATATCCAAAGTTTCTCATTGTGATGTCTAATTTGTTACCTATATCGTCACCAAAAGTCGTTGTTAGGCGATACCCGCCGATTTATTTGATTTCTTGAGCACGAGGCTAAATGTGTAATCTTCGTGAATCTTCTTCCTGTACCCGTGCGGGGACAGAAACTATGGAAATATTCCTATATAAATGTGACAGCAGCTGTTTTTGAACTATTTTTATATGGCATCAGCAGCTCTGAGATCATTCCTACATATCAATAGGCCTTAAGGTTACAATGGTTAAATTTGCCTGGGAAGCAGAGGGTTTAACGCTCTTGGCCTCAAGACTGTTGTCGTAGTGTATATATAGTAGACTATATATCAGGCACGTGCCGTGAGAATGTGCTCTTGGTAGGCATTGTCAAAGTATTTGAAGGGATAGGAAAAATTTTAATGTATTTTTCACTTAAAAATTATTTTGGCTATTTGCAGAGGAAATTTGTAGGTACTTTCCTTATAGTAGCAAAGAATCTGTTACTTTCTTATCGAAGTCGAAAGATGTAAGCCTTTTATTAGTCATTCTGTTCCTAGTGTAACTTTTCATTGTCTTCAGCGCAGAAGTCGACCTCTCTAGTAAGTTACATTAGTTACAGAAATTTCACAGCACTAGGAAATGTTTGCTCGAGGCCGAGTTCGAAAACCTAACGTAACAAAGTTGAAACTGATTTACCTCCCAGTCGTAGTCCATTGTTAATTTGACTCAAAGTTGCTACTCAACTTACAATGACGAAACAGTTTCCATAGCTCGTTACTAAACATTCAAATATATTCATATCAGCTAATCAAACAATATGGGATGAACTGTAACCTTTTGAAAACGGAAAATCCTACTGTTTTTTTTTTTTAGAACGTTCGCACAATTACACAGAATATTCTTTTCCTTTCTTCTTTAACTAAGGTGCCTTTTAGATACCTGCACAAGCTCTTTCTTTTTCGCACCATACTCATAATTCATTCACATGTCTTAACAACTCTCGTTCTCTTCTTTCGCGTTAGATGCGGAATTCTGGTGTATCTTCAGCTAGCGGTGAAGATACGGTATCTTCTGACAAATACTCTTTATTGTAATGAAGGATAAATTGAACACAAAATAAGATGTAATTAGTAAAAAACTGTCAATAAAACTTGTGAGCGATACGCCCGAGCGCTGGCATACACTGACAACTACTTAAAATGCAAGGAGGTTTTCTAGTCTATTAAACCTCCTTCTTACCCGAAGCCACACGGAATTCCGCCTTTACCTGCCCTTGGTTCTCAACGCTGCTGTTCGCTGCGACGACACGTGCATCGCACAATAATAACCGTAACTTTCTCACAGCGATACGTAGGAAAAAGCAACTGATGCCTACCTGACGTAGATGTACATCTGTAGATGTTGAAAAAAATTGCAGAATCAGCTATTACTGTCAAACGGCAAACCTAACCAGATTTTGATGCTGATGATGAGGAAATTTTAATTTCAGAACCAATTTGAACTTTTCGTTAACGCTGCTTGGCCTGGCGATGGTGTGCCCTCCAAGATTACTACCTATACATTAATAATGTAGCTACCACGCTTTCTTTTTAGTTCACGTGAGACTATGCAAAGAATCGTAATATATTTAGTCAGAAAAAAGGTATGGGACACAAGAACAAAAAAGTTGCCTGTGCATTCACTGGTATAAATTGGCTTGCCCTCTCCCCGTATGAATATACGAGTATACAGTCCTTATGAACTCAGTGGCAAACCTGAGTACCTTTTCCGTTGGAGATGTTGCAGCTGGCTGCAATTCCTACGGACGAGGTAAGTGTTGTCAAGTTAGGTAGGTTTTCTACATTTTACCCATCTGTTCCGCTCCTTGGGCCGCCGAGTGGTGGCAAGCGACCCATCCCATGTGACTCCTATTTGCTCCCGTGGCGGGGGCCACATAAGGAACCCTCCGCATGGGTGTTTCTTTTGTCTTCTCGTTTCATTTTTCGTTTCTTCCCCTGCGCCGCATGGCTCAGCCGTGTAGAGTTAGGGATGCTCGCACCTTATTTCCTGCTAAACATGGTGCACTTGGAAAAGATTGTTTTACTAGAACTCATCTGAGTTCAACTGAACTTTCAAACTATACAAAATTTAATCTCTGTTGTATAGTCTTATCTAACACAACGGGAAAACCTTTACTATAATAATAACAATAAAAAGTTGCATGTGAAGGAACCCGTCGCCAAAGATAGGAAACGCCAATGGAAGAAAGCAGTGCTGCTGTTCTGAACATATCCCACTAGGAGAAGCGCATCGTCTGGGCTAGAAAATACAAGACAAACATTTGCCAAATCATTTTTATGGATGAGGTCTGAGCTACGCTGCATAGTCCAAAGAGTGGCTAACTCATGGGAGTCTTTCGTCCTAGTCCCTTTCGGCGTCAATATGGTGGTAGTGGACGATGTTTTGGGCAGTGATCGTTCGTAATGAACTGGTATGACCATTTCAAGTGCTAGGAGGTGTTGAGATCAACAGGAAAACCTTCAACCTGTTCTTGGATCAACACCTGTTGCCACAGTTCTGATGACCTGTCACTAACACACAAACGTCAGCAGATACTTATGCATCATAATTCAACATTATATTCAGCCAAGCCTACCATTTAATTTCTAAATACTCAGCCAGAAAATTAAGAGGAATTGCCATGACGTGGTCTCCTGTTTCACCCGACATAAAACAACATAGAACAGCTAAACTCTCTGGCCTCTCATGGCATGAATGGTTCATGAGGGAGGTACCCTTTAAACTTCGATGATGACCCTGAGGGTGTAAATCAGAATTCTCGCTGGGTCCGTAACAGCTGCTCAGATTAGTCAAGTCCATGAACAAAAGACAGTTTGACGTGATATTCAAACGTGTAAATTATATTGCCAAATATTGTAGCAACTTCTGCGCTAGTACACTTTGATATCAAGTATTTCGCTTATAGGTATTGTTTTGCTTTAGGTATCCTCAAATACTTATTACAAGGAATCGATAGTCATTTATTTGTTTACGGATAATATTTTCTACACTTGCAATGTTTGCCGCATAAGAAACCTAATCATAACGCAATTAATATAACTTGACAGAAATGTACTACATTAATCGACCTTTATTATTATAGGAAGCTTTAGGAGCCAACTTTGACTTCTTTGTATTAAAAGCTCACTTCGATATTGTATCTAACACAAGATTCCCTTTAGGAACAGGAACTTGCAAAAACAAACACAATTTAGTAGGCATCAATTCAAACTGCATCAACTGTAATTTACACTCAATTAGCTAGAGAGCAGAAACTTGTCTTAAATGGATGCTGCACTAAAGTAACTGCGGTTGTGTGTGGTGTTCTCATGGGCAACGTGTAGAGAGTTTTGTTGCTCTTACTGTACAGTTGTGGATAAAATTAAAGTGTGAAAATTGTTCCATTGAATGTTAACCATTGCATCTCATTTATCAAAACTAAGAATGAATAAAACATCATACGCGCCCCTATTTGCTAGTTTTAGGTGAATTTTCAGACAGATGAAAGATACATATTTTAGCAGTTACATAAAAATACATATTTTACCGTTTTATTATAAACAAAGTGAATAATCCTTTTCAATGCAAAGAAAAATGAAGGTATAAAATCCTCATGGGATTTATCATAACCATTTCAATATAAAGTGAACATGATCTTACTCGCAATAACTTCGGCAGATTTCTGAGCACATGATGTCCCACAGTTAGCTGCTGCTAGGATGTACAATTCTGTAATAAACAGAATGGACTTATTGCCAGATGTTTCCTTGCATTATCGTTAATGATTAACCGCACGTTTTCTGACAGGTTAGGACAAGGACTTTCAATAAGCGTCTCCTCATGGCGTACTGGATGACCCAGATAATTAGTGACTATAGTTTTGCTCATCCTGTAGCTATAATGGGAGTAGCGTCCCCAGAGAAATCTAACGTGTGCCCCTAAATTAGCCTTAGGTAGGACCTTGGGAGTTGTTTTGTGCTCTTGCCCTAACGGGTGTGTTCTGGCGTGCCCTTTCCCTGTCAGAATATATATTGGCCTTACGAACTTAGGGACGAACTTGAGTACCTTTTGCGCAGATGTTGCAGCTGGCCACAGTTCGTGCTGACGAGGTTAGTTTTGTACGGTTAGGTGTTCTATATTTCCCTTTCTGTTCCGCGAGGTGGGCTGTCGATCGAGATTGCTGACCTAATTCACGTAATTCCTCTACTCGCTCTCTTTAGTGGAAGATCACGAAAGTGGCCATCCACTCGAGTGGCGTTACTGTTCTTTGCGCCTTTTTCTCGCCAGTAGTTGCGCACTGTGCCACGATCGAGGCAAGTAAGTACAGAACTCACCAGGTGAGGTCACTATCATTGGCAGTTGTAATTTCCAGCAGAAACGCCGAGTAAAGCTGCGTTTCAATGCAAATGTAGCGCCTTTGTGCCAGCTGCTGCGGTGGTTAAGCTAGGACTCTAATAATAATAATAACAATAATAATAATTACTCTGTGCCCAATTCGCTTCTTACTTCCTGCGGCGCTAGTAACCCACCCCACTGTTACATAATATCCTTGTAACTAACTACAAAAATTCTGGCGGCCCCACGCCCCTAGGATCCATCTTTAGGGGATATTGCATCTGGTTGCAGTTCCTGCTGAAAACGTTAGTTCGTAAGGTTGGGTTGGTTTTCTATACGTCCCCTTTTGCTGCGTGAGGTGTGCCACTGAATGGTGGCTAGTTAACCATGAAAGAAACCATCCACACGGGTAGTTCTTTCTTCTGTCTTCTCTTTTTTTCGTTTCGTGGCTCTGTGCGGTGTGGCTGAGTGACTACGTTCAGCTGTGCTGTATAAGATTAGTGATTCTTTGCATTTTGCTTCCCTGCCAGTAGGAGCACACTTGGCCAAAATGGATACTAGTATAGAACTTACCTTGCGAATGCACCTTCAAGTTGAAACTTTGTGGCAGAAATCCCGAGTAAAACCGTGTATTACTGCATGATAGCGCCTTCGTGCCCGCTGCCATGATGGTTAAACTAGCACTGACAAGACTAATAACCTCACTGGCAGTTGTAGCTAATGCTGTTAGGTTCGCCCAGCTTAGGTTATGGCCAACAACCACTGGGTGACCTTGTATGTTATCTTAGCATAAACTAGGCCTTCAGAACGTCTTTCCTTTTGCTCTCTCTGTTTGCTTCATCTTTCAAACTTGTACTAATGAAGTTACATACCTCTATTCTTTTCCGAGTTGCTGTTCCTATCCGCGTTGATCGTGTGTGGGACTCCCTCGTGTATGGGTTCCACGTTTTTATCGACGTACTGAGTGTGCGTGTGTCCCGAGGATTCTTTTTTCCTTTGTGAGGTCGCCTTTGTTGTAAAAAAGGAGACTTGAACTGTTCAGCATAATGAAGCAAATGTTTACCTCACGAGCAAACGTGGCTAATCTTGTGTGTCTCACAGCAGGTGCAGTGGTTGGAAACGACTCTTCCTGAGTTGGAGAGGAGCCCTTGGTGAGTGGTGGTGGTGGTGCTGGCTGCTGTTGTGGTGCTGCTGGGTGCTGTTGTGGTACTGGCTGCTGTTGTGGTGCTTTTGGCTGCTGTCGTGGCGCTTTTGGCTGCTAACAGTCACTCCATTAAATTTAACTTTTTCTTGGCATACCTACCTTAGGTATTTTTTCCCCAAATGCCTCGTCTTTCGCTCAGTGATCGTCAGAGACTTGAATGGTATGACTTCATGATACTGGATAATCAAACCGAAAAATAGGCCGAAGACTCGTAGGTGATGACAAAGCTGTTTGATGGACTGTGAAAGACGCCGAAAACTTGCAATCACTCCGTCCTAGGGCTAACTAGTACGGAGAAGATCGCATCTTGGAAATCCATAGGAATAAAAACTAATTTGAAATTGCTCCTGAAATTGGAAAACTTTGCGATCTTTTGGGAAAGTGTTCTATTACTTCAATGAAGAATATAGGTTGGGAGAATTTTTGTTGAAGGACTACATAAGAAGACGTACCTTAACCGATTATATCGAAGAAGCACCCTTTGGAATATATTCTGGCAGGCCCTTTCTCTGTCAGAATATATATGGGCATCACTCACCTAGGGGCACACCCGAATGCCTTCTCTTCAGGAGTTGTTGAAGCTGGCCGCAGTTCCTGCTGACGAGGTTATTTTTGTACAGTTTAGTACGTCCTCTTTATACATATTTCCCCTTCTGTTCCGTGTAGTGGGCCGCCGAAAGGTGGTAAGTGACCCATCCCACGGGACTCCTTTCTGCTCCCGTGTGGGGGCACGGAAGGAACCCTCCTTACGGGTGTCGTTTTTGGACCCTATGCACCGTGACAGAGCGAAATCGTTCAGCCGTGCTCTGGGGGTTGGAGATGCGTTGCGCCTTTTTTGTCAGTAGCGCACTGACCACTGGACACCATGGAGCTCATCTGAGTTCGCATAGAATCTGAGGCGAGGAAAGTCGAGATAAAAATCATTGAGAAATCGGCGCGAGGCGAGTGTATTGCTCATAGCGCTAGTAAAGCTGTTTCCAATGCTTATATCATCGAAAAAGCGTCAAAAGTGTCGTTTGCAGTTTATCAAAGGCCTGAGAATCTTTATGTGTCTTACTGTAGAAGAGTGGTATTTACGACGAGAGCCAGTTCCAGAGGCGCGGCCGTGATGACAGGTAGATTGTTCGACGAAGGAAAGATGCCAATTTGCGTCTCATGTGTACTGTTTCAGTGTTGCAAGGTGGAGGAGGTTCTGTCTGGGTCATGGTATGGGGAGCTATCAGCGCTCATAATCCAGTACCTCTGGTGGTTCATTTAAATTAATCCGTCCAAATGCGCGAACATGTTGGGTGAACCTTTTGTTCCCCATAATTAACCAGTGAATTCCATATTAATACATGATATTGCTCCTGTGCACATAGCGGCCACTGTCAAAAGATTCTTCCAGAGCCATTACTTTGCATTTCTGGATTGGCCTGCCTAGTGACAAGAGTAGAATATAATAGACTGCACCTATGACACAATCACAAGCTTGAGGCAATGGGAACAAAAATAAAAGTAATACAGCCTTTCGCCGGGTACATATAAATAACTAGCTTATTGAAGAAATGCCACAGCGATCGTGTGCTGTCAAATCACAGAAGGGTTATAATAATAATAATAATAATAATTTTATTGGAAAAAGGAATAGGTACATTTATTCACAGTGCAATCTAAAAGAGTTCACAGAAATGGCAGGGCAAAGTATATAATAACTGAACGTTTTCCCTTATTCCAAGCCCATAATATAGTAAAACTATTTGGGCAAGTGCTTGCTATTTTAGGTATATTAAAGCAATTCTTCACAGTACTA
>LQNS02278149.1:7353815-7364821 GCA_001587735.2 Parhyale hawaiensis
AAATGGAAGTTTATATAATTGCTAATACGCTTGTGAATATATGGTTAGATTAGTAAGGCAGCTACAGATCAGGGCCTAAGTCCTACACGGTGTCAAGTTCGCTTTCGGTTGGAAAAAGGGCGTGTTCCGTCGCCCTTGGCTTGTCACAAGCATATATTTTTGTCCGTATCCCCCTTCTTCCCCGACTCACAGTTCAAATGCTTGTTGGGCCTGGGTGGGAACGTCCTCGTACGTGGGTTTCACATTTCTGTAGATGTACTATACAGTATGTCCTTTCTTCTTCTGTTTGATCGCTGTTGCAGTGGAAACTGAGGCCTAAACTACTCTATATAATAAAAATAATGCTGTCGACATACTACATGTCCTTTTTTTTCTTTCCCTGTGAACTGTTCATTGTAATCGAAATAGAGGCTTTAAACAACTCACTATAACTATCTTTCTCTAAACTCTTTAACTATCTTGGAGTGTGCTAGTGAGCTCAGTGTGGAGAAAGATAGCTCATTCTGGCGCTATCGCTTATCACTAAAATTAATTATGCTTCCAGGTATGGTGATGTTTATTAAGCTGTTTCCCAAGAAGAGGGATCAAGGAACTTCTTCATCGCTTCTACCTGATAGAATCAGCGGCTGGTTCTCCTGAGGAGCAGCTCCAACTCCACTCCCTACGTCTCCTAAGCAGCAGCTGCCGCTTCATTTGCTCGTGTAGGAAAGCAAATGCAAGATACACTCCGCGGCCGCATATGTATATAATAGCGTCGTTTCATTGTTTACTTGGTCATTGTTGTACTGTAAAGTGAGATTATATATTGACACTGCTCTCTTTATTGTGTCTGTATAGTCATAATTTCATCAGTGCAGGATCTTGATATGGTCCACGGGGTTAGGTTAGTTGGGTTTATTCATCCCATTATGTGGGGGCAGTGCTCCAAAAAGACCCTGTAGGCTAACTTAGCCTGACCCTCGGTACATCTTTCTCCGGTGTCCAGTTTGTTTCCTTCTAGTTTCTCTCTTCTACTGGCGATGCTTTCCTCTGCTCTTCCTCTTTTTCCCGACTTGCTGTGCCCTAACGCATTGATCTCTTGTGGGAACACGCTCGTGCATGGGTTCCTCGTGTCTCTTGACATACTATGTCTCCTCCTTTTATTCTCTTAGAACATCCATTTTGTGGTAGTAAGGGACACACAAATTATTCAATATATTAATAATAATAATTATTCAACAGATTTAGTTGCCTGTTCCCCTTAGGGGGATCGGGTTTTGTTCTCCCATCCTGGATTACGGGGAGCAGAATCCCAAGGGGCTCGATAGATATTGGTGGCCACCAAAGCGTTCATCGGTAATTAACGAAATTACAGTTTCTTCAAAATGTAATTTTTTAAGTTACTTTTGAAAGCGATTAACGTACCGCTTAGCTTGCAATACTTTGACCTTCTTTCCGTTTATCAGTTAACTACCCAAATTTCATAATATCGGTGAACTTTTATAAGTTGGTAGTTCACTATGAATATCTGTTTACTCGTCCATTGATAACTTTTCATTATTCACACTTGTGGTTGCGGCTCTGCTCCTGATGCGGCAGTTTACACACCAATTCAGTTTTCAATTTCAGTAATTTTAAATGAGTTCCTCTGCGACCGCGGACGTTTTCTCCTCGGCAAAGCGCTGTCATCGTCTTTCGAGAGCTGCCTAACTCGGAAAGCTCATAATTCTGTTCTATAAGGACATTTAAGTCATCGTCAGATAAAAAGTCACACTCTGCAATAATGTCATGTGCGTTTTCTTATCTCTTGATATATCTAACCACTTCCTGTCACGCCCAAAGAATCTTCATGAAGGGCTTTTGAAATTAAAATTTTCCATGAGATTGGCAAAAGTGGTTTTTGTTGCCACTCAAACTGTATAGGCCTACTGAGTTCTGCTGGAGCACAAATGTTTGACGATCGTTGTTGCCTACATGAATCTTGTTATCTATATACACGAGCTATGAGCAGAGCACAACATAAAATCGCCACGAAGGACGTTTAATGGAAGCAGGGAACGAAAACCTCAACGACGAAGTTCAAATTTCCGGCGAGGCTAAAGCCTCGCTGACTGGCTGCGCGTATGTACTGCAATAATTTATCGGCACTTTTGAAAGTTTGTGCGGGTATGTCAGTGCAAAAAATACATACATCGTAGTGTGCGCGTGAGCATGCAGGAATGGATTCCCACCCAGTTGGATGTATGTACAACTGTTGTATGTATGAAAGTGGCTGAACAGAGACAGCAATAGGGGAAAATGAAGTTCATAGGCCTATCGAGCAGAATTAATACTTTATCGAGGTTTCTTCTGCCAATAATCACAGGATGACCGCACTTGTCACACTTTTTAAATCGACTGTAGAATATATTGTTGTGGTAAACCGCGCCACCATAAATCGACTGTAGAATGTATTGTTGTGGTAAAACGCGCCACCATAAATCAGCCACGCCGAAAAAATAGCTCAGTGGCCTTCCTGACCAACAACGACCGTCATCCCTCCTTCGGTTCAGCCTCTATTATCACTACCACGGGTGTGTACTATGAGCATTTTCTTGGTCATATTTGGATCACAGGCTACGCTAGTTTGCTGCAGTTGTTAATAAGCGTCAACCTTTAATTTGATTGGCTGATCACAGCTGTAAATAGGCTAGCCATAATTACAATCAGATATGCGAATGTTCAATTCAAGTGCGACAGAAAATGGAGAGATAAATAGAATTAATAAAGAAGTGCATACGTATACAAGCAGATTAATATCTAATTATATTATAATTGTGTTAAAAACCGAACAGTTTGGCTATTAGATTACGTCACGACTAATAAGCATCGATTGAATGCAGTGGAGGAAAAAAAGGATAAATCATATGATGTGTAGATCGTGTTTTCCGTTCCGGAACCGCAACGTTATGGGATAGTGGGGTCTTACACTACAGTAAATTTAATGGTAGAAGTAGTGATGACTTGAGTGGTTTTTTAGTTATACCTTAATTCAAAGGTACCGCAGGTCATTCTTGTTTTAAATGAGATGTAGAATGTGAAGAGAAAGGAGAAATCGGTGCTTACCCGGCACCTCACAGCGTCGGGGAGGCTACTCTTGTAGTCTCCCCCTCAAATGTCCAGGTTCCATAACACGAGCGACTCGTCGCTTATCACCCGTAAGATATTCATACACTGCCTACGTCAGCTCCGTGTCACAGTTGGCGCACATAGCGCGGTCTTGTCGATTGAGAATGAAGCCGTGGGTGAGGTGTGTGTGTGTCCCAAACGGAGTCTTGCCCGTACAATCTCCCACTGTCTGTTGCGACAGGGGGCGTCAGGAAATGGCACGATTGTAGGTTTAATCGTGTGGAGTTTGTGGTTAGGATCAGTCTGGGGCAAGATGTGACTATGTTTAAGAGCAGCCACATTTGGATGCCAATATCCTGAGAACGAAACGAGCGGTGTGCTCTAAAACTGGCACAGTATGTAATTAGCATCCAGGCTTTCAGAATCTGCCTTCAGAAAACCTCTATCTCTTCTAGTTTTTGTGCTATATACCTCCAAATTAGTGGTTTTATCATGTGCGAAAATGAAAATTTCAATTTTCTGATTGCAACTGGCATGCTACAATAAATCGCAACTGTTTATTAGGGCCGCATCCCTTCTATTTAGGCACATGACTATCTGTAGAAAGTTTTTGGAGAATATTGAAATCATAAATTTGGAGTAAGGGAGCTTTAAAAATGGCTCAGACTGAAAAAATGCAAATTTGGACCAATTTTCAACAGGCAAAATCATAGCGTAGTCACTGACCCAGGACAGGCTTTTTTTCCTACATAATTGTACACATAAGTTTATCATTTGGTCAAAAAATCAGATTCTGGTCTCACCTCTTTCGTATTAAAAGAGCCCTCAGGGACATATTCTGGCGGGCCCTTTCCCTGCCACAATTTGTTTGGGCATCACGCACCCAAGGGTCCCGAGTGCCTTCTCCGCAAGGGATGTAGCATCTGGCCGCAGTTCCTGCTGAGAAGGTTTTGTAGAGTTAGGTAGGTTCTCTATATTTTCTTTCTGTCGTCCCGCGAGGTGGGCCGCCGATCGAGGTGACGGACTGTTTCTGCGGGGCTCTTACCTCGCCCGTGCGGAAGGCCACAGAAGGGACCGTCCGCTCGAGCGCATCTTTCTTCTGTCTTCTTCTCTTTTCGTATTTCATATCTTGCCACCTGAGCACAACGTTGTGGTGCCGGCTGTAAGCCGAGTAAATCATCTTAGATCGCTATTGATTGTCTAAGATTCAGAAATAGCGGGAAAATACTAATATAATAACAATAATAATAATTAGTTTCGAAAGAGAAGTGGCCAGTAACTGTCCATAAACCAAGAACAAGTATGATTAAAATACGCATTCGCACAGCTTATTAGCGTACATTTACTCATTAATTAAATGTCCTAACTCTTGCGGAGACAAGCGACATCTTCGCTGATTTCGACGGGACAATATTTTTCTGATCAGCAAGCTTGCCGCGTCATTGTAATGCACACTCGGCGTGAAAGTGTACGCGGAAGGTGCTTGCCGTTGCAATTTTTAGGGTAGAATTATTACTAGTTTTAAAATTATCTTGTACCAGTTGCATAGCCCAGAAATGGAAAATATTTATTCAATAAATTTTAATGCTTGTTTACACGCCATTTTTTTATTCCGTGAACATAGTACTCAGCGGCTGAATGTTTGGAACGATCTTGTTGCTTGTTAATGAAATTAGGCATTTACCAGCAGCTTTTTTTAAATTAGACCTGAATTGGAGCTCTGTAGCTAATCACTTTTATAGTATTTGAACGTACACAAGTAGGCAATTGGACGCTAAAATTATGCATGTTGGGGTGTTGATGGATAATCACTTTTAACGTTTGACGTCCACATTCAAAATTTGTGCAGAACAGTAAACGGAACACTGATATTTCTCCACAGAATCAAGAATGTGTTCGACCAAAAATCACGACTTCTTCTC
The DNA here is from genome assembly GCA_001587735.2 of Parhyale hawaiensis. Taxonomy (NCBI): domain Eukaryota; kingdom Metazoa; phylum Arthropoda; class Malacostraca; order Amphipoda; family Hyalidae; genus Parhyale; species Parhyale hawaiensis. Next base: position 7,358,825 of record LQNS02278149.1, read on the forward strand.
ATCCAAACCCTTGTTCTCTCTCACTTCAACTACTGTAATTTATTCTGTTGAAAAGCATCTAAATATCTTATATAAGATGTAGAAATAGCCCTGAACTTTGCGTCAAATGTGGCTCCCAACGGAAAATTCACCAAGAGCTATCATGCCAGTCCACTATTGAAAAAGGTCCAACGGCCAAGAGTTAGCACGAAATTAAAACTAGACGAAGCCCAGTGTGGTTTTCGCTCACTGCATGCATGGTGGTCTTCAAAATGCCAAAATTTGCAGTTTACTCCCAGGTGTGCTACACCCTCACCAGGACTGGTCAACGCTTTCTGTTTCGTGCTAAGGGCGTCATCGTTTTGGCCCACCGAGACCATATAACCTCAAACTAGTTGCCGTTAAAGTGCCCTAAAAATCATTCGTTTCGGCTGTTTTTAAACGAAAATCAGATTTTGTTTCCGAAAGTTTGGCGGAATTTTCAACCTGCTTGGAGAGCAGGTTGAGCTTGTTGAACTGAAATGGAATTAAGTTTTGCGTGTCATTGTTGACAAAAGTTGCTGACGTGAAGTGTTTATTTGCGAATATTTAGCTAAATATACTCGGACTCTCAATCCTGAAACCAATCATTTTTTGTTCAAACTTATACTGAAATGTGATCACAGGTAAGCCTAGTTATGCAATGTCTTTGAAAATTATTTCGCAAAGACAGCACTTAGTTAAAATTACCCCTTCGCCAAAAGTGAAAAAACAAAGAAAAATAAATTAATGATGGAAAGCTCTTTAGTCACTCGGGAATATTAATTTTATCATAGCGCAAGCTAAAAAAAAATAAGAACAACTTCCAGCTATTCAGAGTTCGTTCTACCCAGGGTGGAATAACAGTAGGTAGCCTAGCCTGTTAGTATTCTAGGCACAGTTCATTTACAGAAGATAGTTTTGTCAGATTTGAGTGTTTGTTTACTGTGGTTTGCGCTACGTCCCTAAATTTCCAGAATTGTGACGTCACACTTGCGTCACGCCACTGTTGTAGCGAGGAATCTTTGATATTTTACAGTGGCGTGACGTAATTTTGACGTCACTATTCTGGAAACTTAGGGCGTAGCACATACACTCAAATCTGACACAACTAGGTTACCCAATTACCGAACTAACTCTATTTCCGAACAAAAAATTATATTTAATAGGTTAACATAATAATCCCATCAAATAATAACTGTTTGTTCGGAATTAGAGTTAGTTCGGCAATTGGGTAATTTTCATATCTTTTGTAAGTGAACTGTGATTCTGGGCACTAGCCTACTTTAATTGATTCTATCGTGCTGCGTTACATTTTGTGGAGACGTTTTACTAATTTTCAAAGGTTATGCTGCTGGTTCCAAATCTTGATGGATGTGAGAAGAAACTACAGTAAGTTTTTCAGTGTGTTTTACACAATACGGGATCGAAACGAGCGTCACCACTCCCGAACACCCATCATCACTACCAAAGTTAACCCACCACCATCAAGCCCGGCCATCACTACCACATCCACCTTCACTGCTCGCACTATTTCCCTCACAGTTCCTGCAGCTGCGAAGCCTATACGACAATGCTAACTATAGCCTAACCAAAGTAGATGCTACGCATGTGTGTCCGTGAAGGCGTGATTTGGTAAATATTTGTCTTATCCCCCACCCGAGATAAGAAAAAGATTTCTAGCATAATTGAGGCGTATTGAAACGAAAGTGACATCCATTTTTTGTGGAAATCAGGCCTACGCTTTACGGCCTGAAGAGGGGTGAATCTGAGAGATTTTTGCCTAACTACCCGTAGTACGGCCCAATGAGGGGTGAAACTAAAGAGGTTCATGTCTAACTACCCGACAGTACGGCCTAAAAGGGGGGTGAATTTGGCTTTAACGCACACGCATATCAACTCAGTTAAATACAGCAGTGCGCTCCGATGGGCTCAATTAAGAAGCTGAAAAAACGAAAATTCGTTAAAACAAAACACAATTTCCAGAAATAAAGACCTATATATTCTGAATCAGGGATTTTCAACGAATCAAAATATATTAATATAATTCTTAAGTTCAAGTGGGGGATAAAACGAACATTAGCCAATAAATGTTGCATGCTTGTGAATTGATCGGTAACAAAACCATTTGTCAAACCCAATGCACAATTGTACTGTTTCGCTAATCTCAGTTCTTATTTGAGCAGCTACATTTCGCTCGAAAGTACTAATGAAGTTACTGTTATTTGCAATTATTTACCCATTTATTATTTATTCGATAGTTCAGAAAGAAATGCCTCAAATCATAAGTTGTGCAGTGCATAACTATATGCAGCAAAAGTGATTTGTCTGAAGATTGAAATCACTCTCTTTTTGAAGAACAAAAATGTTTATAATATTTTTCTCTAAGTTTAATCTTAAATTTTAGGTCGATCGAATTCAGATTAAGTTTGGATTATAAATTCCGCTTCTATACTTTTACTGTAATGTAAAAATTTTTGTACGTAAAGGCTGCTCGCAGCCTCGCAGTTCCCAGTGTTTCTTTTCACAGTCAGATGCCATCTGTGCTGTAAGGTTCGCGAATCCTCCATCACTAGCGGGACTCGTGGAAATTCCACGGTTAATGTTTCCATTTTCAAAAACGCAGCTATCCTAAGCTACGGTATTCACCTCCGTTAAAAAAGTTATGTTTTGTCTTGTTTATCTGTCTACAAGATTACTTAAAAAGTCATGAACGGATCTTTACGAAATTTACAGGGATTGTTGGGCATGTTAACAGCAACAGATGACTAACTTTCGGTGAAAATCCGTCCTTCTGTTTGTTTGTATGTTTGCCTATTTTTTCTAAGTACTATAACTTTAAGAGTTACGAACAGATTTTCATGAAATTTACATGAGCTGTTAGGTATAAAGAAAATTAAAGAAACTGTTAACACTGCCAAAAGACATAAACGATTAGATTTGGGTGTTGATACAAAGAAAATAATGGTTTCAGAACCAATTTCAAATTTTCCTTACCGTTTCCTTGCTTGGCGAAGCTTTGCGCTCTCAGAGTGCTCTCTTGTATAACCTTTCGTTTGACGTAATGTAACTCTTTTAACAGAACTTACTCCATCTACATCAACGCCCGTCACTTAATCCCGACGTTTTCCGGCTAACCTACAGTCTGCTACGCACGAGAGTCGAAACACGAGAACGTTTTTCCTAGCGAGCACACATTTCATTATTTAATATTATGTTATACAAACGCTGTTTAAAAGCTAATACGCTACGGAAGTTATTTATTCCGCTACAGAAAGTGTTCCTTCATAACGTGAATTTTGTGAATGATTCCTATCAAGTTTCTCCAAGTTCATTTACATGAAAAAACTTTAATTTTGTTTCAGTTTCGGATGTTTTGTAGTTGCCAATTACCTTTTTTTGGCCACGAAGTTCTGCTGAATTCACACTTGCACTGATGGAGCGTTACAGGCGCTAGTTTGTTGAGCAGGCAGTTAGTTCTTCAATATTTTTGCAAGAAAATTGTGTCTGAAGATCGATATTCCAGTGCTCACTTTCTAACTTCCATCATATGTTAGAATATAGGATACAAGTTTCATTTACTCCATCTGCTTGAAATTTCGTCAATGGTTAATGGCTATACAACTCTGAACTCAGGACTTCTTGCTATGCGGGCTCCGTGAGGCAATGCACTCTCCGATTGGAAAAGTCACTCAGCCAGTTGAAGGAAAAAATTTAGTTTAAACACTCCCGTAGGGTTACTAGAGAGGGTGCACTCATCCCATTAAACCTCCTAGCTCCCGCTACCAAAGCCAGAATACCAGGCAAAAAGGCACACAGGCTCCGGTAGGATATAGTGAAAGTGCGAACTCCAGTACAATCTTTACTCCAAGTTTGGCGTCACAGCTTCACTTAATAGTCGTGCACTCGTGCTGGTGTGAATCAATTGGGAGCTCAGTTCAGAGAGGATTTGCTGATGAACGATTTGTTTTATTCATTTCCTTTTAATTATTCACAGATTTGATGCCGATGGGAACAAAGTGGCAACTAGCCACAGTTCATTAACTGAAGAATAGTGGTTATGTCAGATATTCAATGTGTGTGCATACGTTTGTACACAACTTCAGAATAGTGATGTCAAGCTAATAGCGTCACTCAATTCTTCCATCACTGACGACAGCCACTCTCAGCTACGGGTCTCCGTTCTTCCATTTTTGAAGCGTCTCTGGAAGGTAGTTAAAGCTAAAAGTGGTTGCGTCCAGTAGAGCATTGGCAAATTGGGGCAAAATCGTTCTAGAATCCCTTGATAGAGAAGATTTTTGAATTTCGTTTTCCCTACTGGGACAAATTAAAATTCACTTGTGAGAAACGTATTCCCCACCCGTTATGTTTTGTATCGCCCTCTTAGCATAATATACGCAAATAAACAAAGCTGTAAAGTTTGTAATTATCCTCTTTGATAGAACTCCATAAGCTTAAAGAAGACCAGGTTCCAAAAGATGGAAAAAGTTAGAATATTTATTCTTTCAAGTGAAATCAATTCTTGCTCAGGTTACGTTGAAATCCAAACAATGAAGATATGTACATCTTCTGTTTGCGCTGCCAGGGAGTCTGATTTTATTATTTTCTTCATATATTGATACTACATTTGCTTTCAGTTCACGACACACAAATTGAGAAGTTGATCAACGAAGCACAGGAAAAGCCACTAATCATGGTTCAGTACCCGCTGCAATTAAACTGCGTAAGCCAATTTATTTCACGCGATTTTGCAACTTTCTGAAGTAATATAAATCTCACATAAGTGAAAGTTAGTGTCCTGAAAAACCGTAATTAGGTACGTAAAGTAAGTTAACTTAGCTTGCATTCATGCTATTTTTCAAAGGTTTTGAGTTGTTACGCAAATTGAATAATTTAAACGGTCATTCCCTTTATTGAAGGTAGCTGTAATACACATTTACGGCAATAAAATAATATTTCAACATCATTACTCTATGTTTAATTCGAACAATAACCCCTTTAGCAACAATATGAATAAACGTAATGAATGAATTAATTTGCAGTTGCACATTATACAGAAGCAAGTTATTTGTCGACATGTTTCTATTCTCTGAAACTACGTGAAACGTACAGTCTTATGTCTACTGGGAAAGTCAGTCGGTTAATTTGAGATGAAGATATCGTACGTGGAACATGAGTAATTTTCAGCCAGTCTTCATTTTTCTTCCCGACTTGCTGCTTGTGCCAATGCGTATAGTGTTCTTTGTCTGAACTTGCCATTATCTTGAAAAAAAGGACGTGTCTTTTCTCTAATCTTAAACTGACACGCAAAACCGAGAATACGGTAGACTAATACCGCTCTATAAGGCCCGTTTACACTGCGCGACACTTTTTACCGTGAGCCGGCTCACGTGAGGCAGAGATTCACTGTTGCTGAGGCTCATATACAGCAGAGCGTTCACACTGTGTCTGATACTTTCCCGCCGTGTCTGCTGTGTTTTGCTGTTGCCTGCTGTGCGAAGAAGAGGAGAGAGAGTAGTAAAGTTTGGTGTCAGCCATGGTTGGAACGACGACCTACGCTTGGGAGCTATATATATGCCCAAATATTTCTAGAACTAGCGAGTGATGATGAACAATCTTTTCAAAGTTATATACGCTTGCCGCTAGCTTATTTATTTTTTTTTTTTGTTATTAAAAAAAATTAAGGAAGAATGGAAGATATTCAGAAGGAAGACACCAGACAGAGCATATCGCCTGGGCAGCAATTGGAAGCCACTTTAATATTTTTGGCATCGGGAATGTCATATAATCGGTTAAGGTTCATCACTCGAATTTCAAGTCCAAGTTTGTCCTCAATTATTCCCAAGACTTGTATGGCTATCTACAATGCCCTTAAAGATGAGTTCCTGCAGGTAAGTAATTGAACCAGTGTGATAGCTACTGAAAAATTTATTATCTCATAGAATATGTAGCTAATGCACATAATAAGGCACTGAATACTAATTGAGTGTTAAGATTTTA
>LQNS02278149.1:7420039-7433173 GCA_001587735.2 Parhyale hawaiensis
CTGAATTACATGATTTTTAACCATATGAACTAGTAAAACTATTAAATTCAGTTGTAAAAATAAAAGTATCTAGAATTGTATCTAAAGATACTTTTAAGTATCTAGTATCTGTATCTAGATACATTTGTAAAGTTGTATCTAGTATCTATATCTAGATACATTTTAAGGGTGTATCTAGTATCTAGATACATTTTTGAGTATCCCAGCTCTGCTGTAGAGTTAGCGCTAGAGTCAGCGATCGGTTTGGTCGCATAAACCAAAACTTACTTGAGATAACGAAACTGTTAGAGCGGCTGTCAGATAATTGAATTCTTAGTTGATATTACCAATTAATTAGAATAAATATTTTGGTTATATTACACAATTTTAGGGTAAATTTTACCAAAAAAATTGGTACATGACTGGATTTGGTTATTCTTACTAATTACAAAAAAGCATTTTGTAACTGATACTAATATAGGGTCATTATTACCAAATGCATCAAGTAACTAGAACGCCTCGTGGCGTTAGACCATAACCAGCGGGAAACTAACGCATGAAGCTAGTGAATATAATAATACTCTATGGCTCTTCAATAAAAAGGCAGAACGTCACGACGATCTGCCTCGGTGGAGGCAAATTCGCTGACGTGGAAGAAAATTCAGCGCCCACGCATTTGATGGCCAGCTAGGCCAAGTTTTTGGCGCGGGTCACATCTAGGTCAATCCACCAAACTCCCTGCAAAAAAATAATGAACATGGCTCAACTGCTTCGACCACTTTTTGGGTATACAAACAAATATATATTTATACATTTACAAATATATATATATGTACATAAATCTTCAACGAAAACATTATCCCCTCTCTCACTTCGTTTGCGAGTGATGATAATGAACAACTAGAACGCCTCATGGCGTAATACCATTACCCGCGGAAGGGGCAAATTCACCGAAGTCATTTTTGATGGCCAGCTAATCCTAGTTTCTCCTATAGATGCTGTGTCCAACAAAGTAAGCGCCGCAGTGCCCGTCCCGTTCAGATTTTTTTAATAATAACATAGGAAAAATGGGATACCTCGTGGCGTGAGACGCTGACGATGTGCCGCGGTGGAGGCAAATTCACCCCTGTGGAGGAAAAGTCAACACCGTCATTTTATATGGCCAGCTAGGACTAGTTTTTTTGGCATAGGACACATCTAGGCCAACCCACCAAACTCACTACAAAAAATTATGAAGATTGCTCAACTACTTCGATCACTTATTGGGTGGACGGACATATATATAAATATACATAAATCTTCAACGAAAATATTATCACCTCTCCCATTTCTTTCGAAGGCGCTAAAATGTTTTTAGTTGACATGTTTTGATAAAAATAACTAAATATTTTAGTTGTTACACCAAACTCGAATAAAATGCTTAGTTAATGGCACATAAATATTTATCATCTGCGAAGGAAGTGAAAAATTTGATATTGTTTTCGTTGAAGATTTATGTATATATATATTATATATATATATATATATATATCTATAAAAATATTATGTATACATATATTTGTATAAATACGAAGAATCGAGTCAGGTTTCGATCTCTAGGTCCTCGGATCGAATCCTGACTCGATTCTTCGTATTTATTCTATTTAAACACAAGGGCGGACGGAGAGCCTCCTTCTGGATAATACCAGGTGTTGACGGGAGAAGAAACTGTGTGATATATTTGTATGTATATATATTTGTATGTCTGTCCACCCAATAAGTGGTCGAAGGAGTAGGGCAATCTTCACAATTTTTTGTAGGGAGTTTGGTGGGTTGACCTAGATGAGACGCGAACTGCCTGCTAAAAATATTACTATTACTATTTGTTTCGTTTACTATTATCTCCATTTTCTGAGCCAAACTCAGAAAATTCCTGTATTGAGATTTAGTTATTGTCTGGTGAATAATGTACTAAACATACTTCTGTAGGTTGAAAATGCCACTTGTATTCGAGACCGAAATTTCAATACCTTAGTGGTTCTCTGATTTAGATAGAGAGACAGTCTAGCCCGCTATCAATGATTTAGTGCACTATGGAAATAACCAGTTGTTGGTTCTTCCTTCGTCATGAGACTCGACTGGAGGGAGTGAATGCGAATAATCCTCTACACAAGTAGAGTGACGCGCATAGCCCCACCTGGACCACTTCCGAATTCATCCAGTGTAGTAATAGTTATTTAAATATACTGCCGTCACAAGTACTCAGGAGTATTTTCGTACAGCTTCGACGTCAATCCGTTTTAAGGAAGACTTGTACACTCTTTGCGTCTAGTATGCTACATAGAACTATTATTGTTCAACATATTTTTGATAGTTCTGAGGATGGTAAGAACAGTAAATCACTACTTGTAGTATAGAAAATACATCAAAAAAACTATAACAGCTGACCCTTTTTTCTCTTGTGCCGAGCTCGCAGGGAGCAGCAGACTCTTACCTCTGGTATGTAGCAGTAGACTCTCACCTCTGGTATGTAGCAGCAGACACTCACCTCTGGTATGTAGCAGCAGACACTCACCGCTGGTATGTAGCAGCAGACTCTCACCTCTGGTATGTAGCAGCAGACACTCACCTCTGGTATGTAGCAGCAGACACTCACCTCTGGTATGTAGCAACAGGTAGCAGCAGACACTCACCTCTGGTATGTAGCAGCAGACTCTCACCTCTGGTATGTAGCAGCAGACACTCACCTCTGGTATGTAGCAGCAGACACTCACCTCTGGTATGTAGCAACAGGTAGCAGCAGATACTCACCTCTGGTATGTAGCAGCAGACTCTCACCTCTGGTATGTAGCAACAGACACCCACCTCTGGTATGTAGCAGCAGACACTCACCTCTGGTATGTAGCAACAGGTAGCAGCAGACACTCACCTCTGGTATGTAGCAACAGGTAGCAGCAGACTTTCACCTCTGGTATGTAAATAGAAGTTTTACAGAACAAACGCTCTAGTGCTATTGCAAAAAGAACTTCTATTCAAAACAAAGACCCTTAAGTTTTCGTCTTTCATCATCAGGAGGAAACGAATGCAAGTTATGAACAGGACTCTTATTGACCTAATCATGGCACATTCGATTAGCCACCGACATTTAAACTCTGAGGCTTGACTGATCCGTGACTTTAGATAGGCGTTTCTGCTTCGACTCGATGAATCGAGTACCAGGCAGTGATCCTCAATGGGGGGCACACACTAACGCAAAAGTTGCTCGGCCCCTCAACTTTTCACTTAGGCTGTCACGTTACAACTCACGGCGTTTGGATATCACGCTAATCCTAGGCGTCATTGTAACTTTTAAAAACTAACTCAAAATAGGAAGTCTAACCAAAGTTTGACCATTTCCGCTCGTCATGGAATACAAACTACAGGAAACACCTCATCTTTAGTAATTCATCTTGCTGGTAAAGCCCCGTGTAGGCTGAAGTTTTTTTCGTGGTAACGTAATCGCAAGTGGAATTGTATTCAGGTGCAACCTTTGCGTTCGTGTGAACCAGCCATAAGACGTTCAATTCTCAAATCGTGCTCCGTAAAACGGAGTTTTAACAGTTTCAGCTTAACCGGGTTGCATTTTATACCTTCTATGCGATTCACTGTGGCGGAACCCAACTCTCCTGTCTGAAGTGTGGATAGTTCAAGCCTTTCAAATTATTTGACATAGGTCAATGGAACGCTCCCGTCGTACAGCAAGTCGAAAATTTATCCTGAGGTAGCGTATATGCGTCAATGATGTGACGTTAAATTGGGTGTCTCAAAAAAAGCTACACTTTCAATTGGCTGCTGTTTCATCATTTCATTCCTTTGAGAAAAGATTCTACTGGACTGCTCGCTTACAGTATTTCCCAATTAAAAATTTTCGGTGGAACACGGGTGGCATATGGTAGCCCCGCACACAGTCGAGAAAAGAAGAGGCGCATTCAAGAGGCTACCGCGCTGCTCGGTAGTCAAGGAGGTTTTAGGCTGGCAACATCGACCTCTTTCGGAAAAAGATTCACCCGAGCAGTGAGCGCTTCGCCGCGCTTGCCCAAAACAGCAATATTCTGCTACTGTCACACTACGATGATTTAGCCAGCGTACGTTGAATAAGTTATGGGTAAGTTGCAGTACGTCGGCCTCGTCCAAAATTTTCTACGTGTTCAAAATTTGTCGACGTATGTCAACGTGTGCGACATACGTTCCGTGTACGTGGGAGATAAGTTATGCGATCGTTGGCGCCGTTTCAGTCACGTTATGTGTAAGTTCCTCACAAGTCGTAATACGTCGCGATAATATCAAGCGTACCGAAAACGTTTTGACCTTTGGAATTTTGGAAAACGTAAAAAAAAACAGCTAATAGCTGTACCTGGGAATGGCAAATGCAATATGCAATCTACCCTCAAGTAATATTGCGTTGTGTTGGTCTGCCCACCCAGAAAATGCCAAAAAGAGTTAAACCATCATCACAATCTTTTTCAGAGCGTCAGAAGAGGTTGATAGAGAGGTGAAAAATGCCAAAAACCTGGAGTTCCGAGCCGTTCTTTGAGAACTTTCGGAGGTATGATAAAAAAAAATTGATGTTGATGCTCCCACTACGATAACAAGACAGATACTGCTTTGAATCATCGCGTGTAATTAGGTAATTAATGGTTTTATAAGGTACGTCACGTGTCCGTCTGCCAATCGCTGCGCTGCGTTATTCATACGTTAGACGCGTTGGCCATAGGTTTGCCCTCCGTCGTTAACGCCGGCAACACGCCCAAATACGCTACACGTAAGTTGTCTTCAATTTATGTAATCGCTCTGTGTACGTTGCTGATACGTTCAACTCGCTATGATCCCTCGAGTTACACGCCGAATAATGAAAAATGCGTCGAGAGTTCAATGCATGTCATCACAATTTTCACGTCAAGCATAATCCGGCTAAATCGTCGTAGTGTGACATGGCCTTAACTGGGGAACATGGTCAGGCAATCAGGCACTGCTCGGGTGAATCTTTTTCGGAAACGAGGTCGATGTTGCCAGCTAAAAACGCCCCTGGCGACCGAGCAGCGAGGTACCCTCTTGTATGCGCCTCTTCTTTTCTGAACTGTGTGCGGGGTTACCATATGCCACCCGTGTTCCTCCGAAAAAACTTAATAGGGTTCCTACCGAAGCCTGTGTGCCTCTTTGCCTGCCCCAGGACCCAGATTTATCAAACTACTTGGGTATTGTACCTTATTTATCTAGTACTTCAAATTACTATGCGGTTGTGGAAAAAATGAAACGTTTTAATGCAAAAAATAGAGAAGACAAGCTTGAGAATCTTATAAAGTATGTTATATCTTTGCTAGACCATAGAAAAACTTAAAAGTGGTTCAAGGAGCTTCAATATAGAGAAGGAGGGAGCCGTGCGGTTCGTGTACAGATTCGCCAGTTTGTCAACCAGATCTGTTATGGCTGTGAGATGCGTTCATGAATCTCATTGGTGGATGTGATGGGGAGCAGTGGGTTTCACGGGAGAGCAGCAACACAAACCGAGTTACTGATATACGATTGGTGCATACGCGACTGGCTGCAGCCATAAGCGGCTTTTAAGCTTCACGGCCGAGGCTCCTGGTTCCTCATCTCTATAGAAACTCCTTGAAGTAGTTACAGCACTCGAGTCTCAACGTGTAAACTAAAGTAAAACCCTTGTATAATCCACCTGCGGAGTGGTTGTTCGTTGAATGGAAGATGCAAACCTTCACCATTGGCTGTTCACCGAAAGGAAGACGTAAAGCGGTCGTTTATTGGTAGTTGTTGTAGTAGTGATCTTTAACTTTCAATCAGACGGCAGATAGGATACTGCCTAGTATCGGTCGTTGCAAGATGCAACATTGCAAGTTTCATAGTATTGTAAATGTTATTATATCTGCACCCTGGTTTGTAGCGGGAGGTGAGGAGGAGTTGTCAGGCATTATGTAGATCATGCTCTTCTTCAATTGTCTTTGCTGCACATACTGTCCATGTCTACTAAATCTGAAATTTTCAGTTCTCCAGAGGAGGCGATTAAAATGGCCCTGTATAAAGGTATTCGTATATCAACCCCCTTAAGTTTTCATCCCCTCGTGATTTCGCTAACAAATTCCGCGAGTTAGCTTGTACTGTAATAATGCAGGTTGTTCAACTGCTCTATAAAACTGGCTGTCAGCCTGGTTGACTGCTGAAGTCAAAGGCTTGAAGAGTGGAAGAGGTTACACGTACGGCACTGAAAGTAAGAGTGTGGCGGTCGGACCAAGGAGCTTCAATAGAAAAGGAGGGAGCCTTGTGGCCCAGTTACAGACTTGCCAGTGACTCAACCAGATCTCTTATGGCTGTGAGACGCTCATTGGTGGAAAAGACGGGGGAGCAGTGAGTTTCACAGGGGAGCAGCAGACGAACCGAGTTACTGATATGCGATTGGTGATTACGCGACTGGCTGCAGCCTTAAGAGACTCTTTACTGATATGCGATTGGTGCATACGACAACTGGCTGGCAGCCATAAGAGACTCTTGAGCTTCAACGGGCATGGCTACTGGCTCCCTCCTTCTCTATAAAAGCTCCTTGGGTCGGACCGCCCCCTCCCCCCTCCCCCCAGCTGACAAGGCAGGCAGCTGCTGCCAGCCACGAGGTATGAGGGCGCGCTCAAGTAAAATCTTTACTCCAAGTTTTAATCAACAAAAGAATAGATCCTATGAGGGTTTAGAATGTATCTTATATACAAAAACACAGTAGCCAATTGAAAATGTCACATTTTTTGAGACACCCATTTGTTCATGCAATTTGACATAAATTGTTTATCTGGAGTCAATCCAGCAGCAGTTGCGCCCTTTGCAGTTAACTTAACTATGGGTTGGCACAATTATCCGTTGCCTATTCCTGGCCTTCCATTTTGTCGCTGTTATGAAATCCATATGAAACTTTTTATTAATTGAGGAACCTCTAATTGGTAAAATAAGCTTTCCTCGTGGCAGAATCAAACGCAAGCATCCTTGTATAATAATTTTTTTTTTTTTTCGTGTCCGCTCTTAAGGAAAAGATAGACGGAAAATAGGTTGCAGATTTTGTAATTAAATTACGTCTTCATAGAAACCGATGTCCGAGTTGCAGAAAATGGCGAAAGTTTGTCCTTTTTCCATTGATCTGAATGCACTTCTTACTTGAAACACTTTTGGAATCGGAACAATATATATGCAGCTTTTAGAGACCGATTCTATAACTTTTTTTCTCTCAGGTCATAACTTATAAATTTGGCAGATGGTCAACGGATCCCTCACGACGGACAGAAGAGAATTATTTCACCGACAGTAGACAGCTATATTTCTTCCTAGAGAGCAGATTTTACTTTAGAGTCTGAAATTTCAGCACTTTAATGAAGCAGATAGTTAAGTATGGAAGACAGTATTATAGATACGGTGCACTCACATTGCATATGAGCTGACTGGAGGGGCTTTCAAGTTTATTGCAGTGTTTTACAAAGATCATACCTTAGAAGACGCGCGTGTAATTAAGAAAGAGGATAGGGAACGTAGTAGAAGAACGAGACTACTACAATCTCAAGAAGGAGGAGAGATGAAACGCCTATACGGCACAGTGACAAGAAAGATTTGAAGCAGAAAGGTTTCGGAAGAGAGTAAGAGTTACTAATAAGAGTCAGCGGGAAAATGCGAAAACGGTAAGTCAGAGAAGAGAGCAAACATATCGATTATTGCGTGAATTTTTTCACGCACGGGTCCACTTGTAAACAAACAAGTTCTATCAGTGAAATGTCTTTGCCGTCATTTTTGATGACCGAGTAGCCTATTATATCATAACGTATGATACGTTGAGGTAATTGTAACGTGATGTTTAAAAACCTAAGTTGTTATTGTGAGTAGAGCAGAGGTGTCATCAACTGGCGAAGCGATGTCTAACCATCTATGCTTGACTTATTCGACACGTCATACAGCTACGTTGGTTTCGCCACTGGAATGGTATTGCAAGTGTCTCAGCAGCCTGATTACATTTGAGCCGTCTAAAAACTTCATTTTATGAAATAGGACTAAGCTTGCGGAAGCCTCTTCTACAATCAGTCAAGGGTTAACTCCCGAAACTCGATACAAAAGTGGGATGCCAACTAAACTCTCTGAAGGAAACAAGGAGCGTAACAGGAGGACTCACCAGAAATTAGAATAAAAAAATGACGCCATCGATGACGTCACATCGACGAAGTTATGGCTCAGCTGTCTAAGAGCATTTTAACTAATTTTGCCGGAAAAAACGTCGTAAAGTGCGAATTTTATCCATTAAGCGTCTGCATTTCGTGCAGTAATTGGTGTCGACTCGGCGGACAGCTTTCCAAAATTTAACAAATATTTGCTAGTTTGGAAATTATATTTATACCTTTCAAAAACTCGGTATCATAGTTACACCTTCCTATGTTAACCTGCCCAAATTTCACTAGATCTTAATAAATTAAATTCAGTCAGCTTCAAGCCTCCCACCTGATGAGCTAAGGCTACAGCGAAACGCGTCGTGGGTAACAAAATTTCACCTTCTTTTCATCGATTTCTTCAATATATCTATGCCATTTAAAGAAAATAAGCGTATAAATAAATAAAGAGAATGTATACCAATTCAACACTAAACAATAATCAAGAGAAAGTTACAGTGGATGCTGGTGGAGAATTTCACAGCACGAGCAGTGAAATTTGAGCCAGAATGGCGACCTTGATTTAACTCCTTCCTCGAACTGAAGCCCTGTTTACTCTTCTTATTTCTGTCACAATCAACTGACCTGCTACTCGGGCTGCACCCTCACACAAAACCCGGTAAAATGTTGTCATGCACAGAATTTTCGAGCAATAACTCTTACTGTAGTTTCTCTCATGTGCAGAATATATTATAACCCAGCTTATATTTCTTGGTAAGGATTATGAACCCAACCTACGAAGGCCTGAGGTCCCACCCTCAAATTCTTTGACTCGTCGATGAGACGATATTCGGCTACATGCGGTCCCGGCTAAGTTTTATTTAAGTCCCATTGAGTCCTCCCGTTACACTCATTGCTTCTTCACCGCACCAGTCGATACAGCTATGTACTGTGTTTCAGTAACGCTTAAACAGCATATAGCTGTATATTCACACTACATCAATGCTACCTACAATTTGGCACATACATACATTTGTGCGTCTCATGGGGATTTTTTTTTTTTATAAATAGATGTCCGTCTTAGTGAACTATACGAAGATGCACCGCTCTTCTTTATTTCTCTAAAATGACAGATGTTTCACTGGCATTTCCCGGGAGTGAAATGTTTCACAGGTATTCATTTACATTTCCCTAAAATGTCGTATGTTTCACTGGCATATCTCTAGGACGAAGAATGTGTCATAGGCATTTCTATAGAATGATGTATGTTTCACTAGCATTTTAACTTATCGAACTAGGGTACTCGGGAACGATTGTTAGTGCTCTATTTCTAGTGATAGGACCCATGTTGTCTAGTAATCATAACAAACCGAAAACAGTTTGTAGTATATACATCATACAAATTACAGTAAAATTACTAGCATTGTATAACAGTAGTGAAAAATTAGAGAAGTTACGGTTTAATTCAGTTTTTTATTGCACCTGGTTATAAAAAATGTTATATTAAAGCCAAACTATTTCAGATTAGCCATGTGAGCAAACATGTTCTATAAGCCTGGGACATGGAAGACAGAATTCAGTGTTGGTATAGTTTTATGTATACAAATTCTTTTTTTCCTTTCTCTATTTTCCTTTGCAATTGGGAAAGAGAATTTCCCTGCATAATCCCTTCCGTGTTCATAATTATCTGTTGTGTCAATTGTGACCGGGAACTCTGCAGCACCTTGATCTTGCACTCCACAAAAAAAAAATAAAAAATTATTTAAACATAGATAAAATTAAATTAGCGCAATGAACTTGAATTAAATAGAAATTGCCATAAATTGCCTTACAATATGTTTAAATGTTCAATTAAATCATTGTGTCACAATAAATACTAGAGCACTCTGAGAGCGCGTACCTCCGCCAAGTGAGCCAACGGTAGCAAAAATTCAAATTGGCTCTGAAACCATAATTTTCTTTGCCTAAACTCCAAAACTAATCATGTGTGCCATTTTATATTAATAACAGCTTGTTCAATTTATTTGAAGATCCGTTCATAACTTTTTGAGTTATACTGTTAACAAACGTAATGACAAATATGAGTCAAACATACAAAAGAACCAACCGATCTGCACCAAAATTTGATCATTTATGTCTTTTACTATTAGTAACAACTCCTATAAATTTCATAAAGATCCATTCATTATTTTTGAGTTATTGTGCTAACAAGCATAAAATTAAAAACAGTGACAAACAAACGAACGAACCAACGGACCATTACCAAAATTTGGTTATCTACTCTTTGTTATATACATAACAACTCATGTTAATTTCATTAAAATCCATCCATAACTTTTTGTGTTACGGCATCGAGAAAAATGACGCAGACAAACAAACAAACGGATGAACATATCTTTACCAAAAGTTAATCATATGTTCCTCCTAACATACCTAACAATCCCTGTAAATTTCATCCAAATCGGTTTATAACTTTTTGAGTTATCCTGGTGACAGACAGACAGACAAAGAGGCAGACAGACAGACAAACACGACGAAAACATAACCTCCTTGGCGGAGGCAATAATGATGTAAATGAAACTCTGTAAGGACAAGAACAGTTTCTTCCTAACTAACTTTGCAGAGTTATTGAACCACTGAAACATAACTGAAACTGCTTCTCTCTAAAATTCCTGTAGACAGCTAATGAAAATAAAAATACTATGAACGTTAATACTGGCACGTCAGTATGCTAGCTATTAGTCTAAAACTGTGCTAAAGATACTAGCACAAATAAGATTAGACTTGAAACTATTGTACCAGAAATACTGACCATCGAAACAGCAGGTAGCTTTAAATTAATACTAGTAATGATGAGATACTAATACTACTAAAATTGCATGTTTATTGCTTGTACTTGACGCTGATAAATAGGTGGTTCAACTGAACAAAAATTAATGTAAATAAGTAATAGTTTATGCATGGACAGTTAACGAAATTAGCTGGCTGATATAAGAAGCTATAGATACTTCAATATGCTCCTTAAAATATCCTTCCCTCCCAAACAACCATCAGACACTTCACCACCATGATACTTTGAGAAAGGCTCAGCAGTATAGCCTCGCTACAGGTGCTGCATGAAAATTAATACCGATAACGCCGAATTTTGCATGAATTCTGTACAGAATGAGATATTAAATTACCACATATAGTATTGCATTTATAAGATAGATATGTGAATGAAGAAAACTAGTTGTAAAGCTTATATAATAAATATTGATAACGGGTATAGCTGAGAAACTGGCAACAATGTACCTCTAGGCATTTGACGACACTGTAACTCAACAGCTACTTTCAAAACTAATATTATAATCAAGAGTGCTAATGATAGTAAAATAAACACTACGAGAATAGAAAATGAAAATAACAAATAAGATGACGTTTTTGAAATAAACTACTAATATTTAATATAATATTTTGTCGCGAACTAATTGTCCTAAACAAAATCAGGACAATACAATCTGACAAATAGAGGACGCCTAACAGGAGAGGGGTTCCCTCTCTTCAATCGCAACTGTTCCCAACTCCCGACAAGGTGTGTACATTGCACCTATTTTTTTCCTTATAAAATAGGTATATATATTACAGCTGTTCATATAGAGAAGACAGAAGGTTGCTCAACTCCATATTTACAGTGAAATAAGCTTGTTATATACCGTAATTGTGATAAATCAGATTAACTATAGAAGTAACTATGTTCTTTCTTCCTAACAAATTCCAGTTTCGAAAGTCCCTCAAAATGGCGGACGATCGATTGCTGCCACAGAAAAAAGCAGAATCTAGTAATAATTATAATAAGAAAGTCTTATAACTAATAGGTTACGTTTTGAAATTACGGACGTGAATGGAAGCATCGCTTCATATTTGGATATAATCAAACCAATTGCATTTGAAGTGCATTTTGTGGTTTTTGTGGAGTATGAAATGATAAAATTGCATATATAATTAAATGCATAATATATATGGCCTATTTTTAGATTGGAAAGTAAGTGTATTTTAGCACCATTGACTAATTGTTACAGAGATAGAAAGGTGATTTAAACAAAATTGACAAAGGCTGAAAATTACCTTTTTTGCAAAGATAAGTGAAAGCCTAGTGTGGATACAGAATGTTACCACTGTGAAAATTGTGCTATTAATAAAAAATATGCTACAACTATTGTAGAAGTTCCTCATGCTGTAGCCATACATAGAATGATGCTTCAACAAGATATAAATATAATTAGAGGCTCTTGAGATTGAGGTCCACTTTATTTTATATAACATACTCAGCCAATACAAAATTTTGGTTGTGAAATCCGTCTTTCGAAAATTTCTTAGGCCAAAGTCGAATATGACTTAGCTGAACTAATTGTAATTAATTTTTTACTATTTAGACATGCATAAGCTAGGCTTAATATTATCACTGGTCACATTTAGGTCAACTCACCATCATGTTAAAAATCTATAAAAATGTTAACTATAATTCTGCCTTGTCACTTTTCACAAATGGTTACTGCCAACTTCCGCAGGTTCCATACTGAAAATATTTTTAATGCTTAAATCTAGATGAGAGAATTGATCTAGAAGAGAAAACCTTACTAAAAATTATCTTTCTAACTTGCATGAAAGGTAGTCACATATGCATAAAACCATAACAAGTTCTCTGTTCACGTCCTTTTGGTTTGATATCCTAGTTGCCGAGAATAACTTAATAAAAAATAAAATTAATTAAGTTAATATAACCTCGTCAAAAGAGGTAAATAATAAGGAGCAGGCCAAAAGGAATGTAGAAAGTTGGACGAAAGGCTATGGACGGAATGAAAGCCTGTCGCAAATTGTGAAGGGAATCAGATCCAGTGCAACAACTACTGCTGCACTAACCTACTACTTGGAATCAGCGCTGTCATCTCAAGCAACAACTGCTGCACTAACCTACTACTTGGAATCAGCGCTGTCAGCTCAAGCAACAACTGCTGCACTAACCTACTACTTGGAA
>LQNS02278149.1:7475425-7490868 GCA_001587735.2 Parhyale hawaiensis
ACGAGCAAATTTTCACATGCTGCTAACATCGAAAAGAAGTTCAAGTGCATCACACACCTTAATAGATGCCTATTATTTATGAAAATAAACTTCACGGCACGTAAATAGTCTATTTACATAGTGTTTTCAGAGTATGCATCATCGTGCAACACCATCACTGAGCATCACCCTTCGCCCCTCCCACTGTGGCCTGTGACCTGCCAGGCCATTAGCTGCCTTGAGACTGTACTTGCTGAAAGGTTCAGGAAAAAAAATTCGCGGCCGGGTCAGCACTTGAACCCTTTGAGTTGCTTTATGCCATTATTGCTCGTATACCTAGTCTTACTTGTACAACCACTCAGAGTTACGAACCTTGCGTCGTAAGAATCACTCATGTATTTTTTGCAGGATTATGTGATCGGTCGGTATTATTTGGCGTTTCTCACATCACGTTCTCTATTCACTAGTGATTGCAATACTGCTAAGTTATTGGCAACGTGTGTATATTGTAGTTTCCTTCACACAAGTTATTGTACTTCCAGTCACCAATGAACTGGACTCAAACTACGCGCAGTACAATACTAGCAGATTAGCTTATTAGTTGATTAGCCTAATTTCGCGTACATTGCATCACCTAGTTCACAATACAATTTCTATCCACGATTCAGCTTACCTAGTTCAATCAGCAACAGCTATCCTCAAGTGAACGGAACTACAGCACAACTGCAATGAACAAATTCTCCTCTGCAACTGACAAGTGGCAACTGATGCCTATCTATGCTTGACTGCGTGGCTTTGCTACCTCACGTGCTTTACCTGACATCCGGTCACTTTGCTTGTACCTTTAACGCACGCACTGCTGCGCTGCACACGTGAAAAATGTTTTAAGTAGGCGCTTAGTACTGGTTTTACTTAACTCAGTTTCGGTGACTGCGGCTTCCTCCAATCGTTGAGATGAGGTTGGCAATGACGTCGACACATCCACTCCAGGGTGGGCCTCTTGCTGATCAAGACGTCGAACTTGCCACTTGAAACACTAGCAAAATTAACTTCTTCGGGTAGCGGCGTAGTACTTGCTTGCAGTTGGATTTGGTTGGATTCCGAGTCGTAGTGTTCACTGCTATACTTGCTGCACTTGTTCAATGGTTGAACACGTCACAGGCTTAGCTGACTTGCACTGGTGATCAATGATGATCGCTGGTTGAGTCTTTTAGTTCTTCTTCGCTGAATGTGATATCGATGTAGAAACTTGAAATCTTCTTCACTCAGTATGACGGACGAGAGGATGACGGACGATATCGCTCACTGGGTATGACGGACGAGAGGATGACGGACGATATCGCTCACTGAGTATGACGGACGAGAGGATGACAGACGATATCGCTCTCTCCCTCCTTCCAAAAGACTTGCACTTCGAATAGATGACCCATTACAGACTGGCCACCAATTTGTGAGGGCACCCGTGTGAACCGGGCCTAATCGATGCGGATGTGGGCGTTGTCCAAGGGCCAGACGAACGCGCAGCCAGAAGATCGGAAGGATACATCGTGGTGATCTGCTTGTTGTATTTATACTAGATACAGAGTGGGTCTTGGTACCTATTGTGGCGTAGGTACATCTTATAGCTAGACAGGAGGCGTCTAGTCTTGACGAGCTGCTGTATATCTGAGCTCTGGGCTGCCGAGGTAACTGGGCGGCCCCTTTTATAACCTACGCAGCATCGCGTGATGGTCACGCGACTATGAAGCATCACGGTACTTCCGGTTGATGAACGGGCGGCGTCACACGCATTTTAACGTGATTCTGATAGCAATCAACTGTGACCAGTGGTGAGAATTGATCGCAGCGTGATTTCCTCCCCAGGCTAATCATGCGTGATCAAAGAGTGATTACAGCCGTTGGACCAGTAAAAACTCAAAATTTGAAATGCAAGGTCGTGATGTTTTCTTATAGTTAGAGATAAATTAAATTATGTTATGATGATTGTTTGTAATATTGACTTTCAGAATTATAGTTTTCTTAGTTTTATGCCTGTGTATGTTAAAATGCCTTAAATACTGCTAGTTCAGTTATTCATTCGCCTCAAAATAAATAAAGGCTCATAAGAAAATCATTCCCTACCATTTCCCGTAAAAATGCGATAAAAATACATCTTTCGAAAATTGACATGGCGTCTCTGGTTTGTTTACAAAATCGTTGACCGTTCTTGTGCTTTTCAGTGATCAAGATGATCATGATCACGGTGATTTTGATCACGAGCATGGCCAGAAAAAGACGCCTATAGTATGATGATAGAAGAACTCAATAGGAATAAAATAAGACTTAGCTGTGACCGCAAGGAGCAAATTTACATCACATCGACGAGTCAAAGCATTTGAGTGTGTGCCCTCAGGCCTTCGTACGTGGTTTTCTTGAACCAATCACCGTATTTTTCGTTTTGTTTCATTCAATCTCCCGCTCAAGGCTGGCCAGCTACTTGAGCTGCAAAATATCGTAAAATGTTGTCGCCACATACAGAGAGTTCGAGCAATGGCTGGTACTTAGTACTGTGGTTTCTCTCGCGTACAGAATTGGCTATAATGGGGCTTATATTTGTTGGTATATAATAAATATGTTCGGTGAAGAGCACTCTGAAATGAATATGAAGTTTAAATTAGGCTTCAATCAAGAAAAAGAAGTTAAATCAGGTGGCCGAAAGGGAACAAATTCGGCGCTAATGCTGTGCAAGTTTCCACCAGCATGCACTGCAATTTTCTATAGGTAGCCTAATTGCTAATTAGTATATATTACTTTAATTTTTTTGTATACATTAGAGATGGATTTTGCAATTTAAGACGATTTTTCTGGTTAAATTAGTTAAAATACTCCTAGGCTGCTCAGCCATAGATTCGTTGATGATGTCACTTTTTGGTGCTAATTTATCTTGAGTCCTCCCGTTACGCTCTTTGCTTCCTGATATCGTAGTATTGTTACGGCATGACGAACCACAAACCTTGAATTGACGATCCATGGACAATAAATGGTACTCTTACCCTACATACCCCATATCTAACAATGTAAATTACTACTAAATTTTCGGAAGGTCATTAGATTTGGAGCACATTAGCTACTAGGCAAATAATAATAATTAAACTATGTAAAGCAGGCTTTAATTAACCCTAATAACCTGGGCTTTACATTTCGCATATTTTATCGGGTAGGAATAGTATTAATGGTGTAAAAATCGCTCACAGGCCGAAGATATAAGAGATGCTGTTTTTATTCGATGTCTGTGGTTTGAGATCTTTGTATTTTTGAACTGTGTCAATGCGATGGTCCATTGCCGATTGTGACGCCCTATGATGGCCATCGCCGAATCTTATTTCATCGTAGATCATCGCAGATTGAAACTGGCGATTTTTCATTCCGATGGCGATGGTATTGCACTCTCCATCGTAAGTAAGATGGCGATGGCCATCGTACCGTTAATCGGAGATGTCGAGCTCTGGAAATTTCCACTCTCGAAGCATCGCAACACTGGCACGTTCGAAATGGGCCCGATCGAACCGTCTCATACCGAGCTCGATCGAAATGAGCCCGTTCGAACCGTCTCATACCGAGCTCGCTCGAACGGGGCCTCGCTTGAGAAAGCCAAGGACCCTCTTTTCGCCCATCAAAAGCACGACGTCCACCAGTTTCACCGAATGCTTTCAGATGAATGACGTGCGAACTGGCATTTGGTGGTGGCATGATAGTCAAATTCGCATATTTCCACAGTAGTACTTCATTTGCTTTGAGCTCCTGAAGAGCAAATTGAAAGTATTAACGAGAAAAAAAATCACAGCAAGCTTTCCTTCTTAGCAGAATACCGGATAGTGGCGATGACACACGCTAGCAAAAAAGAAAAAAAGTGTCGTCATCTTTTCGTTCGAAAGTTATGTTGAACTCCTGTTAACACAGCTTTGAGACTGCCAAGAAATTCTGTAAAAATGTTGACCGTTAGTTCAGTTTACATCTCAAGTGCCGTTAATTAACTTCCGGGCATAGCTATCATTATATCTGGAGGAATAGGAAACTCAAGATTCTTTGCAAGTGAGTGCTATTTGAATGGGTACATGAACACATTCGGACATAAAGATGACGGTACTCGTTCTTTTGACTAGCGTGTGGCATCGACGTAAGTGCGTGAGAGACCATAGTCGCCAGGTACTACAACCAATGACGAAAATTCAGGTGTTGGCGGAAGAAGTAATAGCGTGGGTACTGTACAGAAGAAGCGATGATTAGGGCTGCCGCAGAGCTCACTATAGTACTAGTACTCTAGGAGGCCTTGCTTGGTGACAGCTCTACAAAAATAGCAAGAGAACGCATAACGCACACACATTAATTATATGAACATCTATTGACCGGATTCAAAAACAAAATCGAGATTGAAGATTTGAAAATTTTTCATATACATATCTTCATTGGATTGAATGAATTTCTTTTTTGATCTAAATACATTATTTGTTTTATTAAAATAATATAAAAAACAAACTACTTTTATACTGAAAAATGTGATCACACAAATATAAGTGAATTTGATATTATTAATTTTGATGGATAACAACTGTGTTTTTTAACCATGCTCATAACTGTTTGAACCCTACGGCACCCGAGCGGTCATCGGTGGTCAGAATGACAGCAAAATTTTAGTTAGACATTTAGTATTTAACTTACTTATTCTGTTAGCGTTTTACTAGAAGTCCCCACTCAAACCCAATCATTTTAGACCGCTATTCTCGAAGATACTGATGAGCAGAACGGTAAATATTCGTCTTATCCCCCACCCGAGTTAAAGGATAAGAAAGTGATTCTAGTACAATTGAAGCATGCTGAAAACGAAAATGACATCCATTTTTTGTGGAAATTAGGCAAATCAGACCTACGCCTTACCTAACCTGCCCAATATTAAGAAGGAATTTATGCCTAACTACCCAACTGTACCGCCTAAAGTGGGGCGAGTTTGGCTCTTACGCATACGCATGTAACCTAACTTAAAGCAGCAGCGCGCTCCGACGGGTCAATTAAGAAGCTTAAAAGACGAAAATTTCACAAGACAAAACAGAATTTCCCCAAATAAAGACCTATATATTCTAAATCAGGAATTTTCAACGAATCAAAAGATATCAATATAATTCTGAAGTTTAAGTGGGGGATCAAACGAATATTAGCCAGCAGAACCGCAGAACACCAATTCATAGGTTACAGCCATGGTTCCCGTTGTTCAGCCATTGTTACAGCCGTGGGAAATGAGTGATATTCCGTATATTGATTTCACTAGTCTAGCACAATTCAACCCGTCATAATTCCATTGCATAGCGACTGCAAGCCTTAATTTTGCATATTTTTTCAAGTATATTATGAATTTCATAAGGTTAAGTCAGAATAGGTAAGGTTAGACGATTAAAGACGGCAGGCTTCTTTAGATATAATAAACATAGATTAGTCTAGCCTAGGTCCTAGGATAGAAATGACTCAGGCAGGTTGACTACCAAAGTTAGAAGTATTAAAGTGAGGAATTCAAGCTAGTTCCTACAGCAGCCAGCGATGGTAGCCTGGTAGGTGGAGACGCGCCCCAGTAGTATCGTTATTTAACTCTTAGGGGTTAACGCTTGGCACCCAACGCACGAGGACGAAACCAGCGCACCCTCCCGATGTTCGGACGAGTCAAACATTGAAGGCTTGGTTTAGCCCCTAGTCTCGACGACTGATATAGCCTAATTGCGCCTACCGGCGAACGAGCGCTTAGTTCTGTAAATATCAATTATTGTAGTGTACTTTATAAATCACGCTACATTCGCCCGACCAGCGCCGTTTGTAGCTATGGAGTGTGAAAATCTATTCCATGGGAGACATTAAATTTCATGCCAGAGAAAAGTTTCAGCTTACAGCCGACACCCGCTAATTAATTAATGCTGAAAAGAAAATGTTGCATGGACGGCATGCAATGTGTAAGCAACATTACAAACATACAAACGTATAAATATTTGTGAAAAACTATTATATCAATGTTACCCATAAATAGTTTTCTTTTTTCATCAAGAAAATGTTTATTGGCTAGACTAAAGTTAATCTCAAAATATTTTTGGCTGCTGAGCTGACACTCTCACAGGGCAGTAATTAAACGCTGAGAAATCTCATGTAAATGCACCATAATCTTGTAATCAAACGCTGAGAAATTTGATGTAAATGCACCATAATCTTGTAATCAAACGCTGACAAATCTGGCGTAAATGCACCATAATCTTGTTGCTTTCTTCACACGAGAGAATGTTCCGGAGGTCAAATGACTATGAGTTCTATTTAAAAAACTGCTGTTGTCATTGTTGCATCATCAATAGCATGTTAAGTACAACAGAAGGAAATATAATTAAAGTGTCTGTTGCGCTCCCTCGATATTTCATATTGACTAAAAGTCTTCGATTGAATGTTGCAAAGAAGATTGTTTGTCGCGCCTACGAGAGCAAATTCAATTATGACCTCTAGGACTTGGAGCAGCCGAGCGGCGACTGGGTGACCATTTCGCACCCACTAAAAAGGTTTAAATGTCGAAAGTTACCAACGTTTCGAAAAGTGTCACTCAGCCAAGTTGCTACGATAACCACCTGCGGGCCGCGACACTGTAATAATTTTCCTGCGGAAAAATACAAAAAATTAAATGGATCACAAAAGTGACAAGACCCAGTGCTCTTCCGATGTCGTTATCTACGGACGACGAGCATTTGCCCCGATGGGTTGGGCAGAGAGTTATGATAACATGCTATTTAAATATCTGGTGGGGGTTACTGTGGGTGCGGACAGTGGGAGTAAGCATACAAGCGTCTATCGATGTCCCGGAAGAAGAGGCGCGCTTACTTTGGAAATAAAGGTTTTAGAGTAGAAATAACACCTTCGCTACTTCCATCGAGGAGGTTATGTTTGTCCGTGTGTCTGTCAGTGTGCCTGCTGTCACCAAGATTACTCAAAGCATTATAAACAGATCTTTACCAAATTTACAGGGATTGTTAGGTATGTTAACTGTAACAGATGATCAGCTTTTGGTGAAAATCCTTTCATTTTCTGTTTGTCTGTCTGCCTACTTTTTCTTACGGCCATAACTCGAAAAGTAATGGACGGATTTTCATGAAATTTAGATGAGTTATTATGTATAATATAATAAGCATTAAATTTTGGAGGTGATCTGTTGGTTGATTCGTTTGTTTGTCGCTATATGTTTGATTTTATGCTTGTTAGCTCATCAACTCAAAATGTTACGGATGGATCTTGATGAAATTTAGAGGAGTTGTAACGAATGTTAAAAGACATAAATGATTGAATTTTGGTGATGATCCGTTTGTTTGTTTGTTTGTTTGTTTGTGTGTTTGACTTATGTTTGTCATAATGTTTGTTAGCTGCATAACACAAATAGTTATGAATGGATTTTTATGAAAATTACAAGAATTATTATTACTATAAAAGGGCACAAATTACCAAATTTTACTATTGATACGAAGAAAATCATGGTTTCAGAATAAATTTGAATTTTCCTCTACCGTTGCCTCGCTTGGAGGGGGTATGCCCTCTCAAAGGGCTCTCTAGTTACTTACTCAACTGTACTAGAGAAATTTTTAGTAAATAGCCTACGCGTACACTATCACATTTTACCAAAACAATAACTTATTTGTTCTTAATTTGAAATTAACTTCCACCAAAAAATAAAACTTCTTTTGAAGATTCAAATAATGGTCAAATAGTTGATGCCAGATAACCTTCTAATCTTTACTCTGTTTCTATTGCCGCTAGATCGACTGTTTTATTTACTTCCGTGTAAAGCTGTCCTTCCATTTTGTCGTTGCTCTCTTAAGAAAGGTTTACAGTTTTAGATCTCTCTTCTCACGTTGGCTGCCGCCTCGGCTTCCATTGAGAATATTAAAGGCGAGCGCAGCCAACTCCACTTCTGCAACCGTAGCATCTCCTTCCTGAGCAGTCAA
The DNA here is from genome assembly GCA_001587735.2 of Parhyale hawaiensis. Taxonomy (NCBI): domain Eukaryota; kingdom Metazoa; phylum Arthropoda; class Malacostraca; order Amphipoda; family Hyalidae; genus Parhyale; species Parhyale hawaiensis. Next base: position 7,483,396 of record LQNS02278149.1, read on the forward strand.
CACTGCCTCGCAAATTGATTCATTTCTGCCTGCTATAAGTTTGCCAGCAACAGTACCAAGAGTGGATAATGGTTCACCATGGATACAGGCACGGTTCTATACGAACCTATACATTATACATATAATGATAGCCATTCACATTACAGTAAATATTGAGTAGAAGTTTAGGATCAAATCCATCCAAAATATAATTAACTATTGCCGTGTCGTGACTACGAGTCAGGGCAGCACCAGCTCTCAGAATACTGCATTGAGCATTTGTGCTCGTTTTTTGGGCTACTTTTGAAACAGCTGGGCAACAACACACTTCTACTTTTTCCATTGCTTTAAAACGGAAACTTATCTTTTTCTGCCCTTTTCGAAACAACTTTCAAAACTGTAAGCTTGAGAACAAGACATTTCGTTATCAGTTTGTTACACTGATGTTACTCGCTCACTGCTCGCTATACAGTATACAAGTGGACTTTTTGCTTGTGCTGTGGCGTCGTCTGCTCGCCATCGCTCTAAACCTCTTAGCCTGTCGGCCAAAATTTCAGTGACGCTGCAGCAGCTAAAGCAGTTGTTTGAATGCTCTTATTGCCCGTGGTTGGTGAGTGTTACTTACTGTTCTTAGCTAGCCAGCATTTCATTATTTTTGTTAAGATTGTATTCCTGTGCCAGAAGAACATGGAATTGTGCTACCAGTGTCGTGAATTGGTGCATCAAAAAGTGTCCTCCACTGACCAACGCCATCAACCACGCGCAGAAGGCCTGTTTTTTTTTTTAACTTCAGATCTGTGCGCTGCTCCGGTCGGTGGAATAAAATATCAGGCGTTAGCCTTCAACGGCTTATCCTTGACACACCAGGACGCTATTCTGCTCCCTGAAAAGAAGCTTCCAGCCGTTCCGAACGCAGTGGAGTGGTTTCTAAGACCTGCAACCCGATCCTGAGCGGCGAAGCTACACTGCGCTACTGGCAATCGAAACCTTGTGTGCCTCGTTCGCGAAAGGCCGCTGCAGACGGTAATCTTATGGCCTTAAAATGAAAGTCTCGACTGATGTCTTGCATCGGTTTTGAAAGTCTCGACCCCGCACACGAGAGCTGAGCACATCAGCTGATACTCTCAGCTCATCCTGGCTTATTTACAAATGAATTGAAAAATCGATAAATAAAGTGCATCAAGAGTAATATTTTAATCAATAAAATCAAAACAAATATAATAGCGTATAGAAGTCACAGCCGCATTGATGCAATTGCATTTTATATAAGAAAGAATGCAATCACAGATAACGAGACACCACGTGACCTCGGCACTCGGCAGTTGCCAAGTAGGGCCACACAAATTTAAAACAGTGACTCAAATAAATTCTGTATACTTCAGTAAAAAAAACACGTTTAAGTACTAATTAAAATACAGTCGCCATCACAACAATTATTCTTGTATGTATTTTTAAGTGATTGTGTGCGTGAAACTCTTAATATCAGCATATATACTCGAGATATGATCTACCCGGAGACGCGAGTTTCTTCGTCAATAGTAAAACATGCGGGATCCGTGTCCTGTGACCGATGCCTATCGAAGCGACTGCCATAATGCCCCGAGTTTCTTTCATACGCTGCGAAGACACAGGACGTCCTCCCGAAAAAAAACTATCATCTGCAGCGTAGGCCGGCCTAAGGGCCGTTCGATTGAGCAGGTAAACTAGGCCTTTGAGGCCTGACTTGGGCTAATATTCGTCTTATCCCTCACTTAAACTTCAGAATTATATTGATATCTTTTGATTCGTAGAAAATTACTGATTTGGAATATATAGATCTTTATTTGTAGAAATTCTGTTTTGCTTTGTCAATTTTTCATCTTTTCAGCTTCTTAATTGACCCGTCGGTCGTCGGAGCGCGCTGCTGCTGTAAGTTAGGTTACACGCGTATGCATAAGAGCCAAATTCTCCCCTCTTTCGGCCGTACTGTCGGGTAGTTAGGCATAAACCCCTTCATAATAACGGACAGGTTAGGTAAAACGTAGATCTGGTTTTCCTAACTTCCACAAAAATGGATGTCATTTTCGTTTTCAGCACTCCTCAATTATACTGGAAATCACTTTTTTATCCTATAACTCGGGTGGGGGATAAGACGAATATATACCTTGACTTGTTCAAATTTCTGACGGGTGACTTCTGACAGCCACGGCGGGTGCAGGGCATTCTCCACAGCAGAATCTCACGAGCAGTAAAAGTGAAGGGATGCCGTAATTTTTCATGACAACATATTATAGAATACCGATTCTAATACGTACGCACAGTTCTGCAAGAATCTCCCTATACAACACAGCATTAAGTTTGTCTCTGCTCCCCTTGATAAGAGCCTTATCAGCATCATACGCCTCAAGGGCCGCGGCTCGGCCGAATTTGAAATTCTGAAGACGTCTTTAGTGCGCATTAGTGGCAAAATCGATACTAAAGTTCACTTCCTTCCTGCAGCAGAGCTTTATTTGCTTCGAGCTCACGAGGCTCATATAAAAAAACTAGAACGCCTTGTGGCGTAAGACCATCACCCGCAGTAGGGGGCAAATTCAAGGAAGTAATTTTTGATGAATGAGTTGAGCGCACAGCCCCAAGCGCTTAGCCCCAATATCTCTCTTCAATAATAACATAGGATAAATATGGAATGCCCCATACTCCAGACGATCTGCTGCGGTGGAGGCAAATTCGCCCCGGTGGAGGAAAATTCAACGACGTCATTTTATATGGCCAACTATAGGTCTGGCTTTTTGGCATGGGTCACATCTAGGTCAACACAACAAACTCCCCACAAATAATTATGAAGATTGCTCAACTCCTTCGACCACTTGTTGGATGGCCAGACAAATATAAATATGTTCTGAAGAATTCTTTCATTGGCGCGATAGGACTCACTCATTTGGTTTTCGTAATAAACTATTAAATTTTCGCCTGCATTGTTGGTTGCAATAACGTTGCGGTTGAGACGTTTCGTCATTTCGTTATCTACAAGAAAATTCTGGTAGCCATTGTTCACTAATATTTGTTTGCAGTTTTTCAATTCGCAACTATAATTGTTGGTGGAAATGGCTACATCGAGGAAGGCTAGTTTTCCACCTTCACTGGTTTCGTAAGTAAATTATAAGATGGACTTAGCTTGCATCCGTGCTTTCAGCTGGATAAGATGTTTATTTCGTGCAACAATATACAATGTAAAAAAATTTTACGTGAAATGACAGAAAGTGTCCGGCAGCCTATTCGCCGGACTCTTTCCAACTTTCTGTTTATTCGTACCATGCAGGAAGTATTTAGCTGTTCCGTCAATAACCGGATTTTTTTCGGTAACAGAAACAAAAACAACTTCCCGGTAGAATACAGATTGTGAAATTTCTTTCCATTGTTTGTGGTTCTTTTGAAAAAGCGAGATTACCGGGCCGGATTCGAACCCACACCCTTTACACTTTGAAGACAGCACCCTCGCCAATCGAGCTATCAAAGCTGTGCCTGCTCATTGGTCGAAAGAGGGCCATGTGAATCCAGTACACAGTTTTTTTTTTTGGCAAAGTTATGAACGGATTTTCGCGAAGATTGCCAAAACGGTTAATAACTATTGAAAGGCACGAATGATTAGAGTTTGATGTTGATACAAAGAAAATCATGGTTTCAGAACCAATCTGAATTTTTCGTTACCGTTGCCATGCTTGGCGGAGGTATGCGCTCTCAGAGTGCTCTCTTTAGTTTGTATTGTAAACTCTCTATAACAGTTAATGGCTCGGGAAGTTAAAGCAAATTGGATAAACACGCTAACATAGAATTCCTAGACCTGGAATCTGACGGACACGAGGAAAACTTTCCGGTAACACGCCTATCAACTGACCCTTCCTGGTGATACAACAGAAACAATCTGCATTAATTTCCGTAATTAAACGGAACGTAATATTACTTCTGTGAACAATGTGAAGTACAGCTAGGCTCTTCCAGCGAAACCATGGACACTTTAGGTGTATTTACAAAACGGAGATAGCTATAGACATTTTTCTAGTTTCCACCCGTTGAAACGCTGAATTTTTTTTATAGTGTAGACGTCATCGACAAACCTGCAGTACGTGTGTGGTTTAATTAAGAGTCAAGTCAGAAAGCACTTGATTTTCGCCATTACACATGTAAAACTCAGCGGACAAAATTCAACCATAGATAGAAAAACTAAAAAAATCGATTTTCTTCAATGATAAAAGGCCAAAACTCCATAGTTTTCGAGTTATAATGACTTAAAGAAATTTAAAGCATTGAGTAGGATACTACGTGCGCGCCAATGTTAGCACTAATTTCGATAGTTCAGCACGTTTCCAACCCAAACATAGCAGTTTACATTATTTTTACAATAAAAACTGCAAGTAGGTATTTCATGGTTAAGAAAAATATCTGCAGGTTCACACTTAGCATTTAACGTAATCACACGACTGTATGGCGGACACTATGTCGTCAGAGTTTACATCCGTGTCGTTGATCGAAAAAAAAAAATGCATTGGTTGCTGCCACCAGATTTTGCACCTTGTGTAGAATTTTCTTAGTGCTTCATGCAGCAGCGAACACGGGATCCCAACTTCTCCAAGCTGATTCTTTTCACAGATGAAGCGTATTTTACTCGCGATGGGGTTTTTAACATTCACAATAATTACAGTATCATTGGGCTCAAGCTCAATAAACCCCATGTCATTCGCCCAAATAATCATCAACATCGATTCAATGTAAACGCATGAGCAGGAATGTGGTCGGAAAAGTGCTGAAGGATCAAATTTAGTGCTAACAGTGGAGCGCACGTAGTATCATAGTTAAAGCTTTAAATTCCTTTAAATCACTATAACTCGAAAACTAAGGAGTTTTGGGCATTTTATCATTTGTGAAAATTGATTTTTGTTGAGTTTTTCTACCAATGGCTGAAATTTGTCGGCATAAAAAACCACCCGTAGCTAGCTAGATACAAATATATACCTATATTATACCAAAAATGTGAACCTTGCTTGTGTCACGTCTATCTATTTCTTGCTTGAGTTATGTTTGACACAGCTTCTTCGCTTTTATACAGGATGAAATTCGAGGGATGAAGATTTAATTCGCGCCGATACCTATAGGCGGCAGTAGACTGGGCTGGGTATCTGTGATACGGAATTTAAACCTGATCTCGCCTGCAAGAACAGGCACGCTGGAAATGTAAGAGAAATACGTCACATATAAATTGACTTTGCTTACAGCCTGGGTATTGAATATTCGTTAGTGAAGCAAAGAATCTGTTGATAGTCAGCCGTATGGGCAACTCCTTGAGGGGCAGGAGAGGTCGTCCGAATAGCGTGTGGTCTATGACCAGCTAAATAAGCTGAATAAAAAAACACCTGCTTTAATCCGAAAGCAAAGACGATCGTGATGACGACCCAACGGGTCACGGGTCGAGTATGTACTTAAATCTTCAACGAAAACATCATAACCTCTCTCACTTTGTTCGCGGCTGATGAAGTAACACGATGTTTTGAGCGGTTTTTTCTCAGATCAGAACACCGAAAAACAAGGACGGCTCGCAGATAGAAGAATGTTCAGCAGCGATATCACGCTTTCAATCCACCTAATCATCTCACTATGGAAAAAAAATATTTTCCTCTGTTAACAATAATTACAGAAAGCGGAAATAAAGATACTGGTAAATATTCGTCTTATCCCACACTCAAGTTATAGGATAAGAAAGTGATTTCCAGCGTAATTGAGGCATGCTGAAAACAAAAATGACATCCATTTTTTGTGGAAATTAGGCAAACCAGACCTACGCACTACCTAACCTAGCTTAAACCTACCCGATATTATGAAGGGGTTTATGCCTAACTACCCGACAGTACGGCCTAAAGTGGGGCAAATTTGGCTCTTACGCATACGCATGTAACCTAATCTAAAGCAGCAGCGCGATCCGACGGGTCAATTAAGAAGCTGAAAAGTTTAAAATTTCATAAAACAAAACAGGATTTCCACAAATAAAGATCTATATATTCTGAAGTTCAAGTGGGGAATAAGACGAATATCAGCCAAGATTTTTTTTTTATAACAAAAGAATATGGCTTGCAATCGATGGAATCTCCGTAAAAAATTATGAAAGGGTAACAGCAATATTACTCTCTTTCGCGGCCCTCTCTTTCCTGTACAGGGGTACAGCTAGGCAGTGCTGCATTGAGTTGCGACTTGGCTGCACTTACAATTGCAAACTCGAACGTCATACGGAAATTATGGCGCATTGCCAATTTTGCAGGACTTTACAGCATATATCCTATACAATAATGTGTGAAACTTTTTATCAAAGCACACAACAGTAAGGAGTAGAAACCTCAGCCATAAGCCGCGTCTACACGATCCATCACTTCATCGATCACGAACACAAGAATCGACAAGCAAAATCACAAACAATTCCCCTACTTGTCCCAACGGCATCAAAAATAGAAGCCACGAACACTTCAAGGTCACGGTACGCGAATTCAGCATTCCATTACTATTAATCGACATTCCACCGTCATTTTATCGGTGAGATATTTATTTTAGTCGTAGAAGCTGGTTGGCGGGTAAAACTTTATATATGATGTGAGCGTTTGGTGGATTTGCGCGATCGATCGCGCTGCGCGTTTGGTGGATGTTGTTGGTATTAGGTCGTAATTTCGGGTAAGTTGGACTATATTCGGGTTTAATGTCGGGTAGGTTAGGGAAGGCAAGGACTGTTTTTTTGTTTTTCCATTTTAAAATTTGAACAATCAACCAAACGCGCAACGCGATCGATCGATCGCGCAAATCCACCAAACGCGCACAACATATATACTGGTGAAAAGTAAAAGTATTGCTGAAAATTCACTCACTGGCATCCCCTCAAATGCAGAAATGCAGACGATAGAACAATAATTTCTCATTTTTTATTCATAAATTTTTTTAAATTTCTATTGCAATTCACACTGTGTACATCCGTTTCTTCCATTAAAATATAACTTTTGCTCCAGTGTAGCTTTTACTAATGAAAAAAGAAAGGTACAGACGTAACTTGAGGAATATGTTACAGTTATTACTAATTGGCAACATATAGTTGCCAAATGCTTCCCGAATCAAACATAAACAAAATTTGCTATGCGGGTAAACTTAAATAGAAAATGATACTATGATTATAAATTAATATATTTAACACAGATACATCTATTTACAGAGCGAAATATAATTTGCAAACTTTTTGTGATCGTGATCGTGCTCAGAGATTTCCAGCACTGCTGGCGATCAAAAATCACTAACTTCGAAGGCTCGCCGCGTGTGTAAGGCGATCAAAATCGTTCCGTGATCACAAACTTCGACGGAAAGATGGATCGTGTAGACGCAGCTTTAGTCTTCAAATGACGTCATCTGCTGTTGGAATGAGTTGCCTCAGTGTTGTCCTCATACGCGGTGGTCTCTATATTTTACTTGTAATCAATATTTAGCAATAAT
>LQNS02278149.1:7579706-7589743 GCA_001587735.2 Parhyale hawaiensis
CGCGTCGGGAACCACGAAGCTCAGGGGGACTTTTCGTCCTACACCAGAATTGGTTACCTCGATGGGGCAGCAACTGGGCCCGCCTTCGTATGGCACGCCGTGCCTCAGACACCAGTGGCGGGTCAGTACCTGTCCGTCCAGCGGATGAGCACTGGCCAGATGCAGATCTGCAACATGGAAGTTTTCTAAGGTCACAAATAATATTTGGTTGATAGTACAATATATTCAATTGAAAAAGAACCAGAGACAATCCAAGACGATTATTCTATTTATGTTTCGCAGGTCCCAGAAACCGCATACATTGCCATATCATGGAGAATATTGACACTGATTGACAGCCATCTTCATCACAAAGAGCAATGACGACCTGCGACATTGGGCTTTGTTGGCCCAATGCCCATTTGTGACACCGTGTGTCTCTTGGGGTTCAGTGACTGATTTGCAACAGATATTTGGAAAGCAGTGTGTCAATGTAGTAGAGATACAAATATGTATAATCAAACCACTGCATGTAGATCTGAATGCATTAAACCGACGCTTTCTGCGCAATATTGGCAGTCTAATTCTATCTCAGGTTTTAAGAAGTATTGTGGAGCTAATATATTGATATTCATTGTAAAAGCAAACTATGCCTTCCTAATCTTATAGGTTTCCGATCTCGCGTGACATAATGTCACCGATAAATTTCGTTTACCTGTAATTTTGAGGCACATATTAGAATCGCAAAGTATTCGGTATTTTAGGAAACAATGGCTACTGCTCGGAATATACAGTAGCTAGTGTGGGTACTTACTATATATAGTACCCTCTGCTGAATGCGGCACATACAGCACGTTGTTATGAAACAAGAGTGATAAGTACAGCGCTCCGAAAGTTAGACGATTAGGTATGGGTGTAGTTGCTTAACACTGATTATAATCAGTTCCTGTGAAACTTTAATTACCAAGTCACAATAACTCGGCTTCTTACTCCAAAAGTAATACTGGCGAGAAGTGACGATCATTATTATTTCAACTGTAATCTTTTCAATAAGTGAAAGGGTGGAACTCCAATAGTACATTAAACAGCCAAAGCATGCCAAGGCACCGCTAAGGAGTAGCCCTTATTCGACTAGTCACGGCTGATTTGAACGCCTGCAGATCCTCACTCGCCCAAAATGGGTCACGGTAATGACTTTCATGCCAACGTAGTTTGGGGAGTAAAAGACCGACTCAGTTGACGATTTCGGCAGCTAACAGCATCAGTGGAAAGGTGTGGGCCTCAGCAGAAGTTGCTCTGTTTCTCTCAAATTTTTGGGAAGAAGAAATCAAACGTGAAAAATAATCGAATACGCTCAGTGGGATTAACAACGAATCAAGCCTTTCTACTGGAACTGATAGCGGAATTATACGACCACTGCAACTGGAATGTTGAAATGAGGGCCTACACAGGAACATAGAGAGTTAATTGTTGATGAGTATTCTTGTCCACGGCTGCAGTAAACAAAATGGATGCGGATAAGAAACAAAATATATGGAAGATAATATGTTCGTTTTAAGGTCACGCTTATTATTACCAAAGTTTATAGTGGAAATGGACGTTCTTAGCACTGAATATCTACGCTGCAGCACAGACTTATTATTATGGTATAATTTTTATGCATGTTGTACAAAGATGCACATCAAGCCTCTTCATATATTTATCGAATCCCAGTAAGAAAATAGCTAAATCATGAACTTAAACAGCATTTGCCTCAGAAATTGTTTTGTTAATGGAATATTGCTACAACATAACGGATTATAACTACGCACTAATGGAGTATATCTACATACCTAATGAAGCATAGCAATATACATATTAATAAAATATAGCTGCTTGTAATTGTAATCTAGCTTCATATTAGGCTAAGAGAATAGAGTTACATATTAAAGGACTACATATTAATTTAATGTAGGTGCCGATATGTATTATTAAATATGACTATATAATATGGGAATATAGTTAAATGTTAAGGAAATACAGTAATATCTATGTGCATGGAATATAGCAAAACATTAATGCATTTTTTAGATAAATATTAGTACCAGTAACAGAAAATAAAGAGTTAGTATTCTCTCTACATATTCTTCACGTCAGTCTAGGAGTTGGCGATAGAGATTTCATTTTATCGCCGTACTAGTTCCTAAGATATTTATAGATTTAGGACGTATTCGATTGGGCCATGGCTTTCAAATATTACGGCTGAACTTCACTTGATTTTCGAACCGATTTAGACGTGTCCCAATCGAACGAATTTTAAGAATTAAGCTTTAAAACATTATGCTACGCCATGATGTCACTAGTAGAACAGGAGAAGTTTCACAGGATTGGAAATTAGCTAATGTGATTCCGATACTTACGAAGGGGATAAGAAAAGCCCCAGCAACTATCGACCAATCAGTCTTACATCGGTCGTCAGCAAAATCATCGAAAGCCTCTTGAAAAAGCGCATCACTGATCACCTGAGGAAATAACATGACATTTCATGTTAGTGGAAAATCAATGATCCTGGAATGTAAGGATAGGACACAGTGCGTCTAAAGCTTCACAGCTGTGAAGCTCAACTAAAGTATTCAATCGCATAGAAATAGCCTACTTAAATTCTCACAAATTCTATTAATAGTGATAGGTTCATTTGAATAAATAACAGTTCAAAGTATGAATAATTCAAGTGAAACTTAGCTCAGTAACTGTTTGTTATAATAAGAGTTCAGGTGCTATCGACAAGCCGATGAAATTAAGCCGTCGAGGCTGGCCCTGTCTAGAACTTCAGACAAATGCCCCGTCTTGGACGGGAAAAACCTTCGATCAATTGCCCGTGAGATTTGCGAAAGCCCAATCTTGTTCCGTTGACAGAAAGTTCCATTCAACTAAAACGTGATCGAGTTGCTTCTCATACTGAAACATGAAAGGAAGTGGCGAAACTAACGCTCCTTTTTAAAGTTCCAGTCAAATCAAGACGTACGGGCCCAGCATAATTCTATATGACGCCTACGATCATGGCCATCCCGTAATCAATGAAGAGCTTCAGCTGTATCGGACCAAACAGGGCTGCAGGAAAAACAACCGAAGGGGATACAGCTGAAGCTGAAGGGAGAGAAAGCTTTGTACTTCTTATTTTGAAGATAGGACGGATATTCACTTCATTTGATCATACATTATGGCTTGTAGATGATTATCGGAAAGCTTCCAATTATACGACATTGAAAAAATTTTGCAAGTCTGATACACTCGTAGAGCAAAACGAAATATTCTCAGCTTTGAGAGTACGCAGTTTCAAAAGCAAAATGGAAAGCGATGGAGGCGCCTCAATCAAGCAAAAACGGCAGAAGGAAGAGCGCGGGAACACATGGAATAAAAATTTTGGCCCAAGCATGGATTCTCTTCCTCCTGTTGTATTCCTACGGGAAAAATACCTTTGAAACTAAGCGTCATAGCCTGACGGAGAGAGGGTTTAAATTAAACATCGGAGACGGAATTGGCTGGAGAACAGAACGCCACCTTACTTCCTTAATTTTATTAGAATCGGGCTATGCGCTCAATGCCTTTTGGGAGGGGAATGAAAATAATAGAATAAAAAAAAAACTCTTGCTGCAAAGTGAGACAGTGGGGTTTGAATAGGGCGAAGATGCTACCCGTCGCGTGTCCCTGATGTAGATGTCGTGCGCGAACGATGGATTTGCGCGATCGATCGATCGCGCTGCGCAAACGGTGGATGTTGTAGGTATTAGGCCGTAATTTCGGGTAAGTTGGACTATATTCGGGTTTAATGTTGGGTAGGTTAGGGGAGGCAAGGACTGTTTTTATTTTCATTTCAAAATGTGAACGATCGATCGTTTGCGCAGCGATCGATCGATCGCGCAAATCCATGGTTTACTCATGGTTTACTGTAAAAACAATGCAAATTTAATTTTGTTGCCCCGAGATCTAGTGAAACAGTTAAATATCTGAAACTAACTAAACAGTCGTCTTAAATATCAATTCAAATTAAGGGTAACTATTCAAATTATATACTAAACAAATTAACGCATATTCGCACAGTTTTGTACGCGCTCCAAAGAAAATAGTTTTTAAATAAATAAGCTATACCTAATATTGCTACGTCAATTGTAGTTGCATCAAGTCTTGCTGTAACAACGACAGCGTCATGCACCAGCGCGCTCGACTGAAGTGGCGTAGAGCCAAGGCCTCCTAAAGCACAGGCCTGGGGTCTCTACGTCACCAAGTTGGTCTGATCGGTTAAGTCTCTGGACAAATTACTAGACGCAGCCTGGCGGTTTCGGCACCTATTCTGTATACTTTGCGTTTATCTGAATAGGAACGCCAAACTGACGTAATCCGTAACCATAAAGCAGGTGAAATGTAATTTTATATCCAGATGTGTCCGAAATATGCAGAGTAGGTACCAAAAGTATCGGATTTTGTCTAGCAATTTGTCCAGAGACAGAAAGTGACCGGAAAATTTTCGAGGCAGAGACCCAGGGCCGAGATGTCCAAAATATCGTAACGTGAACGTGACGCACAACTGTTGCCGTGACACCGCTTACGTGAACCTTAGAAGTTGTGACCGAATGCTTAACATATTTAGAACGTTAACTTAGCTGGATTTAATCTTACATATGCTCTCAACTTTAAGGTTGGTCCGAGCAGTCATAAATACCACTAAGTTAACAGCTGTTTAACTTAAATAGCAATAAAATAATTAATAAAGTAAAAGATAGTGCATTATTTTGAGCTTTTAGCTTTATTGGCGATGGATTCACGATAATAGCAATGTGTACGGTGCACCTACAAGCCTCAGCCTACAGTTATTTCATCAGACGACAGAATGCACTTATTCATTTCTCCGATGTATTCATAGGTAATAATGCTTAATTCAATGCCTTTTTTGCATTTTTGAACAACAATCACGGTCTGGCATAAGTTAAAATGAGACTTTTCAAATGATAAGTACAGGTTGAGCAATTATCTTCATTTAGTAGCTATTTATCAGAATAATTGCGATCAATGCTCTTGCTGTATTAAATGCTAATGCTCAAGACCAACAGCTGTTACCTAAATTGGATATTAGGCCTGCTGCAGACAATAGTCTTTCATCCTGTGTTTCCACATCTCAGCGTTCGAAAGTGGTGGTGTGTCTGAGCAAACAACAAAAACGAGCGCTACTTTCTGAGACGATTCACTAACAATTCGAAAAGACACAAGACACTGCACAGTGGACACTTGCTAAGCCAGCGCATATGGCGGTAAACATTTTATCGAAACTATTGGATGGCCCACAGTTGCGTTTGCAAGGACTGCACGAATATTGAAGTAAAAACATAGGATAAAAGACAATCAGCTTCAGTGTTACACGATATAAAATGCTCACTGTATTTCAAACTGTGATTTGTCTTATTTTTTTAGCTTTAAATTTTCGTGATTGTTTAACATATATTAGATAAAAACTGCGAAATTAACAAGATCATAATCTATCCAAAACTGTGCAACTTTCTTAGTTTCTATTGGGATAAAACTGACTGCCCACTCGTTTTAATCCAGAATATAACGATAAATCTTGTTCTTTGTGATCGCTTTACGCATGGTACTTCTATGGCGATGACACACGATAGTCAAAAGAACGAGTTTCGTCATTGTTTCGTCCGAAAGTTATGTTGAACTCTTCTAAACACAGCTTTGAGATTGCCAATAAATGGTGTAGAAATATTTACTGTCAATTCAGCAGTTATTCCGCAAGTGCCGTTAGGTAACTTTCGGACATATCATATTATCTGCAGGGATTTATACTTCGCAAACGTTTGCAAGTGTGTGCAATTTAAATGGGCACATCATCACATTCGGACGAAAAGATGGCGATACTCGTTCTTTTGAATAGCGTGTGGCATCGGCATTATAAGTTGTAGCTACTTGTAGCTTGAAAGGTGGCACAATCGGACTGTGAACTGCTGCAGCTGTGATTATTTCCCCTGCAATAAATTGTAGCCTATAGTTCCTCATAACCAAAGTTTAGATTTGAGATCAATTGTCCATTTTATATTGCATTAAAGCTCAAAGAGCAGCAAATACAGCTGAAACAGAGCTGTCAACTTGAGCTTCGCACACACAGACACCGATCAGCTGTTGCTCCAATTAAGGTTTACATCGCGCGCTCTACCTGCATTTGTAACGCGCTTTCCTATTGGCTGAGCGAGCCTCACAGCAGTTTTTCAGCATGCACTCGTAAAATCCTTTACGTTCACGTAAAACTGCTGTCAAAATCTCAGCGTAGAATTAACGCAGAGAAGCGTTAACGTTGTCGTTTATGTTTAAAACTGAATTGGAACTTTACGCAAATTTGGCTAACTTTTAAACATCCAGGCCCGGATATACACCATAGTATTGGTGTAAATATTATGAGCCTCGGAATTTTAAGACTTCGTTTTTTTGTGTGCGAACCGATAACGAAGGTTGTCTTCGCATTCAGCTTCATCACTGTGTGACTTCAGTGTTTATTAAATACATACTGCACGGAATGCATTTTTTACTTCACCTTTGAGCTATTTTTACGTGGGACCTTTATAGTTTTAAACCGAATCATACCGGATTGTAATTTTTCTTCACGTGGTTTTTCTATGACATAGAAATAGAAATTTGTCTTAGTACGGTATTTTGAACTCATCCTTCACAATATGGAAGCCACCACACATCTAAAAAGAAATAATGCAGAATTGTTTAGCAAATAAAAAATCAGATAGATTCACAAAGTTAATTACAGCAAAAGCCACTCGATCAGCTTGTCCGGCGCTCCTTCGATGACTTATAAAAGCCGAATGCCCTTCAGATAAATTTACATATTCCTAACGGCTTTGCATTAATCGATTCTTTTCTCAGTTGTATTAAGAGATGCATGGTTTATTTCACTTGTTATCAACATTTCACTGTAAAATTTACAGATGTGAAATAATATGGATGTAAACTCATTTAAAAGTGAGAAAAAACCTGTAAGCTATAACTCCTTAGCCCGATGTGTTTGGGCGAAGCGATGCGGAAGGGTAACGAGAAGATTGTGGTGACCACGTAACTTTCAGCGAGGATATTATAGGCACCAACTACAGGCTCGGCAAAACCAAGCTTAGCTCAGCCCAATAGGCTTAACTTATCCAGAGCTACTGGCAGATGCGTTGGTTTCGCCCTTATTTATCATTTTTAGGACACAAGCCAAAATCTATAATTAGCATTGGGAGGTCAAAGACGCAATTCTTCTCAGTAAAATGGAGTTTTTGGTTGTATCAGTACGGTACGGTTGCTTGGCACAGCTGCAACATGTCCCAGAACGGAGGAGCCAAAGTTTTTTTCTGAACTTTGAAACAAGCTATGACTGTTTGGCTTAGCTTATAACGTGCTCGCACCGTACCCACAGATGGTGTGAACAGTTTGCGTCCGCAACAGGGAACCGTATGCGCCACACAGCAGTTGTTAAGCAATACACAGAAAAGAGTGTAAAGTCTTTTATTTAACAAAGAAAGAACGGCCACATAATGAACCTCAACATAGGATTCAACTCGGAAAACAAACTCTCCAAGAATATAGAAGAACGCTAAGTTAATGTCAGTTGGGCGTGTACAGAGAGGCAATTTGTAGAGCGTAAATACCGAAAATGCGTTAACTCACAAACTGGCAGCTCAGGAGAATTTGAATTAAGACATTAATAGGCTCTTGAAATTAACATATGATAAACTCTTGATGTAGATAACTTATAAAATTAAACGGAGGTTGCGGCTGTTAAGATAGTCTATTAAGAGGCTACAGTTTCTAGTAGCAATATGAGTTTCAGATCGGTGGTTATAACTTTCAAAGGCGTTGGTAGGGTGAAGATTTACCGTTATAGTTTCAGCGTTACAGGTAAGTTCCGATAGAGTCGGTATAACTTCAGCGTCATGACGGCCGAGGGTTCCTTATGTACAGAGCAGCAGCATCACGCGCAGCCCTTCAAGCAACGCACCAGAACCGGGTAGCGAAACCAACACTTCTACCTCGGAGAGGTCAATAGAACGCGACCAGCAGCATACAGGGGCTTTCTAGGGCACCCCGTGAGACGGCACAAGAAAATCCAGAGCTCATCGGCGACTAAGCAGGTAAAACTTGAAAAAAAGGCAGATGCGCATCAGGGATGAACTTGTGCTTCTAGCGGACAAGGAGGGGATTCACGGTGGCCACAGCCAGCAGATAATACTGGAACATACAAAGCACAGCTATCAAGAGAAACGCAAGGGGATTAAGTTGCTTAATTCATCTGAATAGAAAGCTGATTCTAACAGAGAAGGCTCCACAGTTAGACACGAGTTTAATATATGCTGACTACTACAAACCTCAAGTTGGAGAGCGTCTTGAGTGGGAGTTAAACCCCAGCTAGCAGTAGATATAGGGAAATATCAGGGAATAGCCTCTAGAGTTAAAAGAAGTAAGAGTTGATCGATAGCGTAAAGGTATCTAAAGAGAAAGTTAGGTACGTTTGAGGGGGAGCTCGCCAGCTTGAATGCCTTCGGTTACCGGCAATAAGCAAGTTAATCGTACAAAGGAAAACACCCTAATTTAATCGAGGCTGACCGTGGTTAATTCAAAAGATGGAAACATGGCAAACGTAGGACGGACAGACGGCCTGAACTTGATAGTAAAGTGCAACTAGAGCACTCTGAGAGCGTATACCTCCGCCAATTGAGGCAACGGTAGGAAAAAATTCAAATTGGCTCTGAAACCATAATTTTTTTTTGTTTAAACTCGGAAATATAATAATTTGTGCATTTTCATTGTAATAACAGCTTGTGCAATTTTTTTTGCAGATCCGTTCATAATTTTTTTAGTTATACTGCTAACAAACGTTATGACAAACATGAGTCAAACATACATAACATGAGTCAAACATACAAACGAACGAACCGATCTGCACCAAAATTTTATAATTTATCTCTTTTAACATAACTAACAACTCCTGTAAATTTCATAAAGATCCATTCTTTATTTTTTCAGTAATTGTGCTAACAAGCAGAAAATTAAAAACAGTGACAAATGAACGAAAAAACTGATCATTATCAAAATTTGGTCATTTATTCTTCATTATATACCTAACAACTCATGTGATTTTCATAAAAATCCATTTATAACTTTTTGAGTTATGGCACTGAGAAAAATGAGGCAGAAAACAAACAAATGGATGTACGGATCGTCACCAAAAGTCAATTATCTATTCCTCCTGACATACCTAACAATCCTTGTAAATTTCGTCCAAATCGGTTCATTAATTTTTGAGTTATCTTGATGATAGACAGGCGGACACACCTGAGGAAAACATCACCTCCTTGGCTAGGTAACAATGTTCTTAGAATTACGTGTAAAACTGGAGAGAAACAATGTACCTTTAGTTCATACTAACTCTTTGTCCCTAAGTTTAGGTTTTTTTGAAATATGATGATACCTACCGTTACTTCTTACTTAAGTGTCTACGCTCAGCAATATCCGAGGATAATGAACTTTTTTTAGTCAGTTACTGACCGATCAACATTATAGTACAAGATATGATCAATTCATATTTCCAACGATACGGCTAGACTTAAGCAGGGCTCACACTGCTGCCAACACGTGTTCATAGCAGTGTTGGGAACAGTGTTGGCAACACTGTTGCCAACAGTTGCGAACAGCCATGGTGTTTTTGAAAACAGTGTTGGCAACACCCACCTGTTCTTGAAAAAAGGCTTGGGTGTTCGCGAGTCTGTTACCAACATGGGATGCAATCATTGAGACACGCACAGTCGTAACGAATGGACGTGAAGAATGTTCTCCTTTCGTGTGCTGCTTCAAATGCGGTTGCCACGTCGAAGCGACGTCAAAGACGACGCTGCTAGGTGCGCCCCTCATCTCTTAAGGAGAGAGGGGAATTTAGGAATCTTGTTGAAGATATCCTTAATGAAGACCCTGAATTCTTCAAAACATACATGAGGATGCAACCAGGAACATTCAAGAAGCTGCTGGCTATCGTCGAAGAG
>LQNS02278149.1:7606539-7616943 GCA_001587735.2 Parhyale hawaiensis
TTTAGACTTTCATATTTTTAACATTTCCATTTTCAACGGTGTATTTGATGCTTTCAATTCTACTACCGGACCCGTGGTTGCTTTACACTTGACGTGCGATAGCCTGCCAATATAATACAACACTCGGCCATTAATGTTGAAAAATGTGTCATCATTTGTGGCATGCAACGTGGCGCCGACCATAAAGTATCCCACTAGCAAGTAGATACGGATCCATACCAGAGTTCAATGGCTTCTGCATTGCAGAACTATTTTGATTAATAGAATCACATGCTCAGCGATGGAACGCAAAGTTTCATACACATGAAGAAAGTTAGAGTCAATGCTGACAGCCAGCAATACAGTATACAGTCAACGCAGGTTCTTTCAGTCATAGAACACACAATATTTGACTGCCCACTCAAATTATCAAGTGGGCCTGATGGCAAGTTGATAAAACGTCGATAAAATTTTTCCTGTCAAAAAATCGACCAAAAAACAAGGAAGCTGTCTTCGGTGATGCAAATAATGCGTTTATCGGCAGGAAACACAAATTTATAACGTAGATATCAACTGTGAACGACGATCGTGTGGTCTATGGTTCAGCAAAAATTGCCACAGTACCAATGTGTATGATAGTATCTGCTAAATCCACTCAGTTGACGGCGCTGCGGCCAGTTGACGAGTTAGAGAAGATCCATTAACATATTGAATTCTTAATATAAAAGGAGAAGTAAGGTACCCAGATAAAACATTTTACTAAGTAACAGCAAACGTTTCAGATTAAAATAAATCCAAATGATATCACTACTTTATTGTTACTAAACTATTGATTGTAATGTCAGAATGGCGTCATTCCAAGTTTTCTACAGCAAATTTTTAAACTGGATTTCTTTGATGCGGTAAATCATCCTTCGTACTGACACTGCAGCATCCAGAATGGCAGTTGGTGTTGCGTTTAGCTAACTGCAAATATGCTGAAATCATTTCACCTCCTCTCTACTCCGAAGTCATGATGTGTTTTAGCCGTCAGTTTTAGTTTCCAATAGCCTCGCTCATCACATATAATGCTTCCATGTGAATGTAGTTTGTGATACCTCGGGAAAAACTAATATACTTGATGATCCATTTCCTAGGTAAGTTGTTATTTAATTTATCAATTTTGCTAGAGTGTAAATTTACCTGTCAGTGGATAAATTTACCTGACAGTGGAAAAGAAAATTTCCTGATATGGGAAAGTAAAATTTCCCATCCTGCTACGGTGGCTGTGTAGGCTGAAATCACTGCTGCAATAAAACGTCAGTATCAGACTGACGCTTATCTAATGCACGTGGTTAGGAATGCGGCACCTTATTCATCGGGTTACTATAAGGTCGCATAATCTTCTATATTATAATTCTGCTTGAGGCTTCATCCGTACATCCGTCCGTACGTTCATCCATCCGTGAGTCTGCACGTGACGCTTTTACTGTAACATAGCGGCAGCTTCAACTTGCAAGAAGCTCTGATTTTCGCTGGAACGAAGTTCAACCATAGTTGTTTTCTTCAGCGCTGCACAACTTCAACATGGCCACCAACAGTGATGAGCGCTTGATATTTTCGCGCGTCATAATTTTTGCGGTTCCTATATATGTACTCGGATGATACGGGTCTTAGATGTCGAATGCCGAGCTTAGCTCTGTGGAATTTTCGCTATCTCTTGCGTTTTGTAGCTCTTCTCATTCCAGCTTCCCAGTCGATGCTTGAGTTCCTTTAAATTTCACTGGGCTGCAGGTAGACTTAGAACGCAGGTTTCCAATCTATATACGAATTCTTAATGTGGGAGATAGTTCTGAAAGTTTTTATGGGTTCTTTATTTATATTTACCCAGAAGTTTTTGGACCATTAAACGTTGCCCGTCTTCAGCGGAACAAAATTTCAAGAAATTTAGCAACAGAACTCAGAAAGTACACAAGCGTTGCATCCTGGCTACCAACTAATAAAAAAGCTTTAAATATTCATCAGATTTTCTTCGCTCGATGTACTTCATTCTTCAACAGCTGCTTATTATATCGGATGTGGAAAATGCATCACATCTGCTGCTATTTGCAATGTGATGGTAAGCGCATCTTCCATTGCTCAGCCTTGAAGAGTCGGTAGTTAAAGGTTGATTGTTCTTTTCTTGCATCAAAAACCTAGAAGACTTTCAAAACTCTTTCAATATGAATATGACTGGAAGTCATCATATATTCTAAGATATACGTGCACTTGATATAAATAAGAAACCGTGCAGATATAGCCGCAAATTTCACTGCAAAAATTATTGTGAATTTCTGCTCATTTTCATGCGTTTATGAGTTGCACCACTTGTAAAGAATTCGGTAAATGAGACAGATCTGTCAAAGATAGGCAAACAGAAAAGAGATAGCACGCACCAATCTGCAATGTTTTACCTTAGCCGTTAGCTAGGTCTTCGGGACTTCTGTCATCTGTGCCCACTCTGCTTCCTTCCGATTTCATACTCCTTCTGTTATTACTTTCGCCTGTTTTCCCTCTTCTTTCTCAACGTACTGTTCCCATGCGCATTGATTCTGTGTGGGAACACCTTCGGACATGGGTTCCCGGTGACTATCAACATACTATATGTTCTTTCCTTCTCCTCTCTTAGAAAAGCTTAATACTTATTTAGGGAGGCTTAAACTAACTTATATTGCGACTACTACTACAAAAACGCTTTTGATAAATCGGTCAATTCTGAACGCATTCACAGTAAGTAAAAAAGAAAATGATAAGAAAATTCAACAGATCCCGTAGTTAAATGTGTGACAAAAAATCATAAAGACCGAAGTGAAAACTATTGAGAAAATGAATGCAAATGCGAATTTCAAAAATATAGCATAAAGCGTGAGTTGAAAAGATTGTAAAGCATTACGAACTGAATATACCTCCGAATCGAGAGGCCAAAAAAAAAAAAAACACAAGGAACAAAATACTGAATCCCGTGTTGTGACATGAGATGACTGCCTTATGATCACAATGGAATAAGTGCCAATAAATACAAAAATTATTGATTAATAATATATTGCAGCTTCTTTGCATCATCTGCAAGCGTTAGGTTGTACGATTTACCTGGCGTTATTTTAGTCGATACGAGTAAGGGTAGACGGACTAACATACGTCAGACGTAGTTCGCTATGGGCTACGTGGCGTGCTTTAGTTTAGACTGAGGGGGTTATGTTTGCATATCTGGATGAGGTTGAACTAAGAAAGGTAGTAATAACGTAGCTTAGGAATGGTACATACTAGAAAATAAAGATATTCATTAACCGTGGAATTTCCACGGGTCCCGCTAGTCAACGATAATTGAGGACTCATAAATTCTGTACGACGAATACTCCGTATGCTGTGAAGCTGTTGCGTCAACCATGCAAGGTGGAGTGAGACTGCCCTCAGTTCGACAGTAGTCTATGTAACCCGAACTGCATTGACCATTATTCCACAGTACAACACCTTGTAAGTAACTGAAACATTATGTACAATTCCGTGAAGTACAGATTTTGTCACTTCTCTTTGCTGATATTAATGAAATTGTGATCAAAAAGAGTATTGCAGTTTTTAGTGTTAAAACAATGCATAAATAAATCTATAATTGAGAAGAAAATATTAGGTTCAAGAGAAAACAATAATAAACTATAGCACTCCGAGAGCGCATACCTCCGCCAAGCGAGGCAACAGTAACGAAAACTTCAGTTTGGCTTATCTAATCATTTGTGCCCATTGATGGTATTAACAGTTTATGCAATTTTCGTGAAGATCCGTTAATATGGTTTTGAGTTATGGTGCTAACAAGCATAAAATTAGAAACAGTGACTAAAGAACGAAAAAACAGATGACTCTAAAAATTGGTTCATTTAGTCTTCGTAATATACCTGACAACTCATGTAAATTTCAGGAAAATCCGTCCATAACTTTTTGAGTTATGGCATTGAGAAAGATGAGGCAGCCAAACAAACAAACAAGCGGATGAACGGATCTTCACCAAAAGTTAATCATCTGTTCCTCCTAACATACATAACAATCCCTGCAAATTTCGTCAAAATCCGCCCATAACTTTTTGAGGTATTTTGGTGACAGACTGGCAAAAAGGCAGACAAACAGACAGATTGACAAATCCGATGAAAACGCAACCTTCTTGGCGGAGGTAATTAGCAGTTACTTCATTGCATACGTGCCTGCAGCTGTCCAAATAAAAATTCTTTTAATTTTACGAGACGCTTTGAGAATCCGGCCCCAGCCAACGATTGGACCGTGTCTATAAATATGCTCGCATGGCAAGGAGCCTGCGCTTGGCGTGTAAAGGTAGCAAGGTAGCAATGATAAGAACGAAGTTCAACGAAAAACCATTTGCAGCGAGCACTATCGGTAAGAGAAACAGATAATTGCCGTACAATTTGCCTACGGCATCGCGATTCTATCTGCGAGAGGGCCTAGTATCGAAGTGCAAAACATGAAGTTACGAACGAAAAGTTCCCGAATTTTATTGCAGTTTGGCGCACTGACTTGGTACCAGACTGCCGTAAATTCTCTGGTTTGTATGGATCTACGGTCGCAGTAGCTCGAGTGGAATCGAAGCAACAACAGGACTCACTTGCACTGATCTTGGCCACGGCAAATTTTACTAGGTACAACGATCTTTTGTTTTTCTGTGAGTATTGAAGCGCTGTATTTTTTATTGCTTTGTTTATTTGCTTTTTCTCGGGAACATTAACGTATTATGCTAGCGTTGAAATTAATCATAACTAGAGTACTCAATCGTCAAAAATGGCGGCAACAGTTTATCAATTAGGCTTGTAATCATTCTTGCCTGTGATACAGGCTTTGTTTCAGAAATTATGTCCCGTATCTGTATTCTTGATCTTCCATCAATGTGACGAAAGTTGTGCCGTTATGAATTTACGATAGTAAGATTTCCCTAGTCCAAGTGAAGACACGAATATTAGTTTCAACTGGTTGAAAGTTAAAAGGCATCAATAAAACGTAGTTTATTCAGAAGAAATGCTTAGTGCTTACTGTATCCTGGATACCACCAGCTAGTTGAACCATCAGGATCGAAATTGGGCAACAATAAGAATTTCAAATGTTTTGGCTTCTGCTCAGCGTGAAGTGGCAATTGTCTCGAAGAAATGTAGCGAAGGAAAACACAAGTGAAATATGGATTATGCACGACAGAAAGAAATATATCCAAGATTGAGCCTCCCGTATACAATGCTGAATGTATTTATAAACTAGAGGGCCCAGCCGTCAAAAATGACGGGAGTAATTTTGTTATTAAGCTTTTGTTTTTCCGGTTTGAACTATAGGTTTTGCTGTTAAATAGGTCTCGTCCCTGCAGGCCTGATCTTCCATTAATGAAACGAAGTTTTATAGCCATGAGTTTTGCGTGAGCATAACTATCCCTCCTGCGAGATAAGGCCCTAACATCAGTTTGGAATTGGCCAAACGTTGAGCAGCGGCAATAAGAAAATTTAGTTAAGTTCACCGAAAGTAATCAGGTCTTCCGGTAAATCGGATACCAAGCGAGAGGTGAGGCTCATGCGTCGAAATTTGGCTGCAATCCAAATTAATCTATATTATTAATAGTGTTGTTCCTTGGTTCGTTCGTTCCTTCCTTCTTTCCTTCGTGTGTTACGCTCTTCATTAAAGGATAGGGGATAATTCAACTTGTAAGAAGCTCTGATTTTCGCTATAGGGAAGTTCAACCACAGCTGTCTGTATTCTTTCAGCTCGCACTAAAAATAAAATTCAGTTAGTTTCGAAGCAAAGACATGAAGTTCATTTTGCACGTTTCATACCTACCATGGTGCCAAATTTCAATTTCATTTATTGTAACATTCACGTTGCTGGGGTTGCATGCCGATCCAAATATGGAAAATCCGATCGTAACCATAATACGGCTCAAACAAAGCTGTTCTCAACTGCATCATTCGAAACTACATTCAGCAACATGAATAAATTTTTTTAATGGGCTGAGTGTTGTATTATATTGGCAGGCTATCGCACATCAAGTGTAAAGCAGCCACGGGTGCCGTAGTAGAATTGAAATAATCAAATACACCGTTGAAAATGGAAACGTTAAAAATATGAAAGTCCAAATAATGTTATCTTCAGACGATGAGAAACTAAGTATTGTGAAGGCGTGTATATAGAAGAGAAGCAATGAGAAAAGTGCCTCCTAAAAGCGAGATTGTTATATTTGCTTATGTTGTTTTTATATCTCTATCATGATATGCAGGGGCGAAAATTTGGCTGGTAAAATATCTGCGAGATCCACCAGTAATACAGTGTCTAGATATGTTGTGCATGTACAAGGTGACTTAAGCACCCCCTAGACGATCAAGCCGCTTGATCAGATGCTTGACGTAAAGTGTTTGACTCAAGTTCAAGCATGTTCCAGACGGTCAAGCCTGCCTTCAATCTGTTTGATCAAAAACTAGTATAGAGAGACGCTATGATACAAGAATATCGAACATTATCATAATACATTCTTCAGTTTTTTCAATAGTGAAGAAAAGGCGAAAAATATGACTAACACTATGAAATGATTCGATGCTTGATTATGTGCAGTTGGCCATAGAATATCTTCCATTCGATGGCAGTAATAGTTAAAACACTTATACGACAATAAAGCAGATCAACTTGCATTTAAAAGAAATATTTGAAGCAATAAATATTAAATGTCATTTAACACAGCTTCCGAAGTGACTGAGGCAAACCATTGCTTCACATAAACAAATTAAATATATATCAACAAAGCTTGAGCAGGTAAAGACATTTCACTACCTGTAAATTTGGTAATGTTTGTTAAGCACAGTTGTTATTGGTTATTTCGTTACGAAAACATAGCTATTTAATGAAAACCAGGTGTAATTATTTAGAATAACCTAGTTTCAATTGAAAATATCAATACTCATTTAATAATTGAATATTATTACAGGGTATACTGAACAAAAAAATATGACGCTTTCCTGTGTAGATAACGGCGAAGGGACTTGTTCCCCCGAGTTATTGAAAAATGATAACCACTTAAAAACATTAGCGTTTTCAGACTAACAATTTCTTGTAATTTCATAACTAAAACAACCTCACATGATAAAATATAGCTAATGTTGCTATATATTTATGATATTACGTATCAAATTATTGTTTTTACATATAAAATACACTTTTATATAACTTAGATAATACATTATTCTGTTTATATAATGCACAGATTCTTACCTCTGAAGTTTCTGTTGGCGAAATTTCGATTTGAACTTCTATAAAGAAGAGATCGTTGTAATACCACAGAGAAGATTCAGGAATATCATCCGCTGCAGCTCCAGACTTCTTTTTGGTCTCAATCGCTCTCTATTCTCTATTGAAATCTGTCCTTAAAGAGCTTATTGTATTTTTTAGTTCTTCAATAGTTAAGTCTGGTTTTAGTTTGTGCAAAGTATTCCTTATCTGCATTAGTGCTGCATTTTTCGTGTTGCGATTAAAGTAATCTTTACTCTTAACTATGGATAATCCCGGATAACCTCTGTACAACTCAATTAACAGGCTAATGAACTGCCGCTCTGTAACAGTCGTCATGTCCTTCCTCCATTGTAGCAAGCAAATGACTGACGCAATGCTCGATCAAATTGTCCCTAGACGGTCAAGCATCTATGCTTGAGCTTGAGTAACTCAAAATTTCTATCATGCATGGTCACCGCTTGATTCAAGCGTCAAAACAGCTCCTAAACGGTCAATCACGCTTGTCTCAAGCATTTGCGTCAAGCGGATTGATCGTATAGGGGCTACTTTCGGGCGCATACGCATACGTAAAAGTTGCATTGGCACGTAATTCTGTATCTGACTGGACATTGCTATATGCCACTAAAATGAATATCTAAGGTATGAGTCGTTTCTGGCAGTTTGTACGTTATAACAGGCAGCAATGGCCAAGCTTTGGGAATATGTGCCTCCTACTTTTGAGTTAGTTTAGAGTTGCAATGACGCATAGTTTTTGCGTGACTTTCAATTTTGGAACACGGGAGCGCTTCAATTTCTTGGAACAGTTGTTTCTGTGAGCATGATAATGGCTGAATCTATTAAGACACATCGATTGCACAACATGCGTACAGTTGTGAATTGAAACTCAGCAGTATTTTAGAGATAGAGTCTAAAGTGAGCACGTGGCCCCGGCTATACTAGTAGAATAGCTACTGCGGCTCGGAGTTCAAGCAGTTATTGAAAATAGTATTAGATAAGTCGAAGCTGCATACACAGCAGCGCAAGGGAAGGATAGGGAGCAATGTTGCCATGTTTCGAATCTCGCACTTGAGGTCTGAGGCAGTTCTTTAGGATTAAGGAACAAGCGCAATTTATCGGTAGGATAGGTTTAGAAGCTGCATTATGTGAACTAAAGTGAGTTATAATAGCGCAAGGTTAGATTGTTTCATTATGAAAAGTGAGGACATTAACTAACCGAGCGTGGAATTTCCACGGGTCCCGCGAGTTCAATATAAAAAATGTCTGCTCAGCGTGAAGTTTCAAGTGCATAGAAGAGATTCAGCTAAAGAAAGCGTAAGCAAAAGTGATTATACACAAAAGAAATCAAAACCCACAAGCAAGACTGAGCTTCTCGAACTGCTAAAATTAATTCATGCAAAAAAAATATGCGACATATCTTGGCTGTGCCCGACCGGATCAATAACTCTCTCAAAGATACAGCTTTTTATCTCCCACACTCAGAGGAAGAATCGTCATCGTCATATCAAAAACTACCAAGCTAGTTTTGAAAGTGAACAGGGATTCAGAAAATGCGGTATTTTCACTTTAGACCATAATATTTCACAAGCTATGTTTGTCTCCGTTACTCCAAGCGCTGAAATTGTATGGTATCTCAACTTGCTTTTCAGTACATGAATTTTCTCCTATTAAACTCTGAACAGCGTGACGAAGAGACGGACCAAGATTGGAGCAAGCAAGCAATGGAGCAAGCGACCAACAACTGTTTTTATTTTATAGTGGACCACAAAAATGCAGTAACTAGAGTATATTCCAGAAACAGCTATACTACCTTAGGACTCGAATTTGCTGTCATCTATATTGTTATTGAGCAGATGAAGTTGCTCCCACCTAAATCCTTAGTATCATGACGGAGTGATGGACCATCCTATGAAATTACCAACCAAGTGAGGTAGTAAACAACCAGCAACTGCGTTTTATTATATCGGTACAGGGGATATCAATGAAATGTACATAGATAACGTTCATATAGATAATTATATTCATGTTGTCATAATAAGCTATCTATATCCTGTAGCTGCTTTTAAAACTTTGATAGTCTTGCTTTTTCTACGTCACCGTGTACACAATCTTTACTATTACACATATGGGAAATAAACATGAGAGGAGCTCGGAGATTTCCAAGAAACTTTAATAGAGGAAGTGCAAGCCCTACCACAATGAATCAGATAATATTTTCTTCCAACTTTCGGGTGTGGGTCTGATGCGTTCAAGAATATCATTGGTGGAAGCGACGCAGGAGTAACGGGTTTTGCGGGATGGCAACAGACAAACTGATGTGCTAATATGTGATTCGTGCATACGGCGACTGGCAGCAGCCACACCCAAAACTTGAGCTTCACAGACGAGGCTCCTGGCTCCCTATTTCCATTAAACCTCCTTGGAGATTTCAGAATAATTATTCTTCAACTTGTTATTTCAATTCGTCATTAATAGGGAGAAGCTCCTTATCCTGGATAGAGCTCGGCAGCCAAGTCCAGCATTCGAGCAGAAGAAAATGGAATACTTATCACAGGTTTTTAGCACGGACCCAGGGTGGGGAGTAGGAAGCATGACCTCTCATTTTGCTCGTCCACGAATGGCTGATTCAGATGGCTTGAGCTGGCGGTTAAACTCGCTACGCTGATCGCAGTAGGCCGAAGGCTTTGGTGAGGACAGACTAAGGAAGACAAAGACAGGTAGTTCTTCAGTATTTTTTTGCAAGAAAATTGTGTCTGAAAATAATGTCATTGTCCTCGCTTTACTATTGTCATTAAGTTGGTATACAGCATACAAGTTTCATCGACATAGCTCCACCTGCTCGAAATTTCGTCGATGGTTAAATTAGATTAGATTAGATAGGCGACATTAGACGAACCAATAGGCCCATTCCCAAAGAGACACCGGAACATACGCCCCGGCACTCTATGAGCTATTGCCACTATGTTAGTAGGAGAAAAGAGAGAGAAAAAAAAAAGGGGGGTGAAGAGTCCCTGCCCAAGAAACGATCTTGAATGCACGCAAGCACGTTCAATTAAGAGCCGCTGACATGCGGAGCTTAGAGACATCAAACTGTGTAGTTGGAGCGGGAGAGAGAATGAGATGGATTAAGGTTGCCTCGGAAGCTTTGGCCGT
>LQNS02278149.1:7635803-7648676 GCA_001587735.2 Parhyale hawaiensis
GAGAGTCAATTTAGGATCCCTCATCGTGCATCGCCTGGCCTCTCGGTGCTGGAGTGCTCCACGCAGTGTAAATCCGTAGCGTGCCGTCCGGGAATCGAACCCGGGCCTCCGTTGATGCGATGCCGAATCGTTGTCACTTCACCACCGAGAGGTAATAATGCAGAATTGTTTAGCAAATAAAAAATCAAATACATTCACAAAGTTAACTACAGCAAAAGCCACTCGATCAGCTTGTCCGGCGCTCCTTCGATGACTTATAAAACCTGAATGCCCTTTAGATAAATTTACGTATTCCTAAGGCTTTGCATTAATCGATTCTTTTCTCAGTTGTATTAAGAGATGCATGGTTTATTTGACTTGTTATCAAAATTTTACTGAAAAATTTACAAATGTGAAATAATATGGATGAAAACTCATTTAAAAGTGAGAAAAAACCTGTAAGCTATAGCTCCTTAAGCCCGGTGTGTTTAGGCGAAGCGATGCTGAAGGGTAACGAGAAGATTGTGGTAACCCCGTAGCTTTCAGCGAGGATATTCAAGGCACCAACTACAGGCTCGGCGAAACCAAGCTTAGCTCAGCCCGATAGGCTTAACTTATCCAGAGCTTCAGACAGATGCGTTGATTTCGCCCTTATATATAATTTTTAGGCCACAAGCCAGAATCTATAATAAGTATTGGGAGGTCAAAGACGCAATTCTTCTCGGTAAAATGGAGTTTTTGGTTGTATCAGTACGGTACGGTTGCTTGGCACAGCTGCAACATGTCCCAGAACGGAGGAGCCAAAGTTTTTTTTCTGAATTTCCGAACAAGCTAAGACTGTTTGGCTTAGCTTATAACGTGCTCGCACCGTACCCACAGATGGTGTGAACAGTTTGCGTCCGCAACAGGGAACCGTATGCGCCACACCGCAGTTGTTAAGCAATGCACAGAAAAGAGTATAAAGTCTTTTACTTAACAAAGAAAGAATGGCCACATAAAGAACCTCAACGGAGGATTCAACTCGGAAAACAAACTCTCCAAGAATATAGTAGAATGCTAAGTTAATGTCAGTTGGGCGTGTACAGAGAGGCAGTTTGCAGAGCGTAAATATCAAAAGAGAGTTGACTCGCAAACTGGCAGCTCAGGAGAATTTGAATTAAGACATTAATAGACTCTTGAAGTTAACAAAAGATAAAGTCTTGATGTAGATAACATATAAAATCAAATCGAGGTTGCGGCTGTTAAAGTAGTCTATTAAGAGGCTATAGTTTATAGTAGCAATTAGAGCTTCAGATCGGTGGTTAATTATAACTTTCAGAGGCGTTGGTAGGGTGACGATTTACCGTTATAGTTTCAGCGTTACAGGTAAGTTCCGATAGAGTCGGTATAACTTCAGCGTCATGACGGCCGAGGGTTCCTTATGCCCAGAGCAGCAGCATCACGCGCAGCCCTTCAAGCAAAGCACCAGAACCGGGTAGCGAAACCAACACTTCTACCTCGGAGAGGTCAATAGAACGCGACCACCAGCATACAGGGGCCTTCTAGGGCACCACATGAGACAGCACAAGAAACTCCAGAGCTCATCGGCGACTAAGCAGGTAAAACTTCAAAAAAAGGCAGATGCGCAGCAGGGATGAACGTGTGCTTCTAGCGAACAAGGAGGGGATTCACGGCGGCCACAGCCAGCAGATAATACTGGAACATATAAGGCACAGCGACCAAGAGAAATGCAAGGGGATTAAGTAGCTTAATTCATCTGAATAGAAAGCTGATTCTAACAATGAAGGCTCTACAGACACGAGTTTAATATAGGCTGACTACTACAAACCTCAAGTTGGAGAGCGTCTTGAGTGGGAGTTAAACCCCAGCTAACATTAGATATAGGTAAATATCTGGGAACAGCCTCTAGTGTTAAAAGAAGTAAGAGTTGATCTATAGCGTAAAGCTATTTAAAGAGAAAGTTAAGTACGTTTGAGGGAGCTCTCCAGCTTTAATGCCTTCGGTTACCAGCAATAAGCAAGTTAATCATAGAAAGGAAAACACCCTAATTTAATCGAGGCTGACCTTGGTTAATTCAAAAGATGGAAACATGGCAAACGTAGGACGGACAGACGGCCTGAACTTGATAGTAAAGTGCAACTAGAGCACTCTGAGAGCGTATACCTCCGCCAAGCGAGGCAACGGTTGCAAAAAATTAAAATTGGCTCAGAAACCGTACTGTTCTTTGTATAAACTCCAAAATCTAATCATTTGTGCCTTTTGATTGTAAAAACAGCTTGTGCAATTTTCTTGAAGATCCGTTCATAATTTTTTAGTTATACTGCTAACAAACGTTATGACAAACATAAGTCAAACATAAATGACATGAGCCAACACACAAAGGAACGAACCGATCTGCACCAAAATTTAATAATTTATGTCTTTTAACATTACTAACAACTCCTATAAATTTCCATTCATTATTTTTTCAGTAATTGTGCTAACATGCATAAAATTAAAAACAGTGACAAATGAACGAACTAACTGACCATTAGCAAAATTGGGCCATTTAATCTTCATTATATACCTAACAACTCATGAGAATTTCATAAAAATCCGTATATAACTTTTTGAGTTATGGCATTGAGAAAAATGAGGCAAAAAACAAACAAACGTATGGACGGATCTTCACCAAAAGTTAATAATCTATTCCTCCTAACATACCTAACAATCCTTGGAAATTTTGTCCATTAATTTTTGAGTTATCTTGATGATAGACAGACAGCCACACCCGAGGAAAACATCACCTCCTTGGCTAGGTAACAATGTTCTTAGAAATATATTACGTGTAAAACTGGAGAGAAACAATGTACCTTTAGTTCATGCTAACTTTTTGTCCTTAAATTTAGGTTTTTTGAAATATGATGATACCTACCGTTACTTCTTAAGTTTCTACTCTCAGCAATTTCCGGGGATAATGAATATTTTATTAGTCATTTACTTACCGATCAACATTATAATACAAGAAATGACCAATTCAAATTTCCAACGATACGGCTAGAAATAGAGAGGCAATTCGCAAATTTTCAAGTGAAAAAGCTTTTAATGACCTTCCCGATGCTTTACTGTAACCAATGTCTCACATAGCTTTTTTTTAAATATAAGTATAGAGAATTTTGCTTAGGCCATTCCAATAACTTACATATAAGTGTCCTGTGCCCCATAAGCAGTTTAGGCTTGTGAAGGGCTAGTATCTGAATTTTAGGCACTTTATAGTGCTACGCATTTTACTGTTTTAATTGTATTGTGAACTGGAAACAATATAGAGGTGTTTGCAGGATAGCAATGAATACTCCATCCAAGATTGAGCCTTTCGTATATATAACGCAATAAAATGTCGAACAGTACCTAACCACTTTTCTGAGCGATACATGCTTCAGGAAGTGCAGTAGCTGGAGTGCACATATTATACTAGTGGACCCGTGCGGGAAGAAATTCAAGCAATAATCGATATGTTTGCTCTCATCTTTGATTTGCCGTTTTCTCACTTTCCCGCTCGCACTTATTAGCAACTCTTATTCCCTTCTGTAACCCTTCTGATTCAAGACTTTCTTGTTACTGTGCTGCGTAGGCGCTTCATCACTCCGTTGAAAGCACTTTTTTGTTCCTGAGACAGTAGTAGTTTCGTTCTTCTTTTACGTTCCCAATCCACTTTCTTAATAAAACGTGCGTCTTCCAAAGTAAAATCCCAAGTAAATCACTACAATAAACTTGAATGCCCATCCAGCCAGCTTATATGCAATGTGGGTGCGCCGTATTCATAATACTGTCTTCCATATATGTTTATCAGCTTCACTGACGTGCTCAAATTTCGGCCTCTGAAGCGATATATATGCACTCTCAGAGAAAGACAGTAAGCTAGAAGAAATAGTTGTCTACTGCCCGTGAAAGAATTGAAGAAAAAGCTACATCGTCAAATTTAATAAGAAAGACAGTAAGCTAGAAGAAAAGATGTCTACTGCCCGTGAAAAATCATCACCTCGTGAGTGCCCCGTTGAATATCTGCAGAATTTATATGTAGTGACCAGAGAAAAAAGTTATTAATAGACCACCAGAAGCTGCATACATATTGCCTCACTTTCAAGAAGTGTTTCAAGCAAAAAGTGCATCCAGAAGAAGAGATAAGGACCCAATTTTCTCCATCTTCTGCAATCTGGTCATTGATCTCTACTAAAACGTAACTGCATTACAAAATCTGCAACCTGGCTTATTTTCCCCCTATTTCCTTCAAAGCAGACACGAAATAAATAAATAAATGCACCAAGCATTTTTATATTAGGATAGTGGATATCAATATAGATATAAAGATAACGTTCATATTGACAATTATGTTTATGTTGTCGTAATAAGCTATTTGCTCTATATACTACACATATAATACTTTGATAATATTGTTTGCTTGTTTGTTTGCCTTCACCATGCACCCAACTTCGCTGTTATACATAGGGAATAAATTGAGATCGAGAAGCTGTGAGATTTCAGAACAAAAATGCTCCAATTTGTTATTTCCATTCATCATTAATGTGGAAAAGCTCTATAAACACCACATCCTCGATACGGCTCGGTGGTACACTCATTTCAGAAAAAAAATATATATTCCTCTCTCTCTGTATTTTGGTGCTAAAAAATCTGGCATAGACTAATCCAAGCCCATGAATCGAGCAGAAGAAAATGAAATACTGGAGATGACCCAACGAGTCACGGGTTGTCTAGTATCACTCAATTTGTTTTGTGATGTACAGAGCAAAACTAAATCTGCTTCTGGTGTTTTACAGAGGGATTACTAATTTGGCGTGAGAAGCAGTTATGTGAATTCTGGCGAAAAATTGTGTTGTCTGTATGAAGGATACAGCAGTTGTGATGGAGCTCAGTCTCATCATAGCATAGCAGATCCGATGTTCTGGTAACCCGAGTACTGACATCAAATATGCTTCTTTCATTTACAATTACTTGCATAAAAAGACGGTCCGAGTTGCAGCTTCTGCGCTGCGTTAGCCACAAATATACGAGTACCTTTGTACGCTGCTTCAGCTATCGTATTAGCAAGCGATAATTTCAGAGTCTGCTAATAGCGTCTCATTAGGCTGTCGCACACAATAAACCTGGATTGTAGAGAACTAAGGGGAGATTCTATTTCCGACCTGGACGTCGACCTGACAACACGCAAAAAGTCTCACACTCATAGTTGAAGTTCTTTTTATCTGCGAGCGAAGGCAAAAAAATTACTGTTTCATTTCTAACACTAATCCCGAAAACCGCTAGTGAACCACTGCGAGGGAAATGTACGCAACTGAAAACCGTTTATAAATTATTAAATTAACTGCAGAGTAGCGCAGATCCACGAATTGGCATTATTTGAAATACTGAGTGGCCGTTCCCTTCGCTTCTGTAGCGTGATCATCTGCTCCAAGTTTCGAGGTGCGTATACTTATCATTAAAAATCGATTGATATAGAACTTATAGCCTCATTTGAAATATAATTCTACTATTATTTCGTGTCATTAACACGGCTCTCTCCAAATATATATCGTGCCACGATTCCGAGGTTATTTTACGAACACTTTGCTTAACTAGACTGTGACTATTTTCCTATTCGGTTTCATAGGCCTACTGTAGGGCACAAAATGCTTTGCGTGTAAATTAATACAAATTTATCTCCATTCAAGTGTCTGAAACAGATTCCGAACATAATCATCGACAAAGTTTGCTTGAGGTTTCGCTTAAAAAACACACAAAAAAAATATTAGTGCCGGTGGCTCATTCTTGGAAATTGCTGGGCACAAATATTGATAACGTTAGGCCTTGTTAGGTCATGAAAAATTGGCAACACTTTTTTTTTTTTGCTCATAAGCTTTGTGAACTTCAATTTCTTCACGCATCTACTGTGTAGGAAATTTGAAGTTTCAATTCCCTTTTTTTTTTTTTGTTGAACCCCTACTCAGTTTTGATTTCGTCATCATGAGCTCAGAGTGTACAAAATGAGTGAAATGTGTTGGGTCAAGCTTACCAAACTCCCCATTTTACCTTCAACGTGATAGCTCCAGGAAATCAACTAAAAACTATAGAGCACTCTGAGAGCAAATACCGACGCCAAGCAAGGTAATGGCAACGAAAAATTTGAATCGGTCCTGAAATTAATATTTTGTCTTCATTATCACAAAAATTTTGTCAAATGGAGAAGAAATATCAGCGCCTGTGGGCCGTGTAATTTTCTTGAAGATCCCTCCATTACATTTTAAGTAATATTTCCACAAATATGAGCCAAGCCCATAAACACACCCACCAATCCTCGCCATTATTTGCTCATTTGTGTCTTTCAATAGTTCAAACAATTTTTGTAAATTCTATGGAGCTCCGTTGGTAACATTGTGAGTTGTACTTCTGAGAAGCATTTTGACAAATGTTAGTGAAACACACAAACGGGCTAATAGATCGTCACCAAAATTTAGTCGTTTGTGTCTTATAACGTGCGTAACAAGTCGTACAAATTTCATTAGGGTTCGTTCATAACTATTTGAGTTGACAAACGTGTAACAAACATAGAGACAAACACACGAAAGAGCAGATCAGCACAAAATTTGATCATTGTTCTTTTCTGCTAACTTTAACGATTCCTTAAAACTTTTCAAAGATCGGTGAATAAGTTCTTGAGATCGTTACCGGGAAAAATGGGACAGGCAAACAAACAAACGGTTGAGAGGATCTTCACCAGAAGATTATCATTTGTTCCCACAAACATACCTAACAATCTCTGTAAATTTCGTGACATAGTGACAGGCAGACAAGCAAATTCACAAATAGACAAATGCGACGATAACATAACCTCCTCGGTGGAGATACTTATCCTACAATGTTCTGAAATCTTATCTATTCCGATGGATGGTTATTTTTTGTCAGGTTTGTCTGTCTGTTATTCTGTTTGTCTGGCTGTCACCAAGATAACTCCAAAAGTTATGGACGGATTCTCGCGAAATTTACCGGGATTGTTAGGTATGTTAAGAGGAATAGGTGATTAACTTTTGGTGAAGATCCGTTCATCCATTTGGTTGTTTGTCTGTCTGCCACTTTTTGGCTATTGTCTTGACTCAAAAAGTTATATAGAGAATGTCATGAAATTTACATTCGTGTTAGGTTCATTATGAAGAATAAATTACCAAATTTTTGTGATCTGTTTTTTTCATTCTTTGTTCGTCGTTGTGTTTTATTTTATTGTTGTTAGCACAACAACTCAAAAGTAATTAATGGATTATATGAAATTTACAGGAGTTGGCAATGTGAAAAGGCATAAATGCATGATCTTAGACCGCAACAGTACTTGACTCTTAGGTCCGGAGTGGCCTCTGACGCTGACAGCCAAATGGGAAAAATGACATTTTCTCAAGAGCTATTATGAACGGGTCTAGGTTAAGTCGTCTAACTCAATTCGTCTAAAACAAGTCTATGGCATGATCAAACTTTGGTGCAGATCGGTTGATTCGTTTGTGTGTTTGACTCATGTGTGTCAGCAGCATAACTCAAAATGTCATGAACGGATCTTCATAAAAATATTAGAAACTGGTAATACTATCAAAAGGCAAAAATTATGGGATTTTGGTGCTGAAACAAAAGAAAATCACGGCGCCAGTACCAATTTGAATTTTTCGTTACCGTTGCATTGCTTGGCGGAGGTATGCGTTCTCAGAGTACTCTAGTTATATAATTATTAATGATCACAAACCAAATTTTTATCTTCTAAAGTTTTGCTATATCCTCGTGTGAGTGAGCAAGTGTAATGCAGTTCTCAACGTTAAAGCAACAAGGCTAAGAGATTTATTCTGTATTTGAGTCCTATAGAAAAAAGTGGTGTTTTTTTAGGTATGAAAAAAATGCCTTCGAACTCTCGCTCAGAGAAACATATTCTTCACTTTCCGATAAGAGAAGACGGGTAAAATGTTCCACTCTGGTTACCCCTCTTTATAACTATTACTATTATTATTTGACAGCTGAGCAATTTTGACACAATGTGTATATGAATTCCTTTATCTCTTCACTAGCGACAGAAATAATTAACAGTAGGCGATTTACAAAATTCTTTATTCTCGTTTTAGATATGAAACCAGTCTATCGGTCAGCTGCCATCAAGGCCCTAACTGCTGTAGTGTTGTGCATCGCCTTGGGTTACGGCAACTGCAAAGGACTATGGAGAGAAACGAAACTCAACACCAACACTGTCAGTGAGTACTCCACAATGACGGGCTACTTAAAGTCCCAAATTAGGGCAGCGATGGCGTGCGCAATCAATGGCTCGTGTAAGGTGTTCTGCGGCAGCGGTGAAGGTTTCTACAACTTCCTGGAAATCATCGCCATTCCTTACAATGTGGATCCGGTCGGAGAGCCGCTAGCTGAGTGTTTCACGAAAAGGCACCCGAACATGTTACTGTCCCAAACTACTTCAGTTGTGGACTACTCCCCAGTATTTACCAACTTCCCTTCTCGAATTCCCGCAAACCTCATCAACGGCCTCTTCACAGGGGATCATGCGAAAGACTGTTACTTTACTGAGGACATTTCCGAGCCTTACCTCCTTCTGAACCTCGGATCAGTCAAAGTTATCCGGAGAGTGACACTGGTGGCTCAGAACACAAACTACGCACCAACTTACTTCAGAGATCTTGACATTCGCGTCGGGAACCACGAAGCTCAGGGGGACTTTTCGTCCTACACCAGAATTGGTTACCTCGATGGGGCAGCAACTGGGCCCGCTTTCGTATGGCACGCCGTGCCTCAGACACCAGTGGTGGGTCAGTACCTGTCCGTCCAACGGATGAGCACTGGTAAGATGCAGATCTGCAACATGGAAGTTTTCTAAGGTCGCAAATAATGTTTGGTAGATGCAACAGTAGATTCCTCTGAAAAAGAGCAAGGACAATCCAAGATGATTATTCTTACTATGTTTGGCTAGTCTGAGTAACTGCATATATTACCATATCAGGCGAATGTTTTCACTGATTGATGGGTAGCTCCTTCGGCAAGAGCAATGACGGCCTACAACGCTGGGCTTCGTTTGGCCAACGTATTTGTATTGGCAGTGCGTCTCCTGGGGTTAAACGACTCATGAACAACTCATATTTGGTAAGCTATGTAACCACGTAGTAGAGAGAAATATATATATATATATATATATATCCAAGCAACTGCATATGGACTTGGATACACTAGACAGAGATTTGGAGCGCAATAGGGGTTGTCAAATTCGATCTGATATTCTGTCAATTATGGAAGCTTTCAATGCCATAACAAACCTTGGCCTTCCTAACCCATGGGGGGTTCAGATCTCACGCGACGTAATATTACCTGTAAATTTCATCCACCAACAATTTTCAGGCACATACTAGAATTGCAATACATTCGGTATCTCAAGTTCAATGGCTACTGCTGCTGCTGCTGCTGCTTGCGGCACATATGTTGTGATGAAAGAAACTCACTTCAAGGATCACCTGGACGGTAGCGATGGTTCAACCAGGAGAATACGACTATGATAAAACAAGATTGATAAGTACAGCACCTCTAAACTTAAAGGATTCCCGGGCGTATATGGTAAACACTGATTATAGTCAGTTCTTGTGAAATGGTAATTACCAGGTCATAAGAACTCGGCTTCTTATGCCAAAATAAATGTTGGCAAGAAGTGATGAACATTATTATACCAACTTCAATCCCTGGATTTAATCATCGGGTACGTAGAACTCAATTAGAACATCAAGCAACATCGGAATCCCAAAGCACTGCTAAGGAGTACTACTCTGTCTAGAAGTCACGACGACTGACTTGAACGCCGCCAGATCTTCACTCCCCAAAGGGGGTGCCTGTATAGTGATTTCCATGCCTACACAGTTTGAGGAGTAAAAGACAGATTCAGCTGACGATTTTGGCAGCTAACATCACCAGTGGAAAGGCAAAGGCCTCAGGAGAAGTTCGAGTGTTTCTCTTAAAATTTGGGGAAGAAGAAATCAAGTGTAAAAAATTTTCGGATAAGACCCTGTGAGGTGAATAACAGTTTTGATAAACCGTTGTACTGGAACCGATAGCGCAAGTATACAACCGATCAAGCTATATCGAATGGTGAGATAAGGGCTAACACAGGAACACAAAAAGCTGATAATTATTGTAGTCTGTATACGTGTATTTCTATCCATGGCTGTAATAAATAAAAGGGGT
The DNA here is from genome assembly GCA_001587735.2 of Parhyale hawaiensis. Classification (NCBI taxonomy): domain Eukaryota; kingdom Metazoa; phylum Arthropoda; class Malacostraca; order Amphipoda; family Hyalidae; genus Parhyale; species Parhyale hawaiensis. The sequence continues at coordinate 7,646,019 of LQNS02278149.1, forward strand.
GCGAATAAGAATTAATGTATATGCAAGAAAATACATTGTTTCGCTAACTGTCACAATCATTAATACTAAAGTTTAAATTTGAAATAGACGTTTTTATCATTGAATATCTACACTGGAACACAGGTTCATTAACATGGTGAATTTCTTTATGACGTTGTACAAAGATGTACGTCATGCCTCTCCACAAGTTTATCGCATCCCAATAAGTAAATAGCCAAAGCATGAACTTCTGCGGCATTTTCTCTGAAACTGTCTAGTTAATGGAATGCTGCTACTACGTAACGGAGTATATATAGCTGTGCACTAATTGAGTATCATTATCTGCACGCTTAATGGAGCATAACTTTATATAATAATGAAATACACGATAGCTACATATTATTGGAATCTAGCTGCATATAAAGGAAATATAGCGATTGAGTAAAGTGACTACAGCGATTTATTAAGGCAATATAGGTATATAATATTATATATAGCTACATAATAAGGGAATATTGTTACATGTTAAGGGAATGTGGTAGTCTCTATGTAAATGGACTATGGTAAGTCATCAATGTATTTTACAGCTAGATATTAACAATGAAGAGTTAATTTATTCTAAAATTCTCTCTGTATATTCTTCACACCAGCGAAGGATCTTATCGCCGTACTAGTTTTTGAGATATTCATAGATTTAATTGTTAATTTTAAGGTAAGTCATATAATTAGAGTGCAATCTAATAATGTTAAACATTACCGTCGTGTTTAATATATTTATTTATTTATAGGTTTCGTGTGACGCTCTTAACGCAATAGATGGGCGAAAAATAGGCCGAACTGTACATCCACTACGTTCCACTATATAATAAAACACAGTTGGTGGTCGCTCGCTTGTTTGCTCTCTTGCTTGCTTGCCCCAATGTTGGTCCGTCTCTCCGTCACGCAGTTAAGAGTTTAGTAGGAGAAAATTCATGTACTGAAACACAAGTTGAGATACCATACAATTTCCGCGCAATTGGAGTACCGGTGACAAATTTAGCTCTGGATCTCCGGCCTCTGGATCCCGGGCTTATGTTTTAGGTTAAGTTAGAACCCAACTTACGTAGGCAAGAGGTCTGGCCCTCAAATATTTCGACTCGTCTGTGTGACGTTATTTGGTTACATTCGGTCAGTGGTAAGTTTTATTTTAGTTCCATTGAGTCCTCCGGTTACACTCTTTACTTCCTGGGCCTATATCGGATAAAAATTTCTCATATGCAAAATGAAAGGCAAATACACTGGGATTCAAACCATCAGGCAAGGTTAGGTGAGCAAGGCTTGGTTTTCTCTAAATCGCAGTAGAGTATAATTCAACTTACTTTAATATAACTTGCATCATAATAACTAGAAACGGCTAATAAATGTACAATAGGAAATAGGCGGGTTTCTTTTCCTAGCAGGGGTTTTCCGGGTGGTTTTTTCCTCTGGGGCTATTTTTTTCGATGCTTTTTTCCTCCCGTGGCAACTGTATGTGTCCAATTAGTAATTAAGGTTGGTTAATTCGTCTAGTTGCGTCGGTTTCCTCTGCAATGGAGTGAGATTTACGTTTTAAAATAAGAAATAGATATGCACATTGTGAATCGCAAAAGAAAGAAATTCATTTAATAAGACGAGAAATTAATGTTTCTTTCGTCTGCATCTCCGCATGGGAGAAGTGCCAAACAGTGAATAATTAGCTGTGCTGTTCGCCTCTATCAATAAAGTTTTACCCGCCAATGAACTGCTAAAACTAAAATAAATATCTACTATAATAAAGTGAGCGTGCAATATCGATGAATAGTTATGAAATGCTGAATATAGTTCTCATTTAATGGTCAAAATTATATTGGTTGGAAGGACACCGGTAACACAGTACATACCTACCGCCAGCTGTCGATGATCAGCTGTGGCCGTTGACGGTTATTCTATGGTGTTTTATTTATTATTTTCACTTGATTTACTAAAATATTTCCCCAAAACTTAACAAGTCACGAAAGAACTGCACCGAGCAACGACCATAACTGCTTATATGAATTTGTGGGAGAGGTTTGCGGTGGTCGTGATCATGAAGTGCTCCCGGTTCTTGTTCTTTCCCGGCGGGACAAAGAGGAGAAGTGTTGGTGTTTCTGCTTCTCGCATATTGTGTTTGTCGTTGACGTAGTGATATATCGTGTGGTCGCGGCCAGCGGCGTACGCAGGATTTTCCTAAGGGGGGGGGGGCACTATCACAGTTGACGGTATATATATATATTTGAATATTATGAAAAAATATTAGTTATTAGTTATGTATGTTTACATGCTAATACAATGATGATAAAAAAAGAAAAATTGAATTAATTTCATGTTATGATTCAAGGGAAATTGAAGGGAAACACTATCTCATAGTAATATATACAAAAAATTACACATATATCCAAAGCAAAGTATTGGATAGATCAGATAATAGAGTGGGTTAGATGTAGAATTGTAGATATTAGAGTGACAAAAAATAATAGGAGAAATTGCTAACGTTTAAACCAATAATAGTTGATCTAATTTCTAGAAATTACACATAAATTATGTTTCCACTTCTACAGCATAAAGTTTATACAAAACTAACAAGTTGATACAACTTCATACTAGATAGGCCAGTGATACGAAACATGAATGCCAATTTGAAAA
>LQNS02278150.1:176853-189431 GCA_001587735.2 Parhyale hawaiensis
GTTCGGTTGCCTCACGTGCATCGCAGAAAATTGGTCTTATGAGGCGTGCTTGGAGGGTGTTTGGCTCGGTAGAATTGACACGTCGTTGCTTTAATTGCTTTGTCCTCCCTCTTCTGGAGTACTACTCTGTAGTCTGAGGTTCTGCTGCCGATTGCCATCTGTGTTTGCTTGACAAAGTGGTTCGTCGATGTGCGTTCATGCTGGGTGGTGTTATGCCCTGTGATCTGGCGCATCGTCGCAGAGTTGGTGGGGTCTTTTTTTTGTATAAAATATATAACTGCCCCAGTCATCCACTGTCTGAGTTTTTTCCGGATCCATTTGTTCGGTGAGGTATACTCGGCGGACTGGTGCTCTTCATGAGCTTGCCTTGGAACCGTTACGATGCCGTACGGGCCAGTATTCCCGTTCGTTCGTTTTTTCCATCGTGTGTGGATGTTTGGAATGGTCTTGATGGCTCTGTCTTTGCTGGTGCTGGTATTGGCAGCTTTAAACGATCTGTACACAGAGCTTTTCTATGATCTCGGATCCTCTTTTTTTTCATTCTTTTGTTTTCTCTACCAGCTGGGCTGGTTGCGTGGGGGTTTGTTAGCCTCATGGAGGTTCTCCGTTCCTACGTCGCCAGTCTGGTGTGATTTAATAATAATAACTACTGGAACTTAACATATGGTTTTACCTGCAGCGGTGCCGGCCTATAACTTCCAAACGTTTCGTTAGCGATAGCGCTACTAGAAATTACAGGCAATGATATAATTTTTTCCGGTAAAAACTACGGAGCTATTTCTTTCTTTGAAATCTCAAAGAGTCATTTCCGGGAGCCACTTTATGTTGTTGCACGAACTTTCATGATAAAGAAGTTACTATCGCAAGCAAACACTGTGTTTGTCAGAAGATACACGTAAAAGATAGAGTTAAACAGTCGGCTAAAGGTTACGTAGACTCACTTTATCGTGACTGCAACGATAACTTCCGCCAGTTTAGGGTACAGAATCAGCCTTACTCTTGCGACAAGCCAGTGTGTTCCCAGAGCACAAATGTGAAGGAGCACTAAGGGGGGGGGGGCTACACTTATACTTAATTGGTAGGTAACTATAGCTAGCCAGTTCTATGAAAAATAAAAAAACTCCGAGAAAAGTAAATCTTATTAGGCCTAAATCCAAAATACTGTACAATATACCTACATACGCGGAGCAACAAAGCGCCCCGTGAAGTATATGATTTCAGGGTAATACATTCACACGGAGAAGAAGGCAACGTCAAATTAAAACTCCAAATTGTAGTTAAAGGTAAAGGTAAAGTGAACTGTACGGCACCACGACTGGGAAACCCTCATGCACTGGTTTGTGCTGTAGATATAGACCAACAGGACCCAGAGGAGCATACGGCTGCAATCGACAGCAGATTGTCTAGAGCTATGGCGCCAGTTGCGGAAGACTCCATGCAACAATATCTGTAACCCCCCCAACCCTTCCCATTGCTGGGGAAGGTCAGTAAACATCCAACAGTATGCAGCCCGTAATGTAATCAGATGAACATGCCACATGCGAAGTAAGTGCACGCATAAAAGGTACAGTAAGTGAAAGAATAAATAAAAAATAGGGGAAAGAAATGCAAGCCAATCCCCGGGTGGGCCAAAAGCGGCTATACATTTATGTCCGGCAGTGTTCTTCGAACGTTTACGAAAGCTATGAGGTGAAAACATGTGAAAACAAATTACAAATCAATCAAACTATAAGGGCAGCAATGCCACTGTCATTTTATTAATACTCAAATTGGGATTTTTAAAAGAAAGACCCATTTGTAGCTACTTGCAACAGCGATACAGACGTTCAATATTGAACTATTGATTGTATTATAAATGCTAAGTACCGTCACGTAAATAACCCGTATTGCAAGCCTTCTTCTGTTTATATCCTTAGTTTGAAACAGATACAACTTTATATGCAAGCTTTTTCTTAGTCAATTCTAGTGGTTTGCTGAATAATGGATTCAAGTTTCAATTTTAACAGAATTGTTGTCACTAAGCTCCCCAGAAAAAATTAGTCACCTGTTACTAATAAAGTGTAGGGTCTCCACGAGCACGTATAACTACAAAATTTTGAAACCCATACAAGTTTAGGTAATGTGGAAGCACTCTGGGGGTACCAGACTTCATTCGCAGCTGCCCAGGTATAGACGTGTTCCTGATCTGCTCTAGAACGATGGGGCAAAAGCAAGATGTCACGGAATAGCAAGAAGCAGTTATTGCTTTGGCCGATCTAAGGGACATCGAGTAAAGGAAGTAACGGAGTATGCTGGTGCCCTACTATTTTGCGTGTCTTTAAATAATGGAAACAATCGGGTACAAAGAGCAATGCTTGGCGTAATTGCGGTCGCAAAAAGTTGCTAACTGATAGGGACCGCCGCCCCATTTCACTACTTTTTGACCGAAATCGCTTTGCATTAAGGATGGAATTGTTACAAAACGTCAATGACGGCTCTGCTTCTACTATTTCTGAACGGACTTTTCGTAAAGAACGCCATGCAATGAACATATGGAGTCGTGTAGCTCGTACGCGACCAATGTTAACAGCAGCCCACAAACCCGCTCGTCTGAAATAGGCCAGAACACACGCACACTAGCCCATCGAGGAGTGGAGAAGTGTCAACTGGTCAGAGGAATCAGGATTCTGTCTCTATGTAAGCGATGCCCGCCGTCGTGTTCACCGAAACACCGAAAACCACATGAAGCTTTCAACGAAGCCCGTGTGCAAGGGGCGATACAAGCAGGAGGTGAGTCTGTCGTGATCTGGGGCTATTTTATTCACTTAGAAGTGGATTCTTTGACTGAAATCATCATTAAACCGAATCAGGAAGGTTCCATATTTATGTGGTAAATGTCCAAGTTGTGCCAGTTGCAGAGCAACAGCGCAAGGTTCGAACTGCTACTTTGCCAACCTTACACGATGATAGCTGCCATATACATCCGACTAGATCGGTCATGCATTGGCATGAAAACCATTCTGACTATGTAAGACACTTATAAGGCCGGCTAAGTCTCCAGACATGAACCCCATCGAGAATTTATGGGACCATCTTGAACGACAAGTTAAGCGCCGAGTAGCTCCTCTGATTACTTTGGCTGATTTAAGGAATCGATTGATGCAAGAGTGGTTCAAAATGGATCAAGTGTACATTAGAAATTTTGTAGACTCAATACCTTCCAGCATTGCTACTATTATGTATACGTGTTCGTGGAGGTTCTACACCTTATTAGTAACAGGTGACGAATTTTTTGTCCGGGGAGTTTATTATAAGAGACCGCAAAGCAAACTTGTCATACCGCTGCAGTCAGTGCCCTCTGGAGCTGTCCTCCTGGTGCTAAGGGGAGTAACCATGTCCTCTATCTCCTCCCCTCTCGTCTGCCTGCCGCACTGGAAGTCCTCCCCGTCGCTGGGGTGCTCCTCCTTGATGGCCAGATCGCCTCCCGCCTCCAGCAGGAGTCGCAACATGAGACGGCAGCGGTTCTGTGAAGCCGGATCACAACATGTTATCGTAGGCTCAACCTGATGACCCGATGTTCAGCTGGCACGCCGTTCATGCCATAGTGCAGCATTTAGCCAACAGAAGTTCACTATAAGTCGAAACGAGGTGCAAGCTGCACATCCGCTTATCAAGTTGTGCATGGGCTTCGATAGTGAGACTGTAGTATAACAGCACGTCAAATATACGCTCTGATTTCTTTCGGTCTGCCTCATAAAAATTTTAAGTAATTTTCAAATTTATTTGTGAAGCTTTTGAGCATCCAAGAAAAATTCCCTGCAAAAGAATCCGGCATCTCTGAGATAGCTGAATACTAAGACAATTAACTAAAAAAAATTCAGAGAATCTCCCAAGTTTTAAAATTCGATGATCCTATGTCACGTTCGGCATGGCACAGAACTCAAGCCTTCGAGACATGATTTGTCCGAAACTCCAGTGAAGTGCGCTGGTTCCAGCCTGTTGAACTAAGCTTCCGGCAATGACCCTTAATCGGTTGCTCTTGAGTCTTCCAAAAACTCAATCAAGCTCCGAGAAAGGATAGTTTTCAGCCTCCTCAACGTAATCGGGTTGATTCTAACGTCTGTAACACAATTAAAGTAGCAAAGTCAGAGCTTCTGTTGGAAAAAGCCTCGAAGGCTGAATTTCAGAGCCCAATCAAACGGGTCCTTAGACTGCGGATGATCGTTAGTGGAACAATTAAGAAGCTCACATCAGAGTGCTTGAGCCCGAGGGCGGCGTGCATGGGCGTCTGGCCGTAGAGGTCCTTCATGGTGACACTGAAGCCGACACTGAGGAGGATGCGGGCCGCCTCTACACTGCCCTTCGAGGCGGCGATGTGGAGAGGCGTACGTCCGTCCTGTGGGGTACAAAGAGGGAAAGCTGAGCTAATCTGTTGAATTGGGGGAAGCCTTACAACCCTACGGCCCAATCACGAAAAAGCTGCAACAATGGAGTACACGCAACCTTTTACACTCTTTTTGTCAGCAGGGCAGTAAGTGCCCAGGTCCACCTCCAATGCGTATTGGATCTTATTCGTCAGATTCCAATTACAGTAAAGTCCCACATAACGCGTTATTTTTTTTTGTACTCGCACTGTACGGTTACCCGCATAGCGCGAGCTAAAATTATTTTTATAGTCCTCCTTGATATTCATAGAAAACGTGGGTCAATAATTAGAGAGGAACAGTACGCAAGTTTTTGGGGTGACTGAAATAACCTTAAACAAAATGTGCATATTTATTCAACAAGAGTATGCATTGAATTGTATACAATAACAGTATTATTTCACTGCTAGCTCGTAAGAAATTAGCAAATAAAAATCTCTTATTATTGTGAAATAATGAATAATAAACACTGCTGTATATTTTATTTTCCTACTTTTTACCGTATTCTTCTTAGGGTACTTTCTGTCAGCTTAAATTATCTTGCAGTGTTCATGTTCCTGCCACCGGCTTCATGTTTCTCAAAAACTTGCTTTTTAAATCGATAGTAAATTATTTCTTTTCCTTGACGTTTGTTTTTCTTTTCTTGCACTAAAATCCATCGTAAGGATGTATAAAACTGCAATATATGCAGAAACAGATATGATTAGGTTTCCATCAAACAACAGCTGTTTCACTGTATCCACTCAACAATAATTTCAATCCGAAAGCAAAGAGCGTATGGAGGATTCACAGAAAATATCGAACAGTGACGCCATCACTGATGTCACCCCGACGAACGATATGGCTCAGCAGCCTATGAGTGGTATAATTAATTTCGCCAGAAAATTGCAAATTTTATCCCCAAAGCGCATGAATAAATGAAGAGACCATGTACCAACTGAACAAAAACAAATATCAATAGAAAATTGCATGGAAGGCAGGCAGAAATTTTCAAAGCAGCACAGGCAAGAGCTGGGCCGGTATGGCGCCCTGATTTACCTTCTTCTTCGAAGTGAAGCCTTATTTACACGTCATATTCCGTTTAGTGCTGTTGAGAAACCATAATTAAACACACCACCGTATTTTTTCGACTTAATGCTATCTCCCGCTCCTGACTGGCCAGCTACTTGAGCTGCACCCATAGACAGCAAAGTATATGGTTGTCGTCAGATACGGAAAGTTTGAGCTATAACTGTTCTTATGGGTATAGACCGACCGGGGCGAAGATTTTGGAAAGACCGGGGCGACCAAAAATCAGAAAGTCGGAGCCGGGACCGCGACGGACAACCATCAAATAGCCGGGACCGGGGCGACCAAAACCAAATAGCCGGAGCCGGGACCGGGGCCAGAGAGACCAAAATCAAATAGCCGGGCGACCAAAACCCACTAGCCGGTGGATAAAAATTCTATTTTAACTTCAGTAAAGCATTACTTTCAACACTTACATTGTGAAAACTCATTTTATCTACAATTTAAGTGAGAATTATTTAAGGAATGGATAGATGCAAGAGGCTTAACACGAATCAAGTGTACGTTAGAAATCTTACAGACTCAATGCCTTCCAGAATTGCTGCTTTATAACGTGTTTGAGGAGATCTACACCTTATTAGTAACAGGTGACCAACTTCTAGTCCGAGAGCTTAAGAAGTAATCCGGAAGTAAATTTCATCTTGTATTTTCAACTTTTCCCATTGAGCATTTGAGTCATTAAGGATGCACTGCAGAATCCAGCCGATATTTAATCAGTCATGATAACTTCTACCGTTATTGTAGCTAATTTATTGACATGCATTCTTCACTAGCCATAATATGCTGTTGTACATTGCCAAAGGAGCTATATGCACCCTGCATTATTCACAAGTATAAAAATTTATTGTTCACAAAGGTTTCGGTGAAAATTTGCTTTAGTAGGGTTCAAATTTTACCCGATTTTTATTTTAATCCACTCAATTTTGATGTAGAATTCAAATCTGCAGTCTGTTTGCGGCGGCCGGCTGGAGTTTTCGAGATATTTAATTATAAAGTTCATTGTTTTCCCATGGGAGCAAATGCACGGTGACCCCATAGGAACCTAACCTAACCTAAGTTACCCTAACAAAAAAAAAAAACACATGAGAAGAGGTATATCCTTATACGGTGCGACTGTGGTTATTTTTTCCCCATTGAAAAACAATGGGAACTTCAAAGTAAAATATATTAAAAAGTATAGCGGCCGCCGCAAACGGACATCAGATTCGAATTCTACATGAAAATTCAGTGGATTAAAATAAAGAAATGGGAAAAATTGAACCCTACTAAAGTAAACTAAATTAAGTAATAGCAAGGTTTCTTGCAGTGACCGTAGTTTAAGACAGCATATTGATATGATGTTGGTGAATCGTCACTCATAATGAATCAGATTACACGAAAAAATTAGTTTCCCCAGATAATTTATGTTATTGCCTCGTAAGTGTTTCCCTCTCTCCCCCAAAAAACCCCGGTCGAACCCCCGGTTTTTACAGTTTGAAAAGCTGGGGCCGGGGTAAAGAATATATTTGATAAACCGGGGCCGGGGTAAGCAATATTTGATAAACCGGGACCGGGGCACTGAAATGGCCGGAGTTTGCCGGGACCGGGGCCCCGGCCCCAGTTGGTCTCTACCTATATATATGGGGGCTCTCGCGTCAAGAATAACACTGTATATATTTTTGGTTATGATTAAGAGCCAAACCTACGAAGGCCAGGACTGATCTTCAAACAGTTTGACTCTTCTGTGCGAAGTCATTCGCCGACACTGCGGTCACAACTAAGTTATATTTTAGTCCCATTGATCCCTCACGTTACTCTTTGCTTCCTGATTCCAGTTATAATGCCGCCAGCTTAATCATAACCAAAGATATGTGAATGCGAGGGTAAAATAGTATTCTAAAAAGTCACCGCTGAATGTTTACTTCAACTAGTATTTTATGCAAATGTTAAGGACGTAACGAGTGCATGCGTTATTTGAACTTAGAAAGATATTTTTCTAAATTCATATGTATTATAGAATATGCAAATTTAATGTAACTGCCTCTTCGTATATACTTTGGGCTATCATTGGAGCAAAACAGTATCTTCAATTCATCGATAAACGTCAGGTTATCTTAGTCGCCGTAAAAATGATATTTTCTTCAAAATCAGTATCGCAGAAAACATCAAGGAGGGACTATCAACATTATCGAACAATTCGCGCTGTATGAATCGCGTTGTGTGAATTCCTCAAACTCAATTTTCTGTCACGTAGTGAGAATATCGCGCTATGTGAATCGCGCTATGTGGGACTTTACGGTACTGCTGTCCGTACGAGGAGAGCGTGAACAAATCAGGCACTGAAAGCCAAACTTGCCGAACCTGTGGAAACTTCTTGCATAAGTCCTTTATTTATGTACTTACCGGAGGTGGGCGTGCACTGCGCACTTTTAATCGTTACGTAAAAACGGCTGTGTGTGTAATTTCCTGCCTTGTTTACTCATATGGCTGGCCGTAAGTGGCAGCAAGAACCAGCTTTTCTTAGTAGCGTTTCATATCCAAAAGAGAGCAACAGCATAGTGTTCAGTAATAGTCTTGATTTCTCTCGTTGTCGTATCACAAGTCATTATCAGAAGATTTCTCTCGTTGTCGTATCACAAGTCATTGTCAGAAGATTTCTCTCGTTGTCGTATCACAAGTCTAATAGTCTTCTAAAAAGAGCAACAGAACAGTGTTCAGTAATAGTATTCTATATCAACTGGGAATGGACATTAAGGAAATTGTTACATCTAGGAATATCATTTATTTCTATGAGCAACACTGGGAATTACAGATAAAAATCTCTATATTGGTAGGTTTACCGATCGGATAAGATTTACCACCTAAAAGGCTAATATAAACAACTGCAGCAGAAAATCATCAGTGCGTACAGATAGAACGACTAACACTAGTAAAATAATAATATATTTGCATCGACACCTCTTGACTTTTCATACTTGCAGTCGCATGTTTACAGCAAAGAATATACAATGCAAGAACCTGATAGGTTGACATCCGAGTATAAAACTGGCCAAATCTACTTTAGTAAAGCATTATGATATTCTTTCTCGTGCAGCCAAATTCTACAGCACGAAGATAATATCCATTGGCCAACAAAACTATCGTACCACTAGCCTTAGGCATCTCCTCAGTAGAAATATATAAATAGTTTATTACGGCCTATTATACAGAAGTAATAGTAACACCGACAGCAGCTGTATTAAAACATGGTTTGTTCAATCGTGAATCCTTTTGCAAAGACCAGCTGGTTTCAAAATAAATTATTTTATTGTTATTCCTTTTGTAATGATGCTAAATTAACTGAGATGCAGGGACCTAGCAATCCGTCCTATACGATAATACCTTAGGACGTATAAGTTTCAACTAGTACATAGGAAAATACACGATCAATAAAAAATATACATATAATTCTATCTCATGCAGTACCCATCATGATGGAAAAGCCAGTGTCATGAAACTTCACAATTACTCAACATTGATTCGTGGATAAATTAGTATGGGTGACCAACACATGTTAATAACGGCTTGTGGAATAACTGTCAGCAGCCGAGGACTAAAGTTATTCCACTGAGATGGTAAGTAATCAACTTAATTCTATTGTTCGCGCGGTAAATACTGTATGGGCGGCTCTTCAGTAGAGTCTTCACTAGAATACACTCTAAATGTAGCTGCATAATTACCAGTAACATAAATAAAGCAGCATAATTAAAAAAGTATGCAGGTAGGCACAGTCTTACCTTGTCTGTGAGGGAGAGGAGGGGCAGGGCGCCCCACGGGTCGTCAGCCAGAGCCTGTACCAGCAACTGCAAAAATAAATTCTTTCTTGTTTATTTTCTTATATTTTTTTCTATTAAACTCTCATTTTTACATAAACTGATTATCACACTTGTAACTTGTTGTTTTTTAATTCATCATTATACTTTCTTCATTTATATTCTGATATCCATTACCATGTGCTGCCTGTTAAAAAATTACTATCTTTCTTTTTTATGTTGATATAGCGTAGGTAGCTACGGTTTAAGGAAAATCAAATCTACGTTCGCGCACGCCAACTTCTTGATAGTAAAATTTTTTTGTGCTGCCACCATCGTCCCCGACCAACCACCCCTAGTTCCAGCCCTCTTCCAATGAAAGTTTACCTCCGAGAACCAAGGTTAGGTCCTCCAGGACTGGTTCGCTTAGTGTTCTAAGTGCTTAACAGCACTGTGAACCCGTTAAAACATATAGAATAATAGGAGAACCAGTCCTTGCGCACCTAACCCAGGGTTCTCGGAAGGGGATGTACCTCTATCAGGCCCCAACGAAATATATATATATATATATATATATATATATATATTCCTGAAAGCCCCCAACTAGATGCGGACTCTTCAGAAAGAAGTCTCCTGATGTGCCCCTTCCCCCACAGCCAATTGTAACGAGATGGGGTACATGGATAACCGCAGAATTATATAATGCTAGACATTATACAGTCTTGAAGGTAGGACAAATTTGCACTATGCAATCAGTTCATGTTATCTGTAGAAGCACTGTATTTATGAGATATAATGAATTATTTTCAAGTTCATGTAAAACACTAAAGTATTTAGTAAGCTCCTAGAACAATCCAGCGCTGGGGTTATCTAGGAACCGAGCATTTAGTCAGGTTTCTATTATAATACAGCGTTCTATATACTGGAGTCTCCTATAGCGTTCAAGTCTTGAGTCTTGTCATTATTTTTATTGGACTTGTACTCAGGATATGAGCTCCAGCGAGCTTATGCAGGGACAGGAGAGTTCTTATAGTGAATAACCCCAACTAACCTGACGTAACCCTGGCCGAAACCTTACGTGAGGTACCCTAGGGTTATGTTGGGTTAAGTTAGTTACCTCCGCCAAGGAGGTTATGTTTTCGCCGGGTTTGTCTGTCTGACTGTTTACCTGTCTGTCTGTCATCAAGATAACTCAAAAAGTTATGAACCAATTTTGACGAAAATTACAGGGAGTGTTAGCTATGGTATGAGGAACAGATGATTAACTTTTGGTGAAGATCCGTCTATCCGTTTGTTTGTCTGCCTCATTCTTCTCAATGCCATAAGTAAAAAAGTTGGGGGCGGATTTTTATGAAATTTACACGAGTTGTTAGGTATATTATGAAGAGTAAATGACCGAATTTTTGTAACGATCCGTTTGTTTGTCATTGTTTTAAATTTTATGCTTGTTAGCACAATAACTCAAAAAATAATGACTTTATCTTGATGAAATTTATGGGAGTTGTTGGTAGCGTTAAAAAGCATAAATGATCAAATTTTGGTGCAGATCGGTTGGTTCGCTTGCATGTTTGACTCATGTTTGTCATAATGCTTAATAGCAGCATAACTCAAAAAATTATGAACGGATCTTCAAAAAAATTACTGACGCTGTTAACACTGTTGAAAGGCACAAATGATTAGATTTTGGTGTTGATACTAAGAAAACCATAGTGTCAGAACTAATTTTAATTTTTTGTAGCCTTTGCCTTGCTTGGCGGAGGTATGCACTCTCAGAGTGCTCTAGTTGTAAAATGTAAATAAATTGTTTTATTTCATTCTTAAATATACTACAAAACTGAGCACTATAAAGAAAGCTCACAGCTATATTAGTTCCTGTTCATGCAATATGCGCATAGGTTGAGTGAAAAAGAACATGGTTTCCGATTAAAATAAAAATTTAAAGCTACAAATGAAAGAAAACTGCTTAGTTTTTAGCAAAAACTTGCACAGTTTTACGTGCTATCTTGCTACTAATAAGAACTATTTCGCTAGAAATAAAAACTATTTGCTATGATACCTACAATACCGACTTTTTAAGTGCCTCACACCAGCTCAGGAAAAACTGAGCGTGTGTGGGGCGTTCAGGTAACTCCTGAAATCGGCCTGAGCGAACCTGGCACTGTCAGAATTTTGCCATCCGGCCAACGTCCGGTCAGGTCGATTTGAGCGGGTGTGGGCACATGAGGCGACTTTCTGGCCACACGTGTCAGTGTGGATCACAGTTCATTGACAGTAGTTGTGTCAGATTTGAGTGTTTGCAAAACGAGCCCCTGAAATATTCAGAATTTTCACGTCACAATTGTATCACGCAATTGTGACGTCACAATGCTGAACGTTTCAAGGGCTCAGTGCAAACACTCAAATCTGACCTAACTTCAACAGTAAGTGAACTGTGGTGTGGATCTGGACAGCACAGCGTCAACGTGTCTGTCGCACACACCAGCTGCACTTCCGAAGAAGAGCGTCAAGTTTTGACTGACTTTATAGAACTTTATAAAGACAATCCCTGCCTGTGGGAAATAAAGTCAAAAACTATAGCGATAAAGAAAGAAAAATGCAGCCTATGGCATGCTTGTTGAGAACTTGAAAAAGACAAGCAGCGATGCAACTAGAGAGCTAGTCACGAAAAAACCAACATGAAGAACTCCTTTAGCAAAGAGTAGGGTAGGCCCTACCAGAAAGTTTTGTCCTCTATAAAGTCAGGTAAAGTATCCGCATATCATCATAAAACAAACTTTTCATAATCTCACTTTCATGAAGTACTATGAATTTCATTTCACGCATCAGTTTACTTTAAGCCTGTCCGATAATTTGTCTCTTGTATCATAACGCAAGTGAGTCTAATTCATCTCTATCTAGGGGAAAAGCCGCGATGTTCACTTTACTGTGTCTCAGAGAGAAGTAAAAACTGAGAGTAGGCCTCCTTCTCGATGGTCTCGGCTTCAGGCGGACTGAATAGAGCGTGGGTGACACAGGCGGCCTGTCCGGCCACTTGGACAGGCCGCTAGAGCGTGTATGGGCCCGCTATTTTAACTAGATTTTTAGTGCTATTTTGACCACGTTTTTAGGATTAGAAATCGGAGCTCTGCTCATCACCATTCGGTCCTCAGCAAGCAGCAATATACTCACTTTGATTATGACGAGCTCATTCTCCAGGGCCGCGACATGCAGGGCGGTGCGGCCTCTGCGCAGGTCCCGGACCTCCTTGGTGGCCCCCGCGTCCAGCAGCGCCGCCACCATCTTGTTGTGGCCCCCCAGCACCGCCGTGTGCAGCAGGGACCGTCCCACCCTGTCCACC
>LQNS02278150.1:255262-268122 GCA_001587735.2 Parhyale hawaiensis
ATTGACAATTGCCCTAGAGTTTGACAATGAACGAAACAAATTGACAATCATCAAATCATTTTGTTTGACGTTTTGTTATTATGGAAATTTTAAAGATTACGCAAACGTTGACACATTCATTTTGTGCTCTCCACCACCAGATGTCTCTTTATTTTTCAGCAACCCTCTTAGTAATAAAGTTGGTAACCCTGGTGGGCAGTATGTTTCCGGCTGCTTGTTGTTCGTCCACCAGCCGGTCTCCCAAAGTTTGTACGTAATATCTGTGAAAGTGCTTAAACAATGCCTCGAATAAATCATGTCACCAGTGATGAAGAAAGAGAGCGTATTCTTCAGAGCAATATTGACGGTGAAGATTTTTTGGCTCTTGCTTCTACGCTGGGTGTGCGCCGGACAGCAGCTTACGCCATCATTACAAATTATGAAAGAACCGGTAACGTTGAGCGTCAGCAAGGAGGAGGCCGACCACGCGTGACTGAAAATAAACCTATAAATTTTATTGTGATGTTGGTAGAAAGCAGCCCACTTGCATCACTGAGAGAGCTCATTGCCATCGTGAGAGAATTTTGGCCACGTGAACCCCATTTCCCCCAAACAACTCTAGCACGCGTTTGGGAAGGAGAGCTGCACTGTATACCGTAAAATTGGTCCGAAACATTACTCAGGAGCGCAATAGTGATCGCGTAAAAGAGGCGAGATATGCGTACGCAGCCTGGAAGCTGGAGTCCGGCCTTCATCGACACCGAGTGTATGTTGACGAAATGGGGTTCAACTTGAGGACGACACGAGTCTACGGCCGTTCTGTAGTGGGCGCAAGAGTGCATAGGCAAGTTTCCGGCAGTAGAGGCAGTAATTTGATCGTCCTTGCAGCAGTTTCCAACCTAGCCGGAATATTTTACTACGAAATTAAAGAGGGGTCAGTCACCAAGGACACCTTTAAGTCTTTCATCTCATCACTGGAACCATTCTTTGATGAACGTCCTGTAATCATCATCGATAACTGTTCAGTTCACCAGGGAATCCAGGAATTGCACCCAGCGTTAGTCTTCAAATTTTTGCCTGCGTATTCGCCATTTTTAAATCCTATAGAGGAATCTTTTTCTGTTATGAAAACTTACGTGAAACACCGCCGACACACCACTGCAGCTGAGGTCACTGCTGAGCAGGCACGAGAGAGGGGAGTAACGGTGGCTGAGCTGCGTACGTAGGAGGTTACTGCATAGTGCATAATGCTGTGGAAAATGCTGTAGTGCACGTTACACCGGAGGTTGTAGCCGCCCAGTACACTCACGCTGGCATCATGAAGTGTCTCGAACGTCAGCCCATACATATTTGATTAAGTTTCAAAAACTTGCATTTTGTTAGGCATTTTACGTATGCCTTATTATGTATATGCCTTTATTTTGCGCAAGTTAAACTCTCTTAATTGGGTAATTAAGCTTAAAACGAATAGAAAGTGTTGTTAAAGCGTTTTGAGTGTTGTCAAAAATTTTCTAAGCTATGTTAATTTGAAATTCCCAGTGTCAAATACAGATGAAGATTGTCAAAACATCTTGCAAATTTATACCTTTTTAACAGTTTCGGAACTGTGTCAAAATGTTTTGTATATTTGTCGAAAGCATGTGACCAATGTTAGAAGTTACTGGTGATTGTCAAAGAAATATGGAGAATGTCAAATAGATACGGCCAATTGTTCAGAAGCAATTGAAAAAAGGTGTATTAACGTCAATTGCTGACTCATGGCTACTAGTAGTGATGAGATTCCTTGCCGCGTAATATTTTGCTATAAAAAATTATCTGAGTTCTCCACAGAGTGAAGGTTTTCTCTTCCTGAATACTAGAGCAGTTTATATCTAAACCAAGCTCACCATTCATTAGGGTTAAAGAAAAAATTAAGGTACGATTTTAAATGGCGATCGATACCTTAAAGTACGAACAATTCAGAATTTAACCAAAAGCAGAAATAAACTCGAATTATGCAGATTTACCCTCGAATGATGCAGCAATGAACTTTTTCTACTCAATTTTCAGCTCAAGTGGAATAATGTGGTATTTACTTTTGTTTTTTAATCTGGCCAACTTTTTTATTCAGCCTTCTCACACAGTGGA
Organism: Parhyale hawaiensis; assembly: GCA_001587735.2. Taxonomy (NCBI): domain Eukaryota; kingdom Metazoa; phylum Arthropoda; class Malacostraca; order Amphipoda; family Hyalidae; genus Parhyale; species Parhyale hawaiensis. The sequence goes on from LQNS02278150.1 coordinate 257,369, forward strand.
CAGAGGTTGTGACTGACACTGACCAAGCGCGCGGGTGGCCGTCAGTCGCAAATTGTGGTCCTCGATGACACTGCTCACTGACACTGCTCATTGATCGTCTATCTAGGGCTTTAGCGTTGGCACTCTGAACCGCGTTCCAAGTGTCAGAGGCAATGTGATACGCTGAGTTTTCTGACGACTCCACTTTACATTTTTGGAGCAAGATGGCGTTCTGGAAGCCGTAATAGTAACCGATTAAGGGTAATTGCTTAAAATTCAGTTCAATGGGTCGAAGCTATGTCCAGCCCTGAGGGCTGACTTAATATGAGCACTCAATGGAACGTGCCCATAATCCCATCGAACGGGCAAGCCTGTACGTGCGCTTGACTCAACTTTGTTTCGTCGTGCCAATCGATGATGTCTTCATTCTTTCGAGACAAGACTGGTGACAGAACTCACGAAGTTTAGTTTTCATAACTGTGTTATATTTCCACAACTATGTGCAGAGAAGGCTAGCTTTTGAACAATCTCAATAAACTCGTCACGATGCTAGCCACACTTTACAGTTAGATCTGACAATAAAAAGAGGAACGGCTCTTGTGTATCGTCCAGATCTTTATTGCATCTTCTGTTCCTGATATTGAAGTCAACATTATCAGTACTTTTGTACAAGTTAAGACAGCGAGCACACGTAACTGGTGCCACATTGGTTGCGGTTGCACAGCCTAGTTGCTTTGAGAGGGTGCTGTTATAACTGTCCGAAGGCCGCTGAAGTACACACCTCAATGTTCAACTTTATTGAAGGCCTGGGCTCACTAATTGCTCAGTGCCGCCAATTTTTTCCAGTGTCCTTTTGGCTTTTCTATTTGATATTCAGATATTTCAAATCAGCACAAAATTTGACGAAACACTTTGTCTTCTTCTCCAAAGCCATTGGTTACGTTTATCATACAATTTGCTTATTTTTCGAATTTTTTACTGTTGCCTCAGATTATGCAAAAAGCTAATAAAAACGTCATAAAGAGGAAATAAATAGATGTGAAGAGGAATATTTTTTATTGAACGTCCAAAACCAAGAAACTATAACCAAAGCAATTCAATAAACACTGAAATAAGTGTTCAGTAGTGGTAAACATAACAAGTTAATTTCGAACATGGCAACCTCCATTTTTCATGATTTTTGTAAAACGATTATCAACAGACTTTGTCAGGTTTATTTCAGATGGTGGAATAGAATCTGCTGCTGTTTTTACTGCATTCCACAGGCTTACTTTGCTCGAAAACTACCGACCACCTTCAGAGACCTTCTTTTTGATCATTGCCCAGAGGTTCTCAATGGGATTTAAATCGGGGCTATTCGCTGGCTAGGTCATAATTCTTTTTGATTTGAATCCTCCACCCTCAAGCCAGTTAGCAGTGTACCGTGCTCGGTGTGAGGGAGCGTTATCGAGCTGAAATACCAATTTGCATCTGCTCATCAAGCCATGGAATCAAGTTGGCTTCAAGAAACTGATAGTACCTTTCTGCATTCAGTTTAAGTCCTTCTGCCGCTTCAAATGGACCAATAAGGGTGTCACCTACTATCCCGGCCCAAAACATTATTCCTCCATCACCTTGTTGACGCTTAAGCCGTGTCTATTGAGGTCGGTCATGGAGGACTCATCCAGACGCCCATCCATCTCGACCAACAAGAGTGGCTCTGCATTCGTCAGTAAAGATGACATTGAGAAATCAGTTTTCATGTTCTCTTCAGCCTATTTGACCCTATTTTATTAATGAGTGTTTGTTAGAAAGTGGTCGTTTAATTGCCTTTCCACTTTCCCTAGATTCTGCAGAACCTCACATCTCTTCTTTCTGCTTAGTATTGGGGCTCCAGCCTTACTTGTAGAAAGTTGTTTTCTAGTGATAGAAACCTTCAAATGTCGCATATCCCGAGCAGTCAATTTCCTCGTAGAGGCTCTATCCGGAGTTTCCCTGTTGACTTTACCTTCAGTTGTATAAGCCTTAATTGTTCGGTGATCACGCTGTAATTCCTAGGGCACTTCGAAAGTTGTCTTACCAGAAGCCAATAACGAGGTCACTGTGATCTTTTCTTCACTTTTTAAACCGCATTTCTTGCCCATGTTGACTTGAGAGTGATGTTGCATAATCTGGGGTAACAGCAGAACCCCGTGTGATAAACAAATGTTGCCAAAACGTGGGAAATAGTTCAGTTATATTTTTCTATAATTGTTTTTGTAGTTACAACATACCTCTGCACTAACTTACTATTAACATTTTAAATGTTTGACACTTGTCTTGAAAATAAGTGAAAAAATTGTATCTGCATAATCAAAGGTAACGTACTGTATGATGAGGTTCATGCTGATTCTAAGGATTTCCAGAAGCAGTTACTTTAAATATTTCAAATGCGAAACTCAAAGCTGTCCTCATATATTAGTCTTTTCAACAGAGATATGCCGACATTGGCAACGTCGGCAGAGCATGGTATTGGCAGCCGAAAACGAGGATGTTGGTATCGGCAACTTTCTTTTCATTATCGGTACATCTTTACTTTATTGATCAGAACTTTCAAAAAGCTCGCTGCTATATCGCTGCCACAAGTGCCAATGGCACCGATAGGGTCACAGGTAATTATATAGGAGCTACAACTGCCCCATACTGCCTTCACCGCTTGACCCATAACTGCATTCGCTGTAACAAGATGTAATTCACGACCAATGCCGGGTGTCCCCAAACCCAATACCTACCCACATTACCTTAAAACATATACGCGGTTACCACTGAATTGTCTTTCCATAATTGTTCTCATTTCCATGATTCGTAATTAGGCCACCGTTTTTTCAACCCTGCTATGCATCCGAACTAGGAGAAATCGATATGAAGCTGCTCCATGCACTACTCCATTCACCAGCGTGAGTAGGGTTCGCATGATCAGTCGGTCCCCTGGGTGCGGTACAAGATGTTTTTGCGTTCTGTTCCTTCCTTTTACGCTCCGCTGAAGGCCTATGTTGACTTGAATTTTTTTTAAAATGTTGGCCGTCGTATCCGCTGTCAGGGATTTAGAAAATATCACTAGCGAAATTTTAGATATATCTTCAAATCAAGAATTGATTGGCGTTAGAAAAACTGTGCAACAATGGAACAGAATATTCAAACGCATGACGGGCTCGGACGGCGTCAAAAGACTATGGTGAGAACCCCACGTAGCGTCACCAACTGCTGTGACGGCTAACATTTTATCCTCAGTTCCGCATGACGCAAAATACCGGTACCAACACCATAGCCGTGGTCTCCATCAGCTATACTCCGCTCCCGGAGCTAAGATCGGACGACCAATGGCACGCATCTGTTGACAACATTATTAACAAACGACAAAACAAAAATTGGTAACAATAAGTTAAGGCTGTACCGACTATTTACAGCTCTAAGCTCAAATCAAAAGTATTTTGGTTTAGCTCGGCTTCTTTAACGTGTTTTGTTTTAAAAATAAAGTGTCGATGGGTCTTGTTTGAAAACGGGCCAGCACTCTTGTTTGAAAACTGGCCAGCACTCTATTTTTGTATTTGGTGCCGTATCAAAGATACGGTTAGGTTATGGTTATGTATATAACCTATCCTAACCTAACCTTATATACNNNNCATAACCAATTTAAACAGTATCTTTGATACGGCACCAAATACAAAAATAGAGTGCTGGCCAGTTTTCAAACAAGAGTGCTGGCCCGTTTTCAAACAAGACCCGTGTCGATTTCAACAAAATAATTTACGAAACGAAAATGGCGTTCCTTAGGCGACAGGAGCAATGTCCGTTATGGCTCAGTGCCTCTCATTCTAGCTTAAAATTATAAATAATTTAGAACGTACAATGAAGCTAAGACGTAAACAACGGTGCAGATATAGGATCGGGCCGTCGATGAAATTCAGGTATATTATGTCATATTTATGCTTTACAGTATGTGTGTGCCTGTAAGTTGAGCTAAGCACCTATCTTCGCTGAAGCCAACGTAGTCTCAGTTTTGAGCCGCAAAATACGCTCGTAAGTTTGTTTCTGCTCGGTTTGTTACGCTTGGAAGTTTGTTTCTGCAACGAGGTAATTGTTTCTTCTTGAAACTCGATTTAAGTTGACAAACTGAAATCTCAGGAACATATTCCGCATTAGAATATTTCGATCATAGTGTGCGAATAGGAGAAACTTTAGTAACGGAGTCATACATTCTACAGATCAATTTTATGTTTTATAGTTGCGTTTAATTTGATTTGTTACGGTCTTATGTTACAAATGGCACGACAGCAAATCTTGATATGTTTAGGTCATTAGGCAAATAAGTGCATTTTCAGATATTATACATGAATAACATTTTTGGGGCTGACGCTTCGTTTTTGAGATATTTGACTCTGAAGTCAAGAATCCTAAACTTTACGTTAAGTTAGGTTTCTTGGGGTTCCTGGTTATTTTTTTCACATAAAACAATAGGAATTCCAAAGCCATATATCTCGAAAACGAAGCTTCAGCCAAAAAATGTTATTTATTCATGACCTCAAAATATCAAAATGCGCTGTTGTACTTTTTGTAAAAATTGATCTTCGTTACAAAGCTGCATTCGTACAACACTGCAAAAAATTATTCATCGTAGGAAAAACGTAGTTGCAATGTTGTCAAACGGATAAACTTGACACGTGATTGTGCATATAGATCACTGTAAACCTTCCGTTTTCTTAGGTGTAGAATCACTTCTCTCAGTGTTTGAATGTATTTGGTAGGATGAAATGCACTCTAATGCGATGTGCACAGCAACCTCATAAGCTAATGACTTGATCAACTTGATTTTTCGATCTTTCGGAAGCGATTCTAACGAAGTGGAGAAGCCGCAAGACACCACCACAATCACTTTACACGACGGCTCGAGCAACACTGAAACGCGGAGTGCTGCTGCTGCAAGCCTGCGAGGGCACACACACTGCACTGACTGCCCACTGCAGAATGCAGACCACACGGAATGGTTCACCTGCAGAATGCGTGGGTACGCTGCCATTTGACTGCCTTACTTACAGAAACGATGGATCGGTGGTCGTGATTAGAATCTATAGTTTGCGCTTTCGTAACTTATCCTCATTCGCAAACATACCTTGTCTAGCTTTATTCTAGCCTAGCGTTACCTCGTCTAGCCCGAACGTACCTAACTTTCACCGCCAGAACCATCTAAGAAGCTATCTCCGTGGTAAGTGAGGTATTACTCAGATAATGTCCATCATGTGTTGTACCCGCCAAAGCTAAGACACAAGACGGGGCCCAAGCTCACCGACTAATTGTCTTCCGAAATCTTCGGAAAGAACTTTCCAATTCATTGAGCGTGTGCAGCAGTGAAACATCCCTTTGAATGGCCCCCTAGGTCACACTCACCTGCCATAACCCTATGCGATTACTTATTGTGGGGTTATCTTAAAAACCGAGTGTACACCCCCGCCTCCACAGCACCTGGAAGAATTGCGGGATCGCAGTCGCAGAGAAGTGGATATCCTCAGGAATAATTCCGATGCCATCAGAAAAGGAGTTGGGGACATGCGCCGACGATGTGGACTTTGTTTGGATAGAGGAGGTGGCCATGTCGAATCTGTTGCCGCTGAGAGAATGTTGGAGATTAACAGCCCTTGGTTATATGATAAAACATGTTTCTTTGCCATGTTTGTATCATGTTTTGTAAATCATGATGTTGAAGATGTGATGTTTTCTAATCTTTTTTTTTTTTGACATTTAAAGTGAGCCAACTACGTTTTCACACCCCATCCTCTGGGTTATCTATGGTATTCAGTCATGCAAGGGTCTGGACAATTAATCTTAGTTTCATAGTTGAATAGCTTGCTCATGTTAGCCCTTTTAAATTTGGTTACCTTTATTTAAACACGATTTGCATGCCTCCCGGCTTCAATTGTAGGCAGGATAAAACATGGTTTCTGTATATTAATTTGTACAAGAACAATGTTTTAAACTGCAACTTTTTTTAAATGATATTGACTGAGTCAGGAGTTCTGGATAAAATAATGTACTGACTACGTATAGGCATTTCCAAATTGGAAAAAAGCGCTCGCTGTATCTCGAGCTTTCTTGTGGAATGGTCGGCCGGATGCTAAACAAAGCGTGTCTTCCAGTCTCGCCCAGTCTCTGCCGCTTTAAAGCAGGTTGCCAGCAACACAATCAGAACCAGTTGATCCCCAAAATGAAGAACAAGCGAGTCAGTGATTAGACTCTCAAATATATTTTCCGGTACAACGTAATATCTTCAACAGAGATCTTAGAAACATAAAAGCTTAATGAAAGAGAGGCTCCTGATGCTAAAAAAAAACCTGTTGAAAAGATGACGCACCAAGTGCCAGCTGCTATGATTTGTAGTGTTGGCGACTTCATATTAAAAAAAAAAAACAAGTGTAGACAACCTCACTTCGTAATCCATTCGACTGTCTAACTTCACGAAGTAATGTAGCGTTGGCCAAAGGAACTCTCACTAAGTTGAGGAAGCAAATATGTTGTACACGTACCGCTTCATATCCTAACTGAGAGATCTCCCGAAGCTAATCCAATTGCCTTACCTGTCTCCTGTTTTCGGAGTTCCGCTGTACCGCCATATGCAACACTGTTCAGGTCATACGTTGTGTAATATGATACTTAGTACTACTTCAGTAGCCTCTGCATTACCGTGACGACCCTTATCTAACTCATATGAGGCCTGTATCGGAACTTACAGATAAAGGAGAGATTTGCAGAGCCTGCATGGCACGATGGCCATCGCCAATTTTACGATGGCAATGGTGTGAAGACTATCGCCATCGGAAAAACTACGATATTCCGATGGTACATCGCAAAAATCCATCGGCGAAAACGATGGAAATTGTGTCAAAGAATCGGCGACGGCCATTTTCTCCATCGGCAATGGTGTTGTGAGGGAGAAATGGTCCGATGAAATGGCTGAACATCCCATCGGCGATGGCATACGATGGGCATCGACATCGGTTGTACTTCCGATGACGATAAAGTAATGAAATAAGGCTAAAACTATAGAAAAACCGCCTTACGAGTTTGAAACATTTTTTTTAGTAACATTACAACAAAGAGTGGGTTACAAAGTTTATTTGGTGAATTTTCCGAAGAGGTCAGTAATGACGTTTAGTATTTTTGTTGGCATATTTAGGTAAAATTAAGGCATTCTAAGACTTTCCATGAATAGCGTTTTCATCGCAAATGCTTACTTTTAGAGGTATTTGACTTTAAAGTTTTCATTATTTCTTGTGAAAGAATTTAAGATGCGCCATTACGGTCGTGGCGAGCCATCAAGAACGAAGCCTCGTAATAGTTTTTCGGCAAAAACGTTGCTTTTACTCAATAAGGTTAGGCAAGGAAGGACTGGTTCTGCTCATATCCTACGAGAAATATGTATAAAAACAGTGTGAAGCGATATCGTGCTTTTCGTAATGGCGAATCTTATTTTCTCTCATACGGAAACAATGAGAACTTTGAAATCAAATATCTCGAAAACTAAGCATTTGCGGCGAAAACGTTATTCATGAAAAACGTCTTAGAATGACTTATTTTACTTGAATATGTCAACAAAAATACTAAATGTCATTACTGACCTCTTCAGAAAATGACCGTTTATTTTAATACATTCCTCAGATTTACAATGCCTATTACTATCAAGGTTTTGAAAGGTCATTAGATTTGTAGCAGAATTGCAACTAGGCAAATAATAATTAAACTTCGTAAAACAGGCTTTAATTAACCCTAGAAACCTGGGCTTTACATTTCACACCTTTTATCAGGTAGGAATAGTATTATTGGAGTAAAACTCGCACACAGGCCGAAGTTATAAGAGATGCTGCGTTTATTCGATGTCTGTGGTTTGAGGTCTTTGAATCTTTGAAATGTGTTAATGCGATGGTCCATCGCCGATTGTGACACCCTACGATGGTCATCGCCGAAGAAAATTGGCGATTTTTCGTTCCGATGGCGATGGCCATCGTACTTTCGATTATATTATGTACAACTAATATCTATTTGTCCTATACTGTAAAACTTCGAAATAATAGTAGGTAGCTAGTAGATGACGTCGTAGCAATAATGCGTCTTATTACCTCCGCCAAGGAGGTTATGTTTTCGTCGTGGACAAAATTTACAGGTATGTTAGAAGGAACAGATGATAAACTTTTGGTAAAGATATGTCCATCCGTTTGTTTGTTTGTTTGTTTGGCTGTCTCGGTTTTCTCAATGCCATAACTCTAAAAGTTATGGATGGATTTTTATGATATTAACAAGAGTAGTTAGGTATATAACAAAGAGTAAATGACCTAATTTTGGTAATGATCTGCTTGTTCGTTCGTTTGTCACTGTTTTTTATTTTATGCTTGTTAGTACAATAACTCAAAAATAATGAATGGATCATTATGAAATTTATAAGGGTTGTTAGTAATGTTAAAAGACATAAATGATCAAATTTTGGTGCACATTGGTTTGTTAGTTTGTATGTTTGACACATGTTTGGCATAACGTTTATGAGCAGTATAATTCAAAAAGTTATGAACGGATTTTCAAGAAACTTACACAATCTGTTATTACTATCAAAAGGCACAAATGAGCAGATTTAGAAGTTTATACAAAGAAAATTATGGTTTCAGAGCCAATATGAATTTTTTGCTACTGTTGCCTCGCTTGGCGGAGGTATGCGCTCTCAGATTGCTCCAGTTCTAGAACTGCGTTCAATCTGCAAATCCTTAAAGCTTAGAACAACTTTGTCTTTTAGTCAAGTAGGCAAATTTCTGCTTTTATAGAAAGATTGTGTTGAACCTTTTACTGTGCACTATAAATTGTGCTATATGGTACCACAATGCTTATTTGTTATCAGATGTAATAGTATTAAGCTCATCAGATGCAATGGTATTAACCCTACAAAGGGAGACCTGAGGTGTATTGCACCTCACCCTGCAGAAATTTACATATTAATTGTTTTCAAATTTCAGTTGAGTTGCTGGAAACTTGTGACTTTTCATAAAATTACATTTTTCATGTTTTGTGAAATAATTAAATGAAAATACCATATATGAGTGGATATACCATAGATTTATGATAAATGGTCCCTATAAAGGGAGACCTGCGCGATAGTGCACTGCACCCTGCATTCTTACGGCCGGCAGCCCAGTACGTGTAAACGTCTGTTTATTCTGTGTATCTGCTTATAACTTCATCCCAGGGTTATAACTACTGATGCACAACAAAGCTTTATACACATTATTTATAGCTAATGTGACCACCTTAGCTAAATGAGGCTACATTAGTGCAGTCGCAGTCCATTGTATACTGTATTATTCAATGGATATTGTTGTGTACACTCGTAGTACATTGACTGTTCTGCGTACGCAGACAGTACAATACCTGCTATACAGAAGCCAAACCACAGTTCCCGCAACACATGCAGATTGTCTGCATTAGTGAGCAAACTGCCACGGTTATCGTACAAAATGTATATGATTGTATGCTTTCTAGCGCTCTCTTAGAAAAGTTCATTTTATGGTGTTTTATTATAATTTACCTTTGAATTGATGATTCTAATTACATCTCAACTCATGTATGAATGTCTGAAGAGTATGCCTGTTGATTTGTAATCCGAAATACTTATAAATAATGATTTTATTAGAAAATCATTAGGCTGACGTACATTGCACCTCACCTCTCCCGTTATAACTCTTCGCTAGGGGTCTCCCTTTGTAGGGTTAAGTGATGAATACCTCACCTCGAAGGTAAATCTATCCACTTTCTTCATTTCTTTCAGCAGCGTTGTAATTCTAAACTACTTCTGTGGACAGGGGAACAAATTCCTTAAATATATCTGCAGTGATAGCGAGCGGTCGTCGTGTGAAGCTTGGTAACAGTGGGCTTGTTCACCCAAATTAAATTACAGCATAAGATATCATTTTACTGTTTTACTCAACTTTGTGGGTTAACAAGTGCGCGACACGTCGATATAATAGGCTTTAAGTAAGTTTTCTTGTCGCCATTGTACACAGCGTACGTATTTTTATCTGTCTTCTCGTTCTTTTATTTCTATGTTCTTATTGTCACCATTTTTCTTTTTTTAGCCTTGAAATTAACATGATACGTCAGCTGATTCACAACCGGCCTATGTGTGACCGTTGTACAAAATGTAGGTTGTGAAGTACGATTGTACTCTAAATTTGCTCCCCATATAATCTGTAAGGCTCAATGTTATGTTTTGCATTAGTTAACGGAACAAGTATTGTTATCGTATTATTGTATCATTAACCACACCATACATTGCCTGGACACTGGCCCGTAAGACAGATTTCGGTAACGCAATTGGGTCTGAGTGCACGGTGCCGCAGATACATTTTTATATGTTCTCCCATTACTTTTTCATACTTTGTTTAGCTATTTGACTTAATTCTTTTGCATTCAGTAATGACTGGCAAACCTGTACATAGGTACTTCTAAATTTTCTATACGCAACTAATTCACAAAAATATTAAGGTTTGCAGTGTAATTGCGTAGAGCAACTGTTTATGACGTGCTTTGATTTGCAGTAGAGTAAAACTATTTCGCAATCGTTTGTAAAATAAACAGTCTCTAAGGACATCAAGTGATTTACTAATTCGTAAGATAAATAAAAGAGCCAAGGTAACTGAAGCAATCATAGTAGATTAAAAGATCTATTAAAACTTTGTAAACGTTTCGGGATCTATCCCATCATCAGTACTCTGAAATAAGTAAAG